>OX352302.1:7622454-8222454 GCA_947086415.1 Pammene aurita | reverse complement strand
AGGGTTTTTTCGTTTTTTGTAGAATGTAGAATTTTTCGCGTAAAAATTTTTTTCTTCTACTTCTTATTAGTCGCGAATACGATATCAATTCTGCCCTTAAACGGATCAATACTATTTTTGTTGCATCCTGTATAACATGCTTGTAAAATGGTGTTTAAGAATTACAACAGTGACTCAATAAAATTCAAGTAATAATAAAACAAAATTGGACACTGGGAACAGAGGGCGAAATGATTAAAAGGCTGTAATTAGTGGTTTCCTTTATTGGGGTAGTAATTATAACGTCGGTTTCATGAACGAACGGTTGATTGCAATTTAAATCGAATGGAATTGGACCGGACCGGAATTGCCGGGGAAATTAATATTCTTAATTTGATAAACAATTATAAGCAACTCCATATTTTGTGACAATCTACATGAATGGTGGAAGGTGCCATTTGGCGACCGGTGCTTATGCTTTTATTGCTCGAATTTTGTACGACGTAAGCGCCTAGTACCTTATCATGTAGACTGTCACATTATATGACAGTTTTTTATCAGACTTAATACGACGTTACCTTGTTTGTAAACTACAAGCTACTATGTACTTTATGAAGTAACTTTTGCAAAGTATATTTACAAGAAACATTATTGTAAGAAATGCCCAAGCATTTGTGTTATTTTCTATCTGGTATTAAATAGTTAAACCACATTTTAGTAATATGTACCTCTACCACGAGTCATGTAGAAAATTCTGAATATTTTTCTATAGGCGTTAACGAATAATCGGGCTTCGAATCGTTTTCCTTCAGTTTCGGCAGCAACACATACAAACGATCTATGCTGACTTTCATGTCGGATTACGTTTAGTGCGCTGCATACATCCGTCTCATAGGTAGAACGAGACGGATGTATGCGGCACGTCGAATGTGATCTGTCATGTTAACGCACTGAAGGTCAGTACAGTTTGTTATCGATAGGTTTTATTAAAACGTTACCATAAGACACTAATTTGACTTACGTCACCGAAAAATACCGTATCGACTGTAGAAAACTCTTTCACTATCAAATTATAAGTACCTCTACCACGAGTCATGTAGAAAATTCTGAATATTTTTCTATAGGCGTTAACGAATAATCGGGCTTCGAATCGTTTTCCTTCAGTTTCGACAGCAACACATACAAACGATCTATGCTGACATTTCATGTCGGATTACGTTTAGTGCGCTGCATACATCCGTCTCATAGGTAGAACGAGACGGATGTATGCGGCACGTCGAATGTGATCTGTCATGTTAACGCACTGAAGGTCAGTACAGTTTGTTATCGATAGGTTTTATTAAAACGTTACCATAAGACACTAATTTGACTTACGTCACCGAAAAATACCGTATCGACTGTAGAAAACTCTTTCACTATCAAATTATAAGGTGAGATGTCAAAATATGGTGAAAGTGAAAACCATTCGTATTTATTGTGTTATATTTATATATTATTAGTTGACGAAATAATATCGACAAAGCCTTATATTAAGTATAATTTGTTAATAAGACTGCATAGTATGATAACTGGAACTGGAAAACGAAATGGTTTTCAAGCCGATATGAGAAATAGAAATATCCACATCAACACTTCAATAAGAATATTTAAAAAAAAGAAATCTAGACCCAAGAACTGCTGAATATTTGTGAGATTTATGTATATAATAGCCAATTAATCTGATTTTAAATCGACACAAAAATACCAACTCTAACCTAAAATGAATGGTAAGTAGTTGAAATTTGATATGATACTCGTAGTTATAAACACTTTCATTTTCAATCATAATAATTACAATGAAACTGTGAAAAATATCAAATAATATTGAAACTTCTTTTACAGGTTCTTGTGCATCATTCATTTCTGATTGATTGCTGTAGCAGCTAACTTATTACCAGCAAGGCAAACTATTTATCCCAGGAAGGTGTATTATTTTATATTCAAGAAGTAACAACTGCGTTACAGGCCGGGATCTTCGAATTATTGCATCCAAGTACTATAAAATAGTGCTTACTTAAAATACATCCAGATTTATACAGGGCACTTTGAAATTATAATGTACATAATTATATTAAAGATTTATTTATTGCGAAATAGCCTTTTAAAGTAACATTGTCACAAACTAGAAACTTATAAGTACTACTAACAATTACTCGTACGTGTAACTTATAAATAGAAATAAAACCATCATTATGTAAGAAGCGGCAAAGCCGCAATCCTGCGTTGTGTTATGTATGAAAACCGGCGGCTTGCTGGAGCATCTTTAGCTTCCCTTGTGCGTTTGTTAGGTCGTGAGGCTCCGTGCTCCTTGCTCCACGGATCGATTGCCTCGACACCAACAATAGTTAGACGAACGACAACTATATTTAATAGTCTTGTAGTGATTTCGGATGTCGGGTGCCGCTCCGGCTTGTTCGCTGGTAAATAAATTAAAGGACTTGGCCAACGTGTCGGCGTCGACGCAGGTGGGATGTGTAACAGTAGCGCACTGCCTAATACTTTAGAGAATCAACAACATCCTGAAAGGGTACTTATCCTTTTGTGATTATACAATAGACCTAAATAATAAGAAATAAACCTATGATCCACTATGATCACTAAAAGTCGAAGTCGAACTGTCATGTTGAAAAAATAACCAAATAAATTAAGAATCACCTATTACATATGGACGTAGTTCTAGGACGTTTTAAACTAGTAGTGTTATTTGTACATTTGAAATTTCATCAATTTGGTTTTCTTAGGTATTCCTATATCCTACGACGAAATAAGTATATGGATGGATGGATGAAGTACTGACAGTTTTCACCCCTTTTCCTAGCTTTGAATATGTATGACGAAATACGTAATTTCCCTGTTTAAAAAAAAGTTGCAATCGGTGAACATTATGAAATAATAGTGAAAATAAAGATCCTGATGAATTGAGAACCTCCTCCTTCGAACTCTTGAAGTCGGTTGATAACATTTTATGCGTTCAAAGTCACGCGCGTTTAAAGAAGGTAAAGGCTTACAACACTTAAGGCTTTAGGGGGAGGCCTATGTTCAGCAGTGGACGTCTTATGGCTGAGATGATGATGATGAAAGGCTTACTGTCATAGCTTGTATTTCCAGGCTCCGATGGCATGAACCGTAAGCCATGAACAAATTTCATGACCAATCGCAAGGCGTCCCAGGCGATGATAATTTTTGAAGTGGTTAAGGACGAAGTATAATGATGACTCGCGTAGGTCAGCTGTCAGTATTTGATGCTCTTATTATCAGGAAAATCGTCAGCCGGCTGTATCCGGCGGCGGAAGAAAGACCGTCTGCTGATACCCTAAATACCATATATTCATGTGACTAGTTTACGGTCTTTTCAGTGGTATACAGACGGCTGATGATTTTTACTTTATTTGTAATAGCATATAAACTATCACCTGTTTCAACTGGGACGCGATGGTCATTTTATTTTATATGTATTTTATATGAGAAAATGGCTGCCGTTCCTCAACCCACTCAAAGAACGGCAGCTGACCATCACGAAGCTTGATTATTGACCGCCCTTAACGACTTAAAATTTATCGCTTGGGACACGATGACAAACGGAAATTATTCCTAGTTAACGGCCTAGCAAGCGTATTAAATACCCACAAAAAGTAGGGTAATTTTTCAGAGCTAGTACGATTTCTATGCTTATTATTGTTCACTGCTCATATAATTGTCTACAGTTCTAAACCTTCAGATAAAATGTACTTAGGAAGTAAAACCTTTTTGGTTTACCTACAATCTGTTTCGGTCATAGATATAAAATGGCGCTTACTGGTTTCGGTTGGTGTGAAGGATGTGACGTGTGTCACGTCACGTCACTGTAAAGTATTGAAATCTACACAAACGAAACAAGCAATCGAACTTTCGTGAGCGAATTGCATAAACGATAATTTAACTTATGGTATGGCAGTAATTTTTAATTATATAATTGACCGCTAGAGGCTCTGCACAAATTCTCCATACAAATAATTTACGAATTCGTGAACGAATCTCGAATTGGGCTTATTTGCATGACTCGTGGTAGAGGTAAAGGTGAGATGCAAAACATGGTGAAAGTGAAAACCATTCGTATTTATTGTGTTATATTTATATATTATTAGTTGACGAAATAATATCGACAAAGCCTTATATTAAGCATAATTTGTTAATAAGACTGCATAGTATGATAACTGGAACTGGAAAACGAAACGGTAAATTTCAAGCCGATATGAGAAATAGAAATATCCACATCAACACTTCAATAAGAATATTTTTAAAAAAGAAATCTAGACCCAAGAACTGCTGAATATTTGTGAGATTTATGTATATAATAGCCAATTAATTCGATTTTAAATCGACACAAAAACACCAACTCTAACCTAAAATGAATGGTGAGTAGTTGAAATTTGATATGATACTCGTAGTTATAAACACTTTCATTTTCAATCATAATAATTACAATGAAACTGTGAAAAATATCAAATAATATTGAAACTTCTTTTACAGGGTCTTGTGCATCATTCATTTCTGATTGATTGCTGTAGCAGCTAACTTATCACCAGCAAGGCAAACTATTTATCCCATGAAGGTGTATTATTTTATATTCAAGAAGTAACAACTGCGTTACAGGCCGGGATCTTCGAATTATTGCATCCAAGTACTATAAAATAGTGCTTACTTAAAAGACATCCAGATTTATACAGGGCACTTTGAAATTATAATGTACATAATTATATTAAAGATTTATTTATTGCGAAATAGTCTTTTAAAGTAACATTGTCACAAACTAGAAACTTATAAGTACTACTAACAATTACTCGTACGTGTAACTTATAAATAGAAATAAAACCATCATTATGTAAGAAGCGGCAAAGCCGCAATCCTGCGTTGTGTTATGTATGAAAACCGGCGGCTTCCTGGAGCATCTTTAGCTTCCCTTGTGCGTTTTTAGGTCGTGAGGCTCCGTGCCCCTTGCTCCACGGATCGATTGCCTCGACACCAACAATAGTTAGACGAACGACAACTATATTTAATAGTCTTGTAGTGATTTCGGATGTCGGGTGCCGCTCCGGCTTGTTCGCTGGTAAATAAATTAAAGGACTTGGCCAACGTGTCGGCGTCGACGCAGGTGGGATGTGTAACAGTACCGCACTGCCTAATACTTTAGAGAATCAACAACATCCTGAAAGGGTACTTATCCTTTTGTGATTATACAATAGACCTAAATAATAAGAAATAAACCTATGATCCACTATGATCACTAAAAGTCGAACTGTCATATTGACAAAATAACCAAATTAATTAAGAATCACCTATTACATATGGACGTAGTTCTAGGACGTTTTAAACTAGTAGTGTTATTTGTACATTTGAAATTTCATCAATTTAGTTTTCTTAGGTAATCCTATATCCTACGACGAAATAAGTATATGGATGGATGGATGAAGTACTGACAGTTTTCACCCCTTTTCCTAGCTTTGAATATGTATGACGAAATACGTAATTTCCCTGTTTAAAAAAAAGTTGCAATCGGTGAACATTATGAAATAATAGTGAAAATAAAGATCCTGACGAATTGAGAACCTCCTCCTTCGAACTCTTGAAGTCGGTTGATAACATTTTATGCGTTCAAAGTCACGCGCGTTTAAATAAGGTAAAGGCTTACCACACTTAAGGCTTAAGGGGGAGGCCTATGTTCAGCAGTGGACGTCTTATGGCTGAGATGATGATGATGAAAGGCTTACTGTCATAGCTTGTATTTCCCGGCTCCGATGGCATGAACCGTAAGCCATGAACAAATTTCATGACCAATCGCAACGCGTCCCAGGCGATGATAATTTTTGAAGTGGTTAAGGACGAAGTATAATGATGACTCGCGTAGGTCAGCTGTCAGTATTTGATGCTCTTATTATCAGGAAAATCGTCAGCCGGCTGTATTGAGGTAGAAAGACCGTCTTCTGATACCCTAAATACCATATATTCATGTGACTAGTTTACGGTCTTTTCAGTGGTATACAGACGGCTGATGATTTTTATTTTATTTGTAATAGCATATAAACTATCACCTGTTTCAACTGGGACGCGATGGTCATTTTATTTTATGTGTATTTTATGTGAGAAAATGGCTGCCATTCCTCAACCCACTCAAGGAACGGCAGCTGACCATCACGAAGCTTGATTATTGACTGCCCTTAACGACTTAAAATTTACCGCTTGGGACACGATGACAAACGGAAATTATTCCTAGTTAACGGCCTAGCAAGCGTATTAAATACCCACAAAAAGTAGGGTAATTTTTCAGAGCTAGTACGATTTCTATGCTTATTATTGTTCACTGCTCATATAATTGTCTACAGTTCTAAACTTTCAGATAAAATGTACTTAGGAAGTAAAACCTTTTTGGTTTACCTACAATCTGTTTCGGTCATAGATATAAAATGGCGCTTACTGGTGACGTTTGTCACGTCACGTCACTTTGTAAAGTATTGAAATCTACACAAACGAAACAAGCAATCGAACTTTCGTGAGCGAATTGCATAAACGATAATTTAACTTATGGTATGGCAGTAATTTTTAGTTCTATAAGTGACCGCTAGAGGCTCTGCACAAATTCTCCATACAAATAATTTACGAATTCGTGAACGAATCTCGAATTGGGCTTATTTGCATGACTCGTGGTAGAGGTACTGTACAACTAAACTCTTAAAATGCAATTTTTCGTATTGCAAAAAGCACGATGAATTTAAACTTTCGTGTGTGTGTTTCATTGACGCACGAAATATTTCATTTTAGCGTAACATTTACCTCAGCACAATTACAACTATTTTGTCGAGTAAGAGAGTAAGTGTTTAAGTACATAATTACTAATGCTTTTTGACCAATTAAGTATCACTATTTATTCCAAGCTTGTAAATTCCAAATGCATGCAAACGCAAACTTAGCGTCCGGCATTTCATGCTACGTTAATAATTGCTTCCGTCTCGCTTCAGCATTATCAGTGACCTAAATTGCTATTTCACTCAGACAACTTATACCTGTAATATCCACCTACACTTGAAAATAAACTTTATCCCAGCCAAACAAGGTTTGAAATAGGATAAATTTAAATGCAATTTTAGAAATGCAGCTAGAAATTTAGGTTAAAATTAACTCGTTCCATGCTTTAATATTTAATTTAACGTAGAAAATTTGGATATTTACGGAGGTACTGTTAGCTTGTAGTTGCTAAACTATATGTGGCTTACTTTTAAAAACAACAGTCTATAGATGATAAAGTATAGTTGATAAGAACATTTTTTTATGGCGTTATTTCTTTTTTTGGGTGTTGATGCCTTACGACGATAGTTGGGAACCATTTCAAAATAAGCCAACTCTTCTCTTAATGAAATGGTCACTTTACATTTTATTTTTATGTTTCTTCGTAAAATAACAATTGGATGGTTAAGTGTATAATGTGTATAATTTGTTTACAAACAACCTGTAAAGTGTGTCAATACATACTTACAGGTTGTTTGTAAACTAATAAGATTAGAATTTTCGAAATGAAAAAGGAATATTTTTTAGTTGCTGAGTAAAATTTTAAAGACTTAAAATAAAACACAAATTATAACATAAAAAACAGTTTTAGAAACATAAAAGAGCTGGAAAATGATGTACATAAGTTGGTTAAGCGCGTCAAAGTAACCACGAAATAACTTGCGGCGACCGGAAATATTCCGGCTACGAAATTATTATTTTTCCCACCGACGGCACGGAGACTCGTTGCAGAGTTCAAGCAGCTCATAGCAAGACTCAGGACGAGTGAGTATTACATTTACGGACGTGCGTTGATATTATACGTTATTTAACACTGTGCCGTATTCTAATTTTAAAATATATACGCAATACATTGAAAACACAACTATCTCAAACATAACGTCAACACACAACAAATAATCAACCAGTATTGAAGTTGTATTGGAGTTGCATCGGAATAATTTTGAAGCAAATTCTGATATTCGTGATTCAGACGTTTAGGAGCTAGCTGGTGCCGTATTTTTTATTCAAAATTCATAAACAATACATTGAAAACACAATCTATCTCAAACATAACTCCAACAAGCAACACATGATCAACCAATATTGCAGTTGTATTGGAGTTGCATCGGAATAATTTTCAAGGAAATTCTGATATTTGTGATTCAGACGTTTAGGAGCTAGCTGGTGCCGTATTAGTTATCTATAATTCATAAACAATACATTGAAAACACAATCTATCTCAAACATAACTCCAACAAACAACAAACGATCAAACAATATTGCAATTTTATTGGAGTTGCATCGATATAATTTCAAGCAAATTCTTATATTTCTGATTCAGACGTTTAGGCGCTAGCTGGTGCCTTGTACCTATTTTAAAATTCATAAACAATACATCAAAAACACAATCTATCTCAAACATTACTCCAACACACAACAAATAATCAACCAATATTGAAGTTGTATTGGAGTTGCATCGTAATAATTTTCAAGAAAATTCTGACATTTCTGATTCAGACGTTTAGGCGCTAGCTGGTGCCGTATTCCAATTTTAAAATACATAAACAATACATTAAAAACACAATATCTCTAACATAACTCCAGCCACAAACAGCTAGCGACTAAATATCTGAATCAGGAATATCAGAAGTTGTTTGAAAATTATTCCGTTGCAACTTCAATATTGGTTGATTATTTGTTGTGTGTCGAGTTATGTCTGAAATAGTTTGTGTTTTTAATATAATGCTTAATATATTTTAAAATTAGAATACCGCACTAGGTACTACATCTAGCGTTGTTACTCCAAATTACTCCGCAGCACCAAATTTCGTAAGCAGTGACATAATTTTAATTTTAATGCTGAAAAAGTACCTAAGCACTTTCTGGGCGGCTTATTTAAAAACGTATTTTACTATGCATTTAAAAGTACCATCGACCAATATTTCTGTGTATGATTAGATGCTATACAAGCATTAGACATAAGGTAGAATATTTTATTTATAAAGTTGGGACCAGATGGCAGATAGCCGCAGATTCTGCCACGTGACCTTGATTGAAGCGAGTTGTTGAAGCGAGCGTCTACATGGCTGACAACCAACCGCTTCTACCAACGGTTGGCAGAGCATACCTAGCCATTAAGGGCGTTTAAAGGTCATGTAGAATTTGGCATCAACCACTGGCTGCATGGTTTAAAATCTCTGTTTTCTGCCAAGGTCTCGTGGCAGAGGGCTGTGATTGTATGCCGTCTGGCCATAACTTAAAGCACGTTTCACTTTTAATGTAATTTTAGTTTAGCTTACGTAAGGTTGCCATGGAAGGTCATCATGCTGAGGGGAGACCATTCAGTGACGTCTTTAAAACTGTTTATATTGTGTATTAGTAGTCTTAAGTAATTTTAGCATCCTGAATAAATTTATTTTCTTTCTTTCTATTTTTAGTTACTGCTAAAGCTATATTTTAAGCTCCAAGCATAGGCATATGCCAATTATCTACATACGATTTCCAGAGGGTTCGGACGATGCCAGTTTTCTCTGGTTCAGTGCCAACTAATGATTTGTCGCGTAATTATTATCACGGACCATAAAGTAAATGGTTTAAGTGTGATTGAAATTAATTAATTTTTGGATATATAGGGCGTCTTACTTATTTTGTTAGATTCAAATTATTTATATTTTCTAAAACTTGTTTTATTTAATTGCAACAAGAAATTAAAGTTAGTTTTTATATGCAAGACGGGGCCAAGCCTATTTCAATAGCCGTACCAGTGATAGAATCATTTATTATTATTTTGAATCTTAAGCTCTAATAACGTAGGCTTTGGCACAAAACTTCCTTTTTGCCTCAACTGCAAGAATATCAGTTGATATTTTTGGTTCGTAGATGAACCCACGACCTTCGTATTGAAAGTCGGACGACTTACCATCAGACCTTATAGTATACACTTGTCTATTACGTATAATAAACTATTATATTTGACTAATAAATGCTTACTAACGTGATTTTGTATTACTAATAGGTATAATGCAACATTTCTCAAATTGTATAGATACAAAAAATACATTTAGAGATTCAGACGGAGCTTTAAATTATTCAGGTGTGTATTTGGGTTCGGAAAGCGATTCAGCCGTCAGAAACGTTTCCTATATTATTGTGTGAACTGGAACTCCCCCAATGCATAATCAATAAGACGATTTCAATGGCTGTGCAATAACGTCTTAGAACAGAGAAGTGGATGGAGTTGAGTACATTAAAAGATTTTTCTTACAAATATGCAAAAAGATATAATAATTAAACGGCCACTTAGCGTTAATGTTGTTTATATTTACATTTACAAGTTAATGATATGGTTAAGTATAAAATTAATTTAAAATGCTATTTAATTCGATTTTATAAGTTTTAGTTTATGAGTTCAGCTGTATCTTCTAAATATATAAAAGAAGAAACTGACTGACTGATTGACTGACTGACTGACTGACTGACATATCAACGCACAGCCCAAACCGCTGGTTCTAGAGATTCCAAATTTGGCACGTAGGTTCCTTATAAGGTCTAGGGATGCACTAAGAAATGATTTTTTAAAATTCACCCCCTAAGGGGATAAAATGGGGGTCCAAAGTTTGTATGGCGAATCAAAATTTGTTAGACTATTTTATTCGAAACTTCACAGGAGTATTCCTAACGATAAATGAGTAAACACGTGTTTCAGGTTTTTGAAAATTCTTTCTTTCTTTCTTTCTTTCTACTTATAGTACGCGGGCGAAGCCGCGGGAAAAGGCTAGTATTAAAAAAAACTTCTTGTGCAGTTAATAATTCATAAGCGTGTTTTAAAAACATCAATTACCAATTGATTGTACCTAAATGAAATCTGTATTACAAAATATTACAAAAATCGGCCATGACTATGTCGGGCCATGCTCAATCCACTCAAAAGGACGATTTTTATCGGATATTTTGCGGCACTTACGACCTTTGACTATAAACTGAAAACTTTTTGTGGTAACTCAAAAACGCCTGAACCGATTTTATTTAATATAGTTTTCATTGAAAGTGAGGCCTCATAAGTAGGCCTCACTTTCATGATTTTTTTGATATTCTTGGACGCACGAATCAAAAGTTAGACAGTTTTATTTACTTATTTTGGAAGCCATTATTTCCGAAACTATCGACTTTATAAAAAAGGTTTTTGATGACCCCTATTGTTTTTAAAAGTCTATCCAATGGCACGCCATATAACAGAGTAGACAATTTTTTTTAAGCTATTATTTCACCCTTTTGGCGTGATGAATACACGTACTCGTACTAATTTCAGCGTTTTAGTACTAACGATCACTGAGCTAAGCCGCGGACAGACGGACGGACAGATGGACATGGCTATGGCGAAAATATGAGAGTTCCTTGACTACGGAACCCTATTTGCAACCACCTATATATTTGTACAGTAATTGCCTTATATTCAAATTTTATAGTTAATGCCAATTACTCCGTGTAAACTTTCTTCACCGGTCGCAAGCTACGCAAGCCAGGTAATACGGCTAAGACCTTTAGAATTGGCAATCAATAATGAATGAATTACAGCACGCCTGCGATCGCCCATTCTGGGCCTGGCTTGGGGCTCCTTCATTCTCGAATAGGGGCTTGACGTGTGTATCAGATTGAAATTGCATTGAATTGTTCATGAAATAATTCAATCGTCTTCTCAGTCCTGCCTCGGTATCCATGTGACAGTATATTTATCATTTTATGTTATAGGAACAACTCCATCATTAGCTTGCTTGTTGGTGGTTAAGTATACCCCTACTTTTATATTTCGGAATGATGGTATTTTTAATCAAAAATCAAAAGCTGTTTTTAAGATTAAAGAGGTAAAAAACGTAAAAGAAAATACGTGTTATAAATGTGTCAAAAAGTTAAATATCATGGACCCAAATTTGCCTAATACAACATTCTACAACACAACTGTTAACTGTCCAATTACCTAACATAGGACCCAACCATGTCATTTTTTTTTAATGTGTAAAACAATTTATTGGCAGAAAACAAGATACATAAGAAAATAAAACTAAGCTTTACCTATAAATTAAAACTAAAATTAAAAATAAATGCTAATTAAAGTAAAACTCAACTAAAAACTAAAACTAAATAAACCTAAAAAATATCAAAAAAATTAGGTGCCCGCGGCATGGTGCCAAGGATACTGGCAGCATTTCCCCGCTGTATTGCAATGCTGATGCGTTGCGTTATTTCGTTTACTTATATAGACAAGGGTCAGCCAATATGGAAATGGTCACGTGACTTCTCGTTAATTTCTTTCATACGGACATATTTTGTACTTTTCGATTAGCGATGTCGATAAACGATAGTCATCTTTTGTCATCACTACGCCTACTGTCATATTTTCCTTCTTCACGCACACATTAAAAATTAAAAACACAGACGGTATCACGTTTCAGGGTGCGTAAAAAACATGCCAATCCGCTGGCTCAATATTACAGGGTTCTATGTTGCATTATCGGGGTAGTTAAATTTAGACTTAATGTCAGTATGACAATGTTCAAATTTCGATCCAATTAAAGGGAAACATAGAACCCTGTAATGTTGGGCCAGCGAATTGTTAACGCTCCGTAGCGTATCGTAGTCACCTCTCTCTATCACTCTTCCATGTAACAGTGACAGACGACTTCTACGACAGTGACAGTTGCATTTCGTTTGCTACGGAGCATTTACGATTGCCACGTTGGCTACGCACCCTGTTATGCCAAAGTTCTCAAATTACTGACAATGATGCCTAACGAATTTAGAATTAGATTAAGATAGGCATAATTCAGGCGGGTATTGGATAGGCATTAAGGACCTAGGAGTTGGTAATGGAAGGATTATTCAATCATAATCCTGGGGTAGTTGAGTAAGTTGGAGAAATCGTGTTTATGTACCTAACGCTGAGATCGTAGGGGTTACGTAGAATATTGAAATGTCAAATAGCCAAATTATATTGTTATGAAGAGGTATTAATTTACCAAATAATAGGTTTTTTACTGTATTATTTGTATAATCAATATTTTTAGAAATACTTGTTGCCAGCTTTTGGGGATTTATTTACATATAGGGTAGCTACATAATCGTGTACTTACACATATTGGGGATTAAAAAAACATTAATAGATCGTAGGTAATTCTGATTAATGTGCAGGATTAGTAATATTATTTTTTTGGAAAAAAAAAAAAAAAAAATAAGAAGACTAGAGTCCGACAACGCAATCTCTGCGCCGACTTTGCTAGCGAAAGTGGAATAGCCATTAACGTCAAATGTCTATAAAAATATTCCAGTTATTGTTGTACTTTCACATTGTCTGCTGAATTTTGCAAAGTTAGCGTGATCGGACTCTAAAGCCATGGGTACACGGAACCTGCCCACCGGATCTTAGCGTATGTGCGGCGGGTTAATCCGTCAATGTATGACGGGTGTTGGACACGGATGTGTCTACAGAAAAATCTAAATAACGTACATTGATGGATCGTCAGCCGGACAAGTTCGCTAGAGACATCCGGCTAGCTGTGCTTGTATCCCTGGGCCGTATTCTAACTTTAAAACACGTTCAGACACGATCCAACTTCAATATAACTCCAACCAGCTGACCAAATACAGCTGACATCCAAACGTCTGAATCAGAAATATCAAAATTTGCTTAAAATATTCCGATACAACTCCAATACAACATTTATATTCGTTCAACATTTGTTGTATTATATTGGAGAAAGATTGTGTTTTTAATGTATGTTAAAATTAGAATACAGCTGCATCCTGGCTCAATTTAAATATGTGAGTGACAAAGGGCAGCATATCGGAAGTTGTCGTTCAACGTGCGAGCAATGCGAAGACTCATATAAACAGGCGAGCGGAGCGAGAAAATGACAAGATAAGAAAAGTCACGGCATTTCGTTTTACTTGGGTAAAGGGTTGCATACCTATGTGTACCATTTACATACATCTCGGCTGGCCCTTGACAGAACAAAGTAAGCCGTTTTTGCTAAGTTTTCAGTTGAGTGAGAAGCGGGTTTTTGTTTTTTGTTATCTTAACCGTTTCAAACAAAACATGATGCGCAATATCATCAGAATCTTTAAAATATTAGCGATCTTTAATTTATAAACTAAATGCAAATAGTAACTTAAGAATATATAAATCGACAAATTACAAGTACGCTGCTTCGTCATAGGATCTATTTAAGTACCTACACTGTCTTGACTTTGTGATTTATTTGAGTTCAAAAATAAATACTAAATAGAGGATAAACCAAAATACTTTATCTTCTGGTTTATGTATGAAAATCTGCAATAAATGACGTGTAAGACAATGTAAATAAAGATTTTTTTGAATAAACCAAAACCCACCCAGCCCAGTCTAACTAAACTTTACTTCATTTTGATACATATCCTGTTTTTCTAGTGTTTTTAATCACGAAATTTAGGATAATGACTACTTTGTTTTTGTAAAAAAAAATCTTAGTTCCGGGTATTTTTTTCCAATTTTTTTATAATCACTAGTCAGTATCGTTTTTTTATTAAAAATGTAAGTTACTTTGTTTTGCCGAAGGAAAGGCGACCTAGACTGTACCTGCCCTCTGTTTTTACGACGGGGTCCTCGAAATTTACGTGTCACCTGTGCGTTTATGGTCCCTTTTACTGGCGGTTGACGAATCAAAAATCGATTTGATACCGAACCTGGATAGGTTGCGGATTGGGAGACATGATTGACCTCTTGATTTAGTTTTAATGTGTTTTTTTTTTGTCTTTAAAGTTTTTTTTTTCATATTTGCCACAAGTTTTACGAGCAACATGCTCTACCCCAACTGAAGCCAATTTGTCATAAAATTGTATTATATTTTGTCTATAGGAGACGCGCTTGCATATAAATTGATTTATTTACTACAGGTACAATCAATAAATAAACATAAACCGTTTATCCTTCAGAGCCTATGACAGATCACTCACCTACTAGACAGAGCATAAAGAAAGAGTGAGACGTTAGTATTTCGCGCTGGTAATAAGACCTTGCCTATGGTGGAGCCGGTGATACTTGGCGGAGTGGCTTTGAACAGAGTGGCCACATTCAAATACTTGGGACACATAATCAATGAAAATATGAAGGATGATGCGGATATTGAAAGGGAACGCAGAGCACTGGCAGTAAGAGCTAATATGTTGATTCGCAGGTTTGCACGTTGTACAGTGGGAGTCAAGAAAACACTGTTCATGTCGTATTGCCAATCATTCTACACGTGCAGCCTGTGGATCAACTACACAAAGCGCGCTTACAGTGCTCTGCGTGTCCAATTCAATAACGGTTTCAGGATGCTGTTGGGGCTGCCACGCTTTTGTAGTGCGTCAGGCATGTTTGCGGAAGCACGAATGGACGACTACCATGCCATAATGAGAAAAAGAATCGCCTCTCAAGTAAACCGCCTGCGGGCGAGCTCCAACAGCTTGCTGACCGACATAGCGGACAGATGGGACTGTCCGTTTATCAGCCACTGGGCTTCGTTCCATACCCCAGTTTATCAAGATCCCAAATAGTGTAAGAGGTAGATATAATATTTATTTAGGTTAATAGACACTAACACTAGTAATGTAAGTTTGTAATTAACAAACTATGGGCAAATTGGCCTGCAATAAAGAATTTATTATTATTATTATTATAAAGGGTGAGTTACCCTACTAACCTACGCATTATTATCTTTCACAGTAATTTAGTATGGGAAAAACATGGCTGTTGTACGTTCTAATGATAAAGGCTTTGGAAACGCATAAGAATGCATTATACGTTGTAGTTTCCATTGAGTTGGGCCACACATTTAAGATCACACGCATTTTCGGTTTAGCCTTTTAGTATGCAATCTACAATGAAGTTTAAACAATTAGAAACATGAGCTTAGCTTCTTACTCGAGCAGAAGTTTTTCTTTACAAAGCGGTGGTAGTTTTCTAATAAGTTGGTCAATTCGAGAAGTTATTTAAGTATTTGATAAAGTAAAGCGAGGACGATATTGTACATAGATAGAACACTTCTAAATTCTGTATCTAGTGGAAGGCATTCTACGAAGCGAAGCGAAATTATGCAAATAAAGGGTACAGGCGGCCGCGAAAAGGGTGTGTTATTTATAGATGAGCTTTAGCAATTATCGCAGACTGTACACAGTGTTTCGAGTGATAAGGTTCCGAAATGATTTGTTAGCGTATTATGGGGTAATATTTTAGGGGATTCTGTTTAGTGCAACGTCAGGGTGTAAACAAACTGGACAAAGATGCTCAAAATATCCCAACAGTCTTCAGTCGGCAGTTCCAAATCCTTAGTATGGTCACAGAGTACATACCCCCCCCCCCCCCCTTCTTTTTTGTTCAAGTGCCCCCAGATAGAGCTGCAAACGACCGACCGACCGACCGACCGACTGACTGACTGACATATCAACGCACAGCCCAAACCACTGGATCTAGAGATTCCAAATTTAGCACGTAGGTTCCTTATAAGGTCTAGGGATGCACTAGGAAAGGATTTTTCAATATTCACCCCCTAAGGGGGTAAAATGGGAGTTTGGACTCCCATTAATTTTAATTTGTTAGAATATTTTATTCGAAACTTCACAGGAGTATTTCTAACGATAAATGAGTAAACACGTGTTTCAGGTTTTTTGAAAATCCAATCCCTAAAAGGGGCAAATGTGGTCACAAAGTCTGAAAATCAACATGGGTATCTTATCCTTTTTGAGTACTTATAGTACGCGGGCGAAGCCGCGGGAAAAGGCTAGTGTGTTATAAAACCCCTGTTTAGGCATGCCAAACAAGCCTAAACTTGGCTTTCTCCGTCTATAGCATCATATTTAATATTTCGGTCTAGATTTCTAGATTTAGAAATAACGGGCCTACTTACTCTTGTTTTAGAAAACTTTAAAAGACGTGATTGAATAATAAATAAAAATGAATGAATAAAAAATAAAAAATACCTACACACTGTACCCATAAAACACAGGGAAAACAGTATGAAGATGATAATTCACCATTTTAATTGGCCAGGCTTAAGTCAAACTTTAAATCTCAAGTTAGTTTTATTAAGAAATATCTTCCATTTTAATGTTTAATCTTAATGTTAGGCTTCATAACTTTTAACAGTTATAAGCTTAAAAGTTTGATTACAAGAGAGATTACAATCACTATAAAGTTTTAACGAATGTAGTTTTAGTAAATTATTCTTTAAATGATTTACCCACTTAAGGCTTTTATACTCATACTCATGAGTACTTACATCTTATATTTACTTGTAGCTTCATAGTCAAAATATTGGGTAACAATCACCATATCACAGACATATAGCATAAACTAGACAAGTTATATTAACACCAAGATTGAACGGGATGGTGTTATCGGCATTCAATATGTGGCAGAGTGATTTTATTGATTGTCCCTGTCATTCCTACTATGAATATTACCTACTAGGTACTAAAATCTCCTAAGTATGCTATTGGATTTTTATTCCTCTCCAAACCTTGGCGGGCAACAACGATAACCCGTCCAAATTATTCCTTTCCTTAGCAGAGAAGGAAACGCCGTTAGTTATTTTGATGATATATTTTCGGAATATAAATACATAACACGTGCAATATCTTGTGGATCACTGGCCCAATCAGCATCGCAATATCCGATCATCCCTTTTGTGTCATCTTTCACATAACGTAGCTCCTTGGTTCCCTAAAGGTATCTTATAATCCTTTTCTTTCCAAGCCAGTGTTGATATGCAGAACCATTATTACGAGTATTTGAGTATTGACTTAACTGAGCAATGTCGGGCCCCGTGACATGTGCCAAGTACAGAAGACATCCAACCACTTTTTCCGTATGGAAAGGTATCATTCCTATCTTCAGGATTGTTTTCAAATTTACTTCTATCGAAACGAAACGTTTCCGGAACGTCCCAACATAAGCTTGATGTTCACCATATATTTAAATATATGGTGACAAAAATACCTTATCGATTTGATTCTTGTAGGTATTAATGAACCTTCATTGTCAATCGGGTGAATAAAAACCCGAAGAATATTCTAGATCCGCAGTAAAGCTATCGGCCGTAAGCGTAGTTATAGAGCCCGGACATTTTTTCTCGCCGGGAGTTATTAGTTTGATATTGCGACCTCCATAACTCAGGAGCGTAAAAAGTTCCCGATTGCTTCCGCTGAATCTCCCGCTTTTTGTGTTTGGTTGAATTAAAATTCTTTTATTTGTTATGAATTGCCCCGAAATTGGAGCATAAAAGATCCAAAATATTGCAGAAATGTTTTAAAATAGTTACTACTATGACCTTTCTAATTAACTTTATTATTGTATATGTATATGTTGTGAAACTAATGATTTATTCAGGCATATTAATTTTTAGACTTGCCATTAACTTTATACCTATGTTCTTTTGCCTTCATTAATAATAGTTCTGTAAGTTTTTTTGTATATAATTACACTTTTACGGGCTTTGTCCGAAATAAATGATTATTTGATTTGACTTTGATTTATATGAACACGAATAAGTTTTTGGTTTTAATTGCTTGATTGTGTACAACTTCATATATGCTTATAAGGGTGCCAAATGCCCTGTACATTATACCCTCCAAATAATGAAGGGCAAGTAGGCACTGAATTTGGTCACTATGTATTTCTCCGTTGTACCCGTTTTTCCGATGCGCTTACCGCATATGAGGGAAGGGTTAGCACATCGCTTATTGCCTTTATTATTCTCAAACGAACGCACGAGAATATTATCATTTCAGCCAGTGTTTATGACATGCGTATGACATGTCTTAAACATGGCACGGATACCTATATGAAGCACGTTGAAAACCCTATTTTATTTTTTGATCGCTATTTAGGCTATTGTAAGTTTAGTCTGGATTTTGTTGGTCACAAAGTATGTCAGATCTTAAGCTAGCAGTTTGATTCTGTATAATTTATGTTCTGGTTTTGTATTGAAATGACAAAATGGTTAGAATTTTTAGGGCAATAAAACTAGGTGTAGGTGTTAGGTTAAGGATACTTGCAGCGTCGTTTACAACTAACACGATTACAAAGAGGGTAACTAAATAAAATGAAGAGGTTAAATTTCATTTATCTGTGCCCAATCGAGGATATTTTTCCAAGAAATTTGTTGCGTGTCCGGGGAAGTACTAACGGTATATTACGAGGATTATGTTTTGAGAAAAAACCGGTACAATGAGCAAATTCTTTGCAGACGTCCGGATAATCCTAAGAATTAGGGCTACGAAAAAGGCGATAAGATGTAAGCTTATTTTATTAATATTATGTAGGCTTTTATAAAGCCTTTCTCCTTTATCGCGGACTACGCTTTCTAAAAGATAAAGGTGGAAGGAAAAATAGGAAAAGGAGAAAGAGACGGAATAAAAAGGTATTTATGTTACATCTGACATCGGACCATAGCGCTGCATTTTTGATATTGAAGACTATTAAATTTAATATTATGACTTTATTGTGCCAATAGTGAGCTCTAGTTCCGAATGTAACCTAAAGTACCTTATAGTTTCTATAGCTAGAACAACCATACAAAGTTTTGAAAGGTTCATATGACATATTATTGTATCAAGTAATTATGTAAATTAACATTAAATAGGTACTAAATAATTAAAACAGGTAGTTGCAAGCAAAACTACCTTGTAATAAAATATACCGCACTACCTAGTCTACCTACATAACTTCCCATCAAACATCCTAGGTACTTGCCTTCTGGCATTAAGTGTGTCTTGTCTCTTCGTGCAATAATGATTAATTAAACTATTAGTGCCTCATTTAAGAGTTATTTTACGTGGGCCATCAAAGTAGATATTCTCCTATAATATCATAAATATTAATTACGCTTGTTTTATTGCAATTTGAGTGCAAAGATGGTCACATACTTTTAATGCGCTTGAGTCCCCTTGTAATCAGAATATTCAAAATATCTAATATACAATTGCTCTAATTTCAGTCACCACTCCAAACAAATTCATTTTAACGCAAACTCATATCACTGCAAATTTGAAGCGATGCGCTTATGCAAGAATGCTTTTACATAAGTGCCAATTTAGAATCGCTCGTTCCGTGGCCCGACTGTGGACGATATTCGCCGGAACGCTGCAAATTGGATCATTAAAAACTTAAGCTGCCAGCTTTAAGCTCCTCAAAAAATGTGTCGTCGGATAAAGTGTGTAGCTGTTTACACCTAGACTTGTTCGTTAGCTCTAACAATTTTTTAGGTCAGTCCTGGGAGCTTAGCCAAGATAACAATCGTTTGTAGGAAACGAATCGAAACGCTATCCGTCTCTCTATGGCACTAATATGGCAGAGTGATAGATAGACCGATAGCGTTTGGTTTCGTTTTCTTCAAACGATTGTCATGTTGGCTAAGCCCCCTGATTTGAATAATATTATCTTGGTTGATCTTTGCTTCTGCTTTTATACATGCTAAAAATATTATAGTCCGGTTCCCAGTCCTAATACTCCTAATAGATTCCAAACGTATGACTCCATCCAACAGAAAGCAGGAAACTCGGCATGCATGTTAAAGGGAGACAAAAAACTGAAAGGTGCAAACAAGTCGATAGTAGTGGCATTCCATGATCGCCAAAAAATTTTGATTAGTTTTTTTCCATTAAATTTGTGAAATAGGGAATTTGAAATAAGTTATTTTTTACATGTTTTTGCTCCGGAACGGTGTCAAAATTATACCATAGATAAATTCGGCATCCCCAATTTATACGAAAACGATACCAAACTAGCCGTAGTAGCTTAACTGATGTACATATCAAGATAAAGTTGAGAGCTCCCCCCCATCAAAAATATTGGTGGCTCCACTTCTCAGATCCATCCTTGGATCCTAAGAAATAATCATGCCAAAGGAAATCTTCGGTTCACGAAAAGCCGTATTTGACCTTTATATGTCGTGTGCAAACGCAACTATAAACAAAAGTCGAAGTTACAATAAAGCTCCATATATATTCTTCATAACTACTAATATTTTCTGCCGCAAGGAACCATGCATTAAACTAAGAATTCGGACTAGACCCTACATATCGTAAATCATAGCATAGACAACTCATATTTGTAGTTGAACTATCCTTTCTAGTTTTATATTTATAATCACCAGCCTAAATAAATTACGTGCCTGCGGCCCCTATGGACCCAGTGTATGCACTGAAAACGCCGACAATACGTAGATATTTTTTTTACATTTTTTAATCAATAACGCCTTTCTGTAGTGGTAAAAGAGAATCCTTTTTAATGGAAACTTCACCAAATATTGGACTACGAGTGATATTAAATTACAACCGGTATGACACAGCTCGTTTTCAGATTCTGTGACACATACAAAGTGAATTTTACGAGCGTGTATTTGAGGAGGTTACGAAAAAAACATTTGGATTTTTTTGCCAATAACGTTATAAATAAACTCCAACGCAATGGTTTCCGTAATAGTTCTTAGTGTTTTGATTATGAAGCTGGAGGTCCTGGGTTAAAATCCCGATAGCAAAAATATACCTGAAGAACTTATGCCTTTCCAATGAAGTGTCAATGAGAGTTTCGGCGATCGAGATTTTTACTAGATGGCAGCACCGTGACGAGAGGTCTTTTTGACAGCAGCTGTCAAAATCAACCAATCAAAAAATAACCGGCCAAGTGCGTGTCGGACCACGTATAATGGAGGGTTCCGTACCTTCAATGGAATAAGAACTAAACTAATACCAAAAGGTCGTATCTGATGCCTATGGAAGAAGCTTTTTGAAGATAACTCAAAAATGGCTTAACCGATAATGTTCAAATCAATGTTCGTAGAAACTGTGTAGACGCATCTTCTCATTTTTTTCATATTTTTGGCAAAATGTTGAAAGAAACCTCGATGTTATTTTTAAAGACCTATCGATTGATGTGCAACATGTTGATATTTGGTAAAAAAAATTTTTGAAATTTAGTAACAGCGCCCCCCCTAAAAATATTTTTTCTGCAATTTAACTACATAACTTAGTAGCGGCATATACCTTATATCCAAATTTTATTAAGATACGTCTTATAGTTTACCCGAGAAAAAATGCTGTGACATACGGACGGACGGACGGCAGATGGACATGACGAAACTATAACAGTTTATGACAGCTAGACCTCTCGTCACGGTGCACAGTGGTTCAGGTTGTATGGGAGGGCGAAATTAATTATTTTTATGAAAGGTGGGCGTTTTAACATTTATGAAATGTGGTTTTATCAATATAAATAGGTAAAATGAATAAAAAAAATGAAACAAACATTAAAAAATGTATGATTTGTATTAAAATCATATAAAACATACTATAAAATACAAAATAATTAATAAATAAATTTGATAGGTTCATAATATTATCAAAATAGGTGTAATAAATATAATATTATTATTTCTAGAATATAAAAAAATATAAAAACACACTTTATTCATTATTATTTAAAATAAATTGTTTTATTTCCTCATGATCTATTTCTGTTTTTTTATTATTATGTTTAGCCCTTAAGCTATTAATAAAAGGGTCTGAAGATGTCAAGAGCATTTTTATTATGTCTTCATTCGCAGATTCCCGTGAGCATTTCCTGGAATGGCACAATCTGTACCGACGATAATCCTTATTCCGAGCTTTTTGGGCTTCTTCACTTGGCAGTCCAATTGGCAGAGCAGCAGCGGATATTATATTACTTCCATGCATCAATATTTTATGAACTGTATTTGGCATATAATACCATTATAAATTTGGATATTTAATCTTCAGGCTTTCAATACACTTATGCACATCCCGGTCACTTGAAATAGCAATTTCGACTAACTCTGCATTTGAAATGCTGAAACTTGCCATGACTATCAATAATAACTATGTTACTTTCTCGAAACGATAATAGTAAATGAAGAAAAAGACAACTCCGTACACATTTTATACCCAAATCAAGTTATTTGTTCATTAACTACCCTCATTAAGTAGTTTATCTCTGTCATTATTTTTCCTACATCTCAATGAGCTCATTACTTAAATGGTCATTACTCAAAAGTTTGCAAGTAGTAGCAGCTAGAATCAATTAGATAATCATTTTGGATAATTAAGGTATCATTTGTGCTAGTTTTTGGTGAAAAGGAAGGAGTAGCTTAAAAGTAATATCTAATTGAATGTTCAATGTGGCCAAAATAATGACCATGATGTTTTAATCCAAGCCATGCCCTAACCAATACATGAAATCACTGATATTATCTATCATAAAAATATCTTTATATACGGCACATCAAATAAAAATCATATTTTGGGTATTTTAGCTAGCGTTTTAGAAATATACAGGGTGTTTGGTAACCGGATGCAAAGCCGAAAGTAGGAGATAGCCTAGGTCATGTAGAACATTTTTAGCCATACTTGTCTTAGACAAATGTTATTAGTTTTTTTTTAATTTAAATTTAAAAATTTGTCGGAGAAAACTGCAAAACTTCAGACTAAATCGATAATTAGTACTTTTTTTACTGCAGGTAGATTTTTTTTTGTTTTATTTCGTATTGTGCAATGTCTATCAAACACTAGAAAAGTGATTTCAAACATCTGTGTCTAAAGAAAACAAGTTGACAGCGATTTAAAATTTTAGTTACATGAAAATGTAAACGATTTAAGTGATTTCAAAGTACGAAAAAAAAAAACTAAAATAGTCACGAATTTTCAAACCATTTTAAAAACATGCTTGGCTTTTACCCTTTTATTTAAGCTATCAAACACGACTGTAGCTACTGTATCCTTGAAAATAAGCCACCTAAACCAACTGGGTAGCTAAAATGTTTCACTCTACTTGTGATACTTGTGGTAGTTGTGGTGACGAATCTCATTATGATTTTACAATAAAACATTGGTTCTGAATACTAAGTTGGCGTTGACTTGACATTTGACTTGTTTTAAAAGGGTTAAGTGTACTGGACAAAACTACCACATGCAATTTTAACAAACAAAGGCTTGCGGCGGTGAGAGACAAAAGGGACTGATAGCGGCAGGCGGCGGGCGATACGAGTAAGACAATCATGTCTCAAGCCATTTTATCTTTGAAAATAGGCTACCTGTACTAATAAGAGGGAATGTTTAGGGTAAATTAAAACAAAAGCATAAAAGATAAGTTATTTATTTTTACGATCAACACATTAAAATTACACATCATCGCTCGTTTTCAAAATGTGACCCGCCGTTTCGAATACAAGCACGAGCCCGTCTTCTTACTTCTGTGGTGGTTGTTCCGAATATCGTTTCTTCCCTCATCCTTTCGAACGCCGCTTCTATCCTCTCCCTCAGCTCTTCTACGGTATTAATGACCTCTTGTGTGTAGACTAGCTCCTTAGCTCGGCCCCAAAAGAAAAAATCCAATGGTGTCAAATCAGGTGACCGAGCGGGCCAAGGGATTCGTCCGCCTCTGCCGATCCAACCGTCCGGGAAACAGTTATCCAGATGCTCCCTTACAGCCAGAGAGTAATGGGCGGGACAACCGTCGTGTTGAAATGTCACTGCACCGGGCAGCTGGTCTTCGTCAATAAGCCTGGGCAAATCGTTTTGTAAAAATTCCAAATAATTTGCCCCATTTAAATTATTTGGCAAAAAATGTGGCCCAATAAGGACTCTGCCGATGATTCCAGCCCACACATTGACGGAAAACCTTCTTTGGAAGGACACTTGCTTTTTCCAATGTGGATTGTTGTTTTTGTCAGCCCATTGGTGTAGGTTATGGAAATTTGTGATCCCCTCCCGGGAAAATTTCGATTCATCGGTCCAAAGAATGCTTCGCAAAAAACGTCTGTCTTCGATATCCGCATTGAGTAAAAATCGGCAGAAGTCCACTCGGCGTGCAGGATCTCCTTCGTCCAAACCTTGAACTCCGATGCCGCGAAAAGGATATTTTCCCTCACGATTCATTGTGGCCCATACTTTCCATGTGGACAAGTTCAGATTACGAGCTACCACTCTGATGCTCGTATTCGGATCCTCTGCAAATGCCTGTAGAACGTCTTCCTCCACTTCAGGGCGATTACGTCCTGGATTCCCTCCATGTTGCACAGCAATACCATTCTCACGTAGCCTTCGGAATGAATTGTAAAACACTCTCACATTAGGCAATCTCCGGTTTGGAAAACGCTCTTGGTACATCCGTCGGGCCATCGCTCCATTACTGTCAGCTTTGCAGTACATGTAGATAATGTCGGCGTATTCTTCGTTCGTAAACTCCATGTTTACAATGAAGAAGTCGTAATTACACGTGAAGGAGCGCCTACGGCAGCTACAACTTGACACGGTAAATTGAGATGAGAGCGGGAAATTAAACCACAATGAACGTCTAATCGCAACTGAAGTTGTAACTAGACTAAATTACTAGTTTTTGCACAAATACTCATGTAGCTAATCAGTTTATCTTTGTCAATAAAGCACAAAACCGATCATCTTTGTTTAACGCCGCTCACCGCCTGCCGCTATCAGTCTCTTTTGTCTCTCACCGCCGCAAGCCTTTGTTTGTTAAAATTGCATGTGGTAGTTTTGTCCAGTACACTTAACCCTTTTAAAACAAGTCAAATGTCAAGTCAACGCCAACTTAGTATTCAGAACCAATGTTTTATTGTAAAATCATAATGAGATTCGTCACCACAACTACCACAAGTATCACAAGTAGAGTGAAACATTTTAGCTACCCAGTTGGTTTAGGTGGCTTATTTTCAAGGATACAGTAGCTACAGTCGTGTTTGATAGCTTAAATAAAAGGGTAAAAGCCAAGCATGTTTTTAAAATGGTTTGAAAATTCGTGGCTATTTTAGTTTTTTTTTTATCGTACTTTGAAATCACTTAAATCGTTTACATTTTCATGTAACTAAAATTTTAAATCGCTGTCAACTTGTTTTCTTTAGACACAGATGTTTGAAATCACTTTTCTAGTGTTTGATAGACATTGCACAATAAGAAATAAAACAAAAAAAAATGTACCTGCAGTAAAAAAAGTACTAATTATCGATTTAGTCTGAAGTTTTGCAGTTTTCTCCGACAAATCTTAAAATTTAAATTAAAAAAAAACTGAAAATAGATGTCATATACTTAAGAAAAAGTGACCAAACCCTCCGGTGTCCGAGGCCAGATCCCCAAGCCAGAGACCGGAGGGTTTGGTCACTTTTTCTTAAGTATATGACATCTATTTTCAGTTTATATATAGTAGTGTAACTACTTAAAAATTGCAAATCAAAAAATATTGAACAAAATAATTTGATTTGCTTCAAGATTTAAAAAAAAACTAATAACATTTGTCTGAGACAAGTATGGCTAAAAATGTTCTACATGACCTAGACTATCTCCTACTTTCGGCTTTGCATCCGGTTACCAAACACCCTGTATTACCTGAAAGAAACAACTTTTTTGACGAAAAATTCGTAAGTGTTCAGCATTACGTGTTTCTTATGATTTATTTACAAATAAATAATACATTAAAATCCTTTCAGTACAGGGTTGTACAACTATTCTACTGCTAGATTTAAGTCAAATAAAAGACTTTAGTTAATATGTAATTTTCGGACTTTATTCCGCCCCTGAACCAATGTGCGGTGCTGCCACCTAGTGAAAAACTCGATCGCGGAAACTCTCATGGGATGAGTATTGTATTTATTTATATTTGTTTTTATTTACTTCTATTTATATGTGTTTTTTATATATTTTGGATGAATTGTATTTATGTATTCTTCTTCTTCTTACTCCTAGCGTTTGTCCCAGCTTCTTGCTCTATTGAGCCTGGCGTCCGCTCGGTAACCTAATTCCAGTAATTGGCGTAGGCACCAGTGTTTAAGAAAGTGACTGCCATCTTACCTTCCAACCACGAACGAAACTAAGCCTTGTTGTTTGTTGGGATTAGAACGGTTTCCTCACGATGTTTTCCTTCAACGAATAGCGACTGGTAAATATCGAATGATATTTCGTACATCTCTTCTCTCTTCTTAGTCGGTCCCCCATTGCTGAGGATCGTGACTCCTTTTGCTTATAAATCGCCTCCAACTATCTCTGTCTGTAGCTTGGTGAAGGGCGGTGCTGACAGGGAGCTCCAGCTGTTCGGAGATCTGATCCGACCATCTCTTTGGACTTCGTCCTCTCGGTCTTTTGCCTTCAACCTTTCCCGTCACTACCAGCTTTTCGAGGTTATTGGCCCCCCTTCGTGCAATATGGCCAAAGTAGGCAACAACGCGGTGCAGACAAATCGAGGACAGACGTTGGGTGTTCTCCATTCTTAGCTCTTTGAGGACCGAGATGTTTGTTCGGTGGGCTGTCCAAGGAATTCTCAGCATGCGACGCCAGCACCACATTTCGAAAGCATCGATCCTCTGCCTGTCGGCGGCTTTTAGCGTCCAAGTTTCGGCTCCATAGAGAAAAATGGAGAAGACAAGTGTGCGGACGAGATGTGTTTTGGTCCGGTTCGAGATGTTCCTGTCTCTCCATATTTTCTCAAGTTGGGTCATCGCCGTTTTCGCCATGCCGATACGTCTGCGTATCTCTGGTTCACAGGCCCCTTTATTGGTGATGACTGAGCCGAGGTACTGAAAACGATCCACGGTCTCGAAATCTTTCAGTGCATCTGTACGCTGTTCAACACCAAAACGGTCCACCACCATCAGCTTTGTCTTTCCTGCGTTGATTTCGAGCCCCATTCTACGGCTGGTTATCTTAAGCCGTTCCAAAAGCTCCGCCATCTCCATTTCGGACGATGCAAGGAGGGTAGTGTCGTCTGCGTAGCGAAGGTTGGATACAAGTACTCCTCCGACTTTCACACCACCCTCCCAGCTTTCAAGGGTGTGACGCATTATGTACTCCCCATATATGTTAAATAGTATGGGAGATATGATGCATCCCTGTCGTACACCCTTCTGGAAATTGAAACTCTCGGACGTGACGTCTCCAATTGTCACCGTTCCATAACCAGAACAATAGAGGCCTTGGAGTAATGATATCAGGTGATGTGGGACCCCAAGTTCAGTCAATATCTCCCACAGTTTTTCCCACCTTACGCAGTCGAACGCCTTCTGATAGTCGACAAAGCACATGTACATCGGGATGTTGAATTCATAGCATTTTTCTATTATGAGCCGAAGGTTTAAAATTTGCTCGCGAGTCCCTTTCCCCTTAACAAATCCCGCTTGTTCTTGCGGAATTTGCCAGTCGAGGTATGATCTTAGCCTTGCATTAATGACGTGAAGGAGAATTTTACTGGCATGTGAAATTAATGCTATTGTACGATAGTTGTTGCAGTCGCGTACTGATCCCTTTTTGTGTAGGGGAAGTATAGAGGAGTGTATCCAGTCAGATGGCCACACACCGGTTTTCCAAATTGCGTTACAGATGTTATGCAGACAGGTGACCCCTTTAGGTCCCAAAGCTTTAAGTACTTCCGCTGTGATGTTATCTGGTCCCGGGGCTTTATTTGTTTTTAGCTTTCGGATCGAGTCTTCAATTTCAGAACGTAGTATGTCGGGTTCTGGGTCGCTTATCTCTTTGAGGCAAGGTGTAGATGTGTTCTGCCGATCCTGATAGAGTTGCTCGCAATACTTCCTCCATCTCTCTACCACTTGACAGAGGTCGTGTATTGGTTTCCCGTCTCTGTCATCTATAACCCAAGAGGCCGGTTTAGACTTATTTGTAATTTGACGGATCTTCTTGAACAGGTCGGCGGATTGGTATCTGTCAGCGTGAACTTCGATTTCTATGCAGATATCCTCCAAATACTTGTTTTTGTCTCTTCTGCACAGGTTTCGAATTAATTTGGTCAGCGCACGGTATTCCTCCTCAAATTGTTCGCTCTTTGGACCACTATTTAGCTCTTTTCTTCCTTGTATGGTTTCCCAAACTTCATTTGACATCCAATCCTTCCTCGTATCAGTATTTTTTACCATGGAGTCCAGTACTTCGTTGATTTTTGATTTTAAATGTATCCACAGTTCCCCAGCGTCCGAAGCTTCGACGTTGTCTAAGAGTTTTGGTTCGAGATGTTCCTGAAAGTAATCATATTCCTGTGATGTAAGTCTTCTTGTTCTTTTTGACTTGGATCGAAATGATTTCAGTCTTATACGCAAGTCTGCAACTAACAACTGGTGGTCGCTACCGCAGTCTGCCCCAGGAAAGGTTCTCGCATTTGTCACAGATGACTTCCATCGACCGGCTACTGTGATATAGTCAATCTGGTTACGATAGCGGTCACCAGGTGATATCCATGTATACAGTCTGCGCTTGTGGTGTTTAAAGCAAGTGTTGGTAACTGCCAAGTTGTGACCAACACAGAAGTCAATGAATCTCTCTCCTCTTTCGTTTCGGATTCCTAGGCCGTATCTTCCGAGTATGTGACGGATGTGGTCGTCATTCAAAGTATGTCCCACCTTTGCGTTCCAGTCACCTTGGACGATCAGAATTTCTCGTTTTGAAATTGTCGCTATAGTATTTTCAAGCGTGCCATAAAAGTTGTCAATGTCCTCTTGTGTTGATTGAGCAGTTGGTGCATAAACCTGTATGACATTGAGTGGCAAAGGCTTACAGCTTATCCGAATACACATTATTCTATCGTTAACGGTGTTATATCCCGTAGTAAACGGTGCTATCTGAGGAGATATTAAGAAACCTACTCCATTTTTGCTCTCTGTTTCGTGGCCCGAAAAAAATATCTTGTAGCCGTTCCTCGTTGTAAAATGACCTGCACCTTTCATGTGTGTTTCGCATAGCCCTAGGATCGCAAGTTTATGTCCGCTCATTTCCTTCTCGATAACTGATAGTTTTTCAGGTTTTAAAAGCCCTCTGACGTTCCAGGTTCCGATCCTATGTTTTGGGCGTAAGGACGGTCCTTTTTTGTCTTCAATAGCTTTTACTATCTCGACGGCTTGATGACACACCATCGAGGAGTCTTCGGTTGCATATTTCTCATTCGTCAACCCGGGTATTGACGAACGCCGGGGGTCAGCCGGATCACCAGACAAATCAGACTTCGTTAGGCTTACTTGCATGGAGTTTTCTTGGGAGGGTTTATCGTAGTGGGTTCCCATTGCCTTCTACGTCGGGTCTTTCAAAGGGTATTTAGGCCTTTAGGTTCCCGATACCTGTGATGGTGGGTTATTTTACCGCCGCCCACAGCTCGGCGTTGGCGTATTTTACAGCTGTCATTATCCCTGATGTTATAGGTGTACGCTGTTCACAGCCAACCCTCCTCCTTTCTCAAACCGGGCTTGGGACCGTCTACGGCGGAGTTATTTCGTACATATGTTCCGAAAAACTAAGTGGTACCAGCCGGGGTTTGAACCCGCGACCTTCGGATTGAAAGTTTAACGTCTTACCTCCACGCTATTTATGTATAAGTATACATTTATATACAGGACATTACGATACAAGTATCCACATATATTTGGATACAATCGTTGCAATTCTTTACATTTTCCACTCAGTTACTCTATAGTAAGCTGGAACAGATCCCTTATAAGGATAAGTTCGCATTTGTGTCTATATCCTAATGCAGTTTTTAGTATTAGTGTGGTGATTTTTTTTCCTTAATTACGAGACCTTAGACGTATAAGTCAAGAAACTAAAGACATGCAACTGTTTAAAGCTAATTTTAAGGATATTTCTTTTGGCAATTTTCTGGTCCCGTTAGTATCTGATGCGCTGGCGAAGTGGTCGAGCAAGGTCCCTGGCGATAAGCGGCCTGATAATCCTGCCGTTCAAAAGCAATGGGGTGACTTGTGGAGCGGGCACGTTCAGGCGTCGTTGTTGAGCAGTGCGTCGGGGGCAGATCTGGCGCACCTTAAAGCCCTAGAACGAGCAGAGTCTGGAGCATGGCTACATGCCCTACCTTCGCCTCAGCTTGGAACGCTCTTAGATAATGATTCTTTGAGAATTGCAGCGGCTCTTAGGCTGGGGGCGAAGGTATGTCAGGGTCATCGTTGCCGGTGTGGGGTAATGGTGGAGGAGAACGGGCACCACGGTCTCAGCTGTCAGAGGTGTGCCGGGCGGTTCCCGAGACACCACTCGATTAACGAGATCGGGCGGCGGGCATTGGTGTCGGCAAACGTACCATGTGTCTTGGAGCCACCGGGGCTGAGTCTCACGGACGGGAAGAGGCCGTATGGCCTGACTTTAATTCGGTGGCGGATGGGGCGCTGTGTTTTATGGGATGCAACTTGTGTTAGCACATACGCTGCATCCCATTTAAGGCATACCATCAGTTGTGCGGGTTCAGCGGCGGAGTCTGCGACAAAGTTAAAGCACGCGAAGTATGCCGCTTTTGAATCCGCATATGACTTTGCGCCGGTGGCCATTGAGACAGCCGGACCCTGGGGGGCAGAGGCGCTCAACTTCTTCAGGAAATTAGGGCGTCGTTTGCGAGAGAGGGGCTGCGATCCTCGCTCGGGATCGTATCTGGTTCAGCAGGTCTCCATTGCTGTTCAGGGGGGAAATGCGGCGGGAATAATGGGGACCTTTGAACCGGGTACGATTCAGAGTGGGCTTCATTAAAAAAATACTTTTTCATTTGACATTCTATATTATTCTTGGTTCTAAGTTGACTTTTTATGTGATTTTAAATTCTTATATTATACGTTAGTTTTAAGTTGACATGATTTATAAAATATGTATTGACTTGGTTTCAATAAAATTATTATATTTTAAGATGTAACTTTAGAATTATTTTCTATCGAGCCGATTTCATCCAATCGTGTATCGGAATTAACAAGGTTCTTCCAAATATAGGGTAGGCAACGCGTATGTGAATCCTCTGGGTTGTAGGCGTCCATAGGCTATGTTAACTGCTTACCATCAGGCGGACCGTATGCTTGTTTGCCACCGACGTGGTATACAAATAAAATAAAATAAATATTAACGTATATTTTGGATACTTTATCAAAACAAATAAAGTCTATTTGAAGGTCATCGGATGTTGTCAGCCTCTTAAATACAATAATCGTTTCATGAATTATTTTACATGATCGATTCTGAAGTGATGTTATTCAAATTCGACGTCAATAAAATTTTCATTGAAATATGAGTCATGTCCAAAGAAATGCGTAAATATTGCTAGAGAAGTGAAGGTAAACAAGGGTTTTTGTGTAACGATGAAATGCTGAGTCATTGGATCGCTTGAAAGGTATTCAATAGGTACCTAAAGATTTTATCCTGTCAAATGTACGTCCCTTTTTTCAATATTGAACGTAGGAACTATACGAACTTTGGCTTCTTTGAAATGAAATTTAATATGAAACTCAGTACGAATATTAAGTGTTTGGCGTGGAATTTGTATTTGTTTTAATGTTTATTAGGGCACAAATGGTAGTTGTTATAATTAGCTACAATAATCTTACATAACGTCGCTGTGCGTGCAAAAGTCGCTATGTGAATTTTGTCGATTTTTCGTTTTTAATGCCATTTTGATCTTTATTTCAAGACACATATGCTCCAAAAATCCCATCAGGCTAATTTCAATATTTCAGGATTTACCAAATCTAGCTATGTGATGTTCATAGGTTGAATGCGCCTTCTATAATCACTAAGTGAAATAAATCACATAACTACTTTAGTTTGCCACTATGGTCATTATTAGAATGCGCCTAAATATGTGATTCTTGACACATAGCTATATTTTTCACTTAGATTAATCAGATAGTTTCACCCGCTATGTAGCATAGCGATATTTTTGTACTAGTTTGGATCGATATTATGGTCGTCGACGCGGCGTCAAACGTTGCTTTACGATATTCAGTCGACCACATGTTCCACGTGTAATCTACCTTCAAGTAAATAAATATATTTTTCACTAAACCGTTTTGCTGCCACTGGCAGGTAAATCAAATCCTTCTTCTTTACGATCATGACAGGATTAAAAACTTAAGCTGATTTATTTTTTGCAAGTGGTTTGCCACCTTTAATCTCCGCGAAGTAGCTTTCATGAAGTCTACTGTATTACACATATTTCATTACAGAGAACACTGTATCATGTGTTGCTTTGTTTGTAAGTCCCCACGTTCGCATTGTGATTCTCTTTGTCCCAAGCTGATTCCCCATTTAAGAAGATTGTCTTTGGATCGGCCAACTTCTCACTTTAGTCTGTTTAGAGACTCCCAGGTGACCGTTGTATGTCGGGAATCCCGCAGTTGCTTTTGCGTTCTACAACAGTTGCCAAGTCTTTAAGTATGCTAGGAGAAGTAATTCCGCTCCTTTGGGAAAGATGGTCGCATTTGGTAGGTTTAAGGCATCCAGTGATTAGTCGACAGGTTGAGAGCAGTATCTTTCTGATCCACGTGTGCAGAATTCTTTCTCACTGGGCATACGGCATGTATACTCTGCAACCGAGAAACTTAGCGCAAGTGCAGTAGTGCTAAGTGTATGTGGAGTTACACACCATGTGGTGTCAATGATCCGACAAATGATGTTGTTTCTTGCCGCCGCTTTCTGTTTTGTGTTAAGACTTCTAGGCCAGGGATCCGTCTAGCATTATGCCCAGATATTTGGGAGCGAAGAAGTGATCCAGTCGACAACCCTCCCAAACAATGGTTAGCTGTCTAGTTGCCTGTATATGTTTGAGGAGAAAAGCATTTACCTGTGACTAAGCTGGGTTGGGTCTGGGTTGATATCTCCTGGTAGTACGTTGAACGGGATGCCAGACCTTCTGCCGAGCCACTCTTTACTTCCTCGAAAGATTTTTCCTATGATGTTAGGGCCAGGTAGTCGGCATAGTGGAAGTAACGTTAGTTCTCCTTTATGGGTTGATCGTTTGTATAAACGATGAATAATGCTGTTGCAAGAAGAAGAATGATCTTCCTCAGGGTAACCACCCTCATCAACATGGAATACTAATAAATTATACTTCAATGGAGTAATTAAAGTAGGTACGAAACATATTTATTACGGCCAATTAATTCATAGTCATGAGTTATCCATGCAATTTTGAATCTGGGTGTACGCTAAAAAGTCTTCCGGATTTTATTGTTATTTGCCATGCCAGGACGGATTAAAAATACGGCTCTGGAAGGAGATGTTTCTAGAAATATTTGATTAAAAAAATATCTTATAGCTATGGATTCATTCTAATTATGATCTTATCTAAAAAGATAATGAAAGTAACATCGATATGTAATAAAGAACGGGCTACACATACACAATCAGCCCAAAAAAATCGCTCCGCCATAGTGCTGTAAGAACGACTCGTACAGCAGTTTCTCCGACAGTCTTATTACGGTATAAGACTGGCTGGTTACAAATTTTCACAAGTCATATTTTCGGTAAATCTTGTTTTAGACTGTATTTCTACCTACATTCTAACTCAATGGAAAGTAACAAGAAAATCCGAAGATTGATCCTATTGACTTTTCATTATATTCGTCTTACAACACTTCTCTATTGATTTTTCATTATATTTGTCTTACAATACCTAATATCATTTCATAAAATAACTATGTGACAATAAAACACAAATTGAATACGCTCCTATATAATTTAATATAGCTAAGTGTTGGTAAGGCACATAGAGATTATTATATGACTCAAACAAAAATCGCTATGTGACAGATTTATGAATATGTATTTATTTTCATTTATTTAAAGACGTTTATCTTTCCACGAGAAACTTAAAGTATGTAAAAGAGTGCATATTTTTACTAAACAATATTTATGTACTTATGTGAAAGCAGTATCGAAATAATTAGTTTTTTGTGTCTCCTGTAAAGTAGGTTAAAAACACATGGCGACTTTTGCACGCACAGCGACGATAATATACCATAAACCAATAGAGTTGCCACTGGGCCGTAATCTAAGTTTAAAACACCATTAGACGATCCAACTTTAATACAACTCAAATGCATTAGCTACGCAATACTGATGCTAGCGCCTAAACGTCTGAATCAGAAATATCAGAATTTGCTTTTAAATTATTCCGACGCAACGCCAATACAACTTCAATATTGGTTGATCATTTGTTGTGTGTTGGAGTGATGTTGGTGATAGATTGTGTTTCGAATGTATTGTTTATGTATTTAAAAATTTGGAAAATTTTAATAGGGCACACTATTTGCTAAATCATTTGAGGAAAACAATTACGGGGTGACTTACTTTGCCCTAATAAATGTGACGCATCTCTTTAGGTACTTCCCCCTTCTTCATAAACGTCTTACAGGTAAATTTATGTTTGGTCTTATTCGAACAAATATAACTGACTAAATGACAAAGACAAACCATTACAATTACAATTACCAACCTAAAAATAAAAATATAAAAATATTGGTTACAAATATCCATTATAATATGGTGTTTCAAAATTGGTGACCGTTTCAATTAAAATGGTCACAGATATATTTGTTGGCAGATATAATTAGGGGATACACATTAGTTGGCAAAACTAAATATTGGTGGCAGAAAATATATAATTGCCTTTAACAACTTCCTAGATAGATATTCTCCCATCTAGATCCATCTACTGATCAAAAAGAAAATACAGCTTTCCGAACTCCAAAGCTCTTACATTGTTAATTCTTTTTCAATTTACTCCAAGCCGTACCTTGAAACCGCAAGTTTCAATCCTTAAGACGCCGTTCTATAAAATAACAGTTATAAACACAATTAAAAACGTAGCAAAGTTGGAAAATACAATACCAGTAGCCATTTGGCTTCGACATCATTAACTTTCACCGTTTAGCCAAATGGCGCCTTTGTTCTGATTAAAGTACCTGAAAAAATTAATAAGTCCATTGAAACCAGCCAGGCAAAGGCTTTGTTCCAATTTTCATGATGGCGGAAAGAATCAAAGGCGGGGAAAACTTTTTATAATAAAAATGAAAGGTACTAACAATGGCATAATATCGTGGAATTATTACAGCTGTTTTGAATTACGCCACAGATTGCTCTAAATATTTGTATGTTAATAAATAATCCAGTCATTGGGGAATCATCTCCATATATTGCCTTACAAAAGGTGGAGTAGAAAATGTTTTAATGGTTATTGGTAGGCTATAGGATGGTAATTAAAATACTAGAATTGTGAGACCTTGAGGGGGGGGGGGGGGGGCGCCATCTTGGTTTAAAGGTGCCAAAAGTCCGTTTTTGAACCTTGGCGCTTAAACGGTTATCAGTATGCCTAAAATGTCTATGGAACGTATGAAGAAGATAAAATTGTCTACAATATTTTCATACACAATACATCTGTAAGTCTTACAGATATAAAGATACAGGGGGTGAAAAGTGTATATTTTCTTATATCATAAGAATTTTATTTATTAGCTTCAAAGTTTTGTGCTTCGAGATAAGGAAATGAAGTCTCTACCACAGTTTTGTCATCCTTTACTGATTCTTTTAAAAGATATTCAAAAGTTGAATTCACCCCTAGAGCTCATATAGAGGGGGTGAAAGTAGTAAGTCTCACACACAAAATCAATGTTCTATTACTCATCATAAAATACTATTAGGCGTTGTCAGGTATAGCTATCGATCAATTCGGGTATAATAAATTTAGATTTGACAAAAAACGTATACGCTTTCATAGAAAAAAATTTTTTTTTAAGAAAGTGCTTGAAAATATTTTTATTTTTTTAATCTTCATATAACTGTCAACTTATTATTAAAATATCGTATAGGCTTTAGCATTTTTTACATAATAAATAAATAAATAATAAATAAAAACAGTTTATTTCGGACCATAAAAATCCATAGAATTGTTAGTAACTTAAATTTAGGTACATTAAAAACTATGCTAGTGAAACTCTTACTCCTAAGTAGGTAAAAGACAACTAGACGCAAAAAGACTTGACCCTATTTGTCCCTACCAATGATTACACTGACCCAGTATTTTGTAATCTGGCAGTCGAGACGTTCGGCAAACGTCCTCAACATGCTGTTGCTGCTACCGCGCACTCGTTTAAGCAGTGAGGCAATTATTTTTCGCCGAATAGCAAAAAAGTCATCTGTACGTGCCAGAAGCACTGCAGTACTTCGGCCGCCTCAGCAGCATTCTGAGGACGTTGTTGTATTGCACACGCAACGTGTTATAGGCCTTCTGTGTAAACCTCACCCACAGGCTGCACGTGTAAAATGTCTGGCAATACGCCTTGAAAAGCGTCACTTTCACTTCTTCGTTACAGCGTGCAAACCTGCGGGCGAGCATATTGCCCCGTACTGCCAACGCTCTCCTCTCTCTTTCAACATCTAGATCATCATTTAGATCTACCGTGATCATATGTGACATTGTCATGGTAAAGGTAATATATTGTCCGTATTAAATTATTGGTACCTCCTTATAGTTCAAAACATTCTCCTTCATATACAAAAATAACGAGATCGCTATGTTGAGTATTTTTATTTTTAATAATTTTTTGAAGTTTCAACATATCTTTGTACTGTTTTGAGATATTCGAGTTTAAAGTTTGAAAGCCTAAAAAACCTAGTTATATATTGAAGTTATGGAGATAACGGTTTTCAAATGTTCCACATACATTATATTACTCGACAAATCATATGTTGTCTCTAACATTTTACATTTTATAGAAATAATACAATAATAATGCACGTAGGGTGTAGAGTCAAGAATCAAAAATAAAATATTTTATATAACTCAAAATCGACAGATTTTCACCTGGCTTATATTGATTTCCGAATATGATGTAGGTAAGGTTTATAATAAAAATAATGAAACAACCATATCTCAAGGCATAATTTTTTTTTATAATAAAACAAAAAAAATCAACACTTACATAAAAATATACAAAATCAACACTATAATTTTTAATTCTCATAGTTTACGTTAATTTAGGAACAAAACTAACGATCAAGTGTAATTAAATACAAAATTAATGTAGTTTTCTATCAAAAAAGTGACTTCAAAGTTTAGACTTTTAACATGATTTTTTGTATTTAAAGTGATCTAGGGTACCACATTGGGTATTCATAAGTTTTGAGAAATAAGAATTCTACTTCCATTATTTAACATAGTGTCCGCCATAAGTGCATATATCTAATACAAATATTATTATGAATCAATAACATAACTTATTTTATAAAATATAACAGTCTTTTCGACAGTTTTACTAATTTGTTAGTTTAACATTCCTTAGGGTCCCACATTGTCGCCTTATGGCTTATGAGAACAAACTTATTATTAAGACTTATTATAATAAAATTATTACTTACAAAAGTAATAATTTGCATTTAACATCATTATGAAAATGATTTACACCACTCAACCTCGCACCTAGGGGTACGTAAGTGCTGACGCCAAGTCATTTAAATTCTTACGTCTGGTTGAGAGATTGATGACTTTGTACGAGTATTAACTGATTATCTATACGGTTGTCCCTCAGAAGCTTGTTAAATATAAGTCAGCTATATTTTCTGTTAAAAAGTTTTGATTTGTCACTAACTTATATCCCTACCCTTATTTATATTTAAGTTTTTGTTATGTAATTAATCAGTATTCAAAGCATCTGCCAGGCACCCGGATTATTAAAATTGATAGTATGGTACACTAACTAGAGAAATTTTCATGGGGTGGAAATAGATTTTGGGTCAGTGAGGGCAGCTACCACGTCCCGTGTTGCTAGGCGAAAATGATCTTAGGAGACCTTCCTTCGATTTCAATATTAAATGTATGAAAACGGTTTTCTTTAATTTCTGGCTTTTTTTACATTACCGAAAGTTGACCCCAAGGAAACTATTGATACTGGATAGAAATGGAATCGATTGACATAAAAAAATACATGTAAAAAAAACTTTTTTCATTTTCATACAAATTGTATGGGGAAAGTTTTTCTCGATTTATGGCTTTTCTAGCCGGAAATTTCTGTTTGGTCCCATACAAGCTTTTGATCCTGGACAGGAATGGGATCGATTGGCATTTATAACAAAGTTTGTCAAAAATTACCATTTTCTCGCACCCTGTATGTTTTTTCCAAACTGTATGTTTGTTTTTTGTAAACGCCAATCTTCATTAATTTGAAAGCGAAGGAAGGTCTCTTAAGACCATTTTCGCTTAGCAACACGGGATCTGGTAGCTGCCTTCACTGACCCAAAATCTATTTCCACCCTGTATAATAGCAAACCTATTTCCGTTGCTAGCTCTCCGGCTAGAGCAACGCGTGCGCAGCGTACGAGCAGCATATTCGTGGCGTATTAAGACGGTCTGGACGCAACGCACTTTAAAATTGTAAATAATTATATTATTCTATGTGATCTATTTATTTATTTTTAACAATCAAATTTAATAAACTAACATAATCTGAATTTTGTTAATATATTTTGTATCTAGTTGATTGATTTAGGCCAGATTAAAATAGAGAGTTTTGCTTTGTCTTAATAATTATTGCTTATTGACCACTATTGTTAAAAGGGTAACATAACATAAAGCTAAGTGAACGTAACGGGTAGCTGAGTTACGATCTGTCAAGCAAATGGATGGGAGTAAACTGAGATTTAGACAACACGTGTTACTACATTTTCCAATGGCCCCGATATTACTTCAAGCTTATGAGCGACAATGTGGTACCCTAGTCGGTAAACTTTGACTGTGTTTTTTTCCTACTTTTAGTTGAAACGTTAAACTTTTTATCTATACACCGTATTATTTGAAGTGTGTAGAAGCTATTTTTAATCAAAACCAATTTTCACTATTTTCAAGTTGATTAACAAAATCAGTGATATCTCGGAATCCATAAGCGACAAAGTACTAACCTAACCATAATAACGTCACATATGTCCTAAATACTTAAATAATGCTTGAACAGTTCACTTTATGACAAAAATGTCTACGACAATTATAAAGGCTCTCTTTTTTTTGTATTTGTATTTATTCTGTACGTCTTATAGATACAAAGTTACAGGAAGGAAAAAATTACTCATACTCATTGTCTTTATACGTCTCGTAGATATTTTTGTCATAAAGTCAACTGTTCAAGCATTATGTAAAAAATGCTAAAGCCTATACGATATGTTAATAATAACTTGACAGTTATATGAAGTTTAAAAATATAAAAATATTTTCCAGCACTTTCTTTGAAAAAAAATATTTTTTGTATGAAAGCGTATATGTTTTTTGTCAAATCTAAATTAATTATACCCGAATTGATCGATAGCTATACCTGACAACGCCTAGTAGTATTTTATGATGAGTAATAGAACATTGTAATTATTTTACTTGTTTTAAAGTGGGTATTCCACTCATACATTAGTATGTTATTTAATCAAATACAAACATTGAAACATTGAAAAAATAATCAACCCAGTTTGACATGAACAAACATCGATACGCCTTACCGGGGCTCGATATCGCTTTACCAATTAAGCTGTGGGTTCAGTTAACCCATACCCAGTTGGTGGGTATGGGTAAGGCGTATCGATGTTTGTTCATGTCAAACTGGGTTGATTATTTTTTCAATGTTTCAATGTTTGTATTTGATTAAATAATAGAACATTGATTTTGTGTGTGAGACTTACTACTTTCACCCTCTCTATAAGCGCTCTGGGGGTGAATTCAACTTTTGAATATCTTTTAAAAGAATCATTAGAAGATGACAAAACTGTTGTAGAGACTTCATTTCCTTATCTCGAAGCACAACACTTTGAAACTAATAAATAAAATTCTTATTAATAAGAAAATATACACTTTTTCACCCCCTGTATCTTTATATCTGTAAGACTTACAGATGTATTGTGTATGGAAATATTGTAGACAATTTTATCTTATTCATACGTTCCATAGACATTTTAGGCATACTGATAACCGTTTAAGCGACAAGATTCAAAAACGGACTTATGGCACGTTCAAACCAAGATGGCGGCCAACGCTCCTCCCCTCAAGGTCTCAAATCTAGTATTTTAATAACCACCCTAGCCTACCAATAGCCATTAAATCATTTTCTACTCCACCTTTTGTAAGGCAAATGCTCCAATGATTGCGCTAAAAGGGTGTTGTTTCAATCCTTAGGCATATAAGACCCATGTAGGTAGGTCATACAAAACATCTTTTATTATGGGGGCAACTCTAAAATTTCAAAAAAAATATTGTCTGTTCATACATTTTGGCCGATCAGCTGTTGATGTTTTGTACTAATGGGATAGCCTTTTTCGTAATTTCGGAATTGGCCCCATATGAAAAGTTTTTTAATGTGACCTTCCTATATTATTCAGAATTCCACCTACAAATGAAATCGCCGTTTACAAAAATCATTGTAAGTTTAAGTGTTATTCGGATTCCGAGGGCTACCTATTGAATCTACTGGAACACAAAACGTGACACAATATTAACATAACATAAATACTCTTTATTGCAAACCTCAAATAATAGACACAAAGTATACACAAGTCACAAACAAAAAAGCAGAGGCAAAACAATTGGCGATCTTATCGCTAAAGAGCGATCTCTTCCAGACAACCTTTGGAAAGCGGAAACCTAACAACAATATTTTACAACAATATTTTCAATTGTTCTACTGTGATTTTTCCATATGGAAGTGGTGTACCTACTAAGTCGAAAATACCTACTAGGTATAAATTAGGACACATTTTGTATCCCAGCAGAATGAATTCTACTCACGTGCCTCAAATTTCTCGGAATTCGGACGACACTTGGACTTGAACGTACATTCGTACAATTATCTCTAAAAAACACTCTTAGCTACGCACTTAAACGTTGCCGTCGAAGTCGATTTGACAAACTTACATATATAGATTTGTAAACATTTTTGTAACGATATTAATCAATCAACAACCAGAGACCGTCCACTCCTGGACGTAGTCCTTCAAGCTGCGCCATAATCCTCTTTCCGGGGCTTTCCTCGTCCAGCCACTGCCAGCCAGTCTTCCTAAGGTGGTCAGCACTACGCACCGCATGGCGACCCAAGCGACGCTACACTTGCGTAAGCGCGGTCTCCACTCCATCTAGCGTAATAATAAATATGTTCGGGTTTTTATCGTCTGCCATAGCTGTCACGTTCCTACAAGTTTGTAAGTGCTAAAGTGGCGCATGACGCGATAGGCGATAAAATGGCAACCAGGCTATCCGGTCAGAACTCGTTTATTCCGGTGGTTGTCGGTTCTTTGGCAGACGTGACCAGCCCACTGCCATTCCAGCCAGTCTTGTTGCTGTTGGTACATTTCAGTTTTGTGTGGACCATTCTGAACCTTAATGTAATGTCATACGATATACCCATGGTCAGGTAGGTTTGCGTTAGTATACTTGGTATAAAACGTTTGCGTGTTTAATAAATGTTGTAGCAACGTGTACTGCAACCAAATTGCATTTGTCTGCTTCGTGTTTAACATTTTCGGACGGTATTTCCGTGGTTAAGTAGGTAATTTCCGAAAAGCAGAAGGTTTAGCTGCTTAGTCATTTTTGTACTTTTTTACCAGTTTATACGCCTGGTCAATGGTGTTACCAGAAAAAAAGTAATAAAAGAACTTGAGTGATCAAACTGCCACGTTTAGGGTTCCGTAGTTAACCAGTTTCGCCATGTTCATCTGTCCGTCTGTCCATCCGCGGCTTTGCTAATGCCGTGCCGCAAAATATCAATAAATTGAAAATAAAAAGATTTTTTTTTATAAATTTAAATAATATATTTTTAAACAAATGTATTGTATCAAGCCGGTAACTATGGAACCTTTCACTGAGCATGACCCGACATGCTCTTGGCCAGTTTTATTACTTATTGCGTATAGTGACAGCAGGCCAAACTATCCGCATTAGTGTGATAAGTGATAACCGCCTCACGATAGCTTTTGATACCGTCACAGAAGCGATGTCTCTTATAACGCTTCAGATATTCTGTACTCTCACGGTAAGTTTACCAAACTATGGAAATAACATTTGACGTCGTACCGCGTAATTATCTAAGTACAAGTTCCAATAGCACTTTAGAAAGTTAGATTCGTGGCTGCTTTATTGTCAGCCAGCAATGTACGGAACAATTCTCATTTGAGCGTTCTGTTTGTACCTACTTTCAAACAATTTTGCCTTTCAAGGACCATTATAATGCTCTATGCTGTGCTGGGGCACTTGATAAGCAAAACAAGTTGACAGAATTTTGGAGAAATGCGATTTAGTATAGACATTTCAGTACATGTATTATATGATCCTTGCTTAGAACTAACTATAGAATGTTACTTTTACATAGACGCATTGGGGATCAATGTTACTCTGCGTCCGTAGAAAACACCTTAGACAACCCTACACGTGATCCCTGGGTGGTGCAAAAAGAGTTACAAACTTGGCAGCTACACTGTCCCATCTGGACCTCGCAGCACTTACTGGATTTTCATTATCATCTGCTTTCCCACTACTACTACCCCAGGGAAGAAATGCCTATCTATATCCAGTGACATGTAGCCATACGATAAATAAATAGACGCATTTTCTTGTTTTCGTATATCGCGTTTACGCATTTCATATATCTAGAACCCACAAGAAGCAAATAAAGTCCAAAGCACACCCGTTTATTCAAACAACGAACTTTTATAACGACCCAGAATTCCAGCCATGTAATTTAAATAAGGAGCAAAATTAAATTCGTACTTGCTCGTGTAAATACGAGAGACCTAATGACATTGTTCTGGACGGAACAATTTTGGAAGTGATGTCAAAGACTGGATTGTTTTGGTCGGTTTTAAACGGTATGAAACGGCAATTTTTTTGTTTAAGTCACTCTTGCTAATATCGATTAACCGTAGGACCGTAGCTTAGCGAGTACAGTCAATGTCAAAGATGAAATAATACACAACAACTTTTTGACAGCGTTGGTAGTTGGTACGGTGTCGCCATAACACTTATACGAGTTGAGCGTTCTTGGCGCTATGTGGAATAGTGCACGTGAACTGACGACTTTTTTTGTATTATCTGTGTATCTATCTGTAGTACCATAGCGCCAAATAGGGTTAAACCGATTTAAAATCGTTTTTTTTTAATTGAAAGGTTTTCTAGCGAGCGACTGATTTTAGACACATTTTATCAAAGTCAGTTCAGCCGTTCTGATGGTTTTCCTAAATTTGTATTATATAATATCTATATTATTTCGCAGCCTTTAGATTAAAAGGAAGTTAGCCTTCACAAAACTGACAGATCAGACGTGATTCTACTTAAGTTACAGAAGTTATGTTTCTGTCTTTTATTTTCTTCAAGTGAATACAAATCTTCCATTTCCACGACTGCTTTAAATTTGAATACAATCAACCTTTGAAATATCAACATGGCATTTTATGCAAATATACAATATCAGAGACATGAACTGTATTCTAAATAGACTCATCAAAGAACACGTCAAAGCCAGTATTGCCGAAGGCGACTCTTCAAATTCCACAGTGTTAATACAATCCCATGGTATATATAATATAATTCCATCTTAGAGTATATATGATTTCCATTTTCTTGAATCTGCGATTTTATTAGTTGTAAAATTAGAAATTATTTAGACTATGCGAGAAAAAATAGTCTTTTCATTTTTGTTTGACTGATTTAGCGCACCTAGTGTACCTAGTGACCTGCTTTGCACTTCGTAAATCGTGGGTTCGGTTCCCGCAACAGACACACACAGAGTGGTGAACAATTTTATTGTTCTTGTCTATAAGACAAACATGTATTGTCTTAAATTGGTATGTACCTAAATTTAAATAAGTCTTATCTCATTTCCACTCCATACCTACTTATAGTAAAACAAAATTACACATTCGTTGTTTTCGAAACTGACTCACACTTGGCCGTTTTCAGATTTTTACTTTATTTCGACCTAAAGACAAACCTTCGAGCCAAATTTCAGGTCGGTACGACCATTGGAAGATAGACCCACTTAGTTCATTATGACTTCATAGTAGAACAAAGTTACACCGTCGCTATTTTTAAAACTGACTCACACTTGGCCGTTTTCAGATTTTTCCCTTTACTTTGACCTTAAGACCTATCTCCATGCCAAATTTCAAGTCAGTATGACCATTGGAAGTGGTCTAGGTTTTTGATGAGTCAGTGAGTCAGTGAGTGAGTGTATCGTAAAAATAGCGATTTTCTGACGTCAATATCTCAAGAACTGCTATAGGTAGAATAATGAAATTTTGTATTCTAGACAATTAAGGGGATGTCAACAGACACTCGAAATTTCATATGCGTAGATAAAATATGTTTTGAGTTATAGGGTGGTCGAAATTGGCCCGAAATGGTTCGTGTAATATAATAACCCACGGCCGGTGTGTCGCTTTTTTTTGCTCGAACTTGGCGGACACACTGCCGTGTGTCTAGATTTATGATGAATATTCTGATGAAATACAGATTTTCTTTTTTTAATTTAGCATGTGTTGTCTTTTAGGGACACAGATATTGTGAAATAGACAAGAAGATAGCATGTGAACGTGTGATCTCCTATTGCAGGCAAACACTTTGTAGTATGTACAGTAGATGTCAAAGATATGTTTCAACTGTTGCACTTATCTTTGCCCATAGTAATAAAATGCAAAAGTGTAAACATATCTTTGACGTCGATTGCACAATCAACGGCAACAATATGTACACAATTTTGAACCTTATTACAATGGACTAAGGTGCAAAAGCTAACTTGGCGCTAACTGTATGCTAGCGGTACATCCATAGAAATGGGTTTCCATCGGCTTACCTGTTTCAGGTCAACTGAGAACCATATAGTTCAGTCATTATAGAGTTTGACCCGTGAATAATCAGTTCTTGGTTTTTTTTTCGTAGGTCCCTCGGGGGGTTCACTGGGAGTGTAAATTCAAAAAGTAGACTGAATCAGGCTCCTGTGTATATTCGAAAAATGATTATTTTCCAAATAAACGGTTTTTCTTGAATAACTCGGCGATTTTTGATTTTGCAGTAAAACCGTGAGGATTTTGGTTCCTACCTTTTTTCCCCCAAAATTGTTCAGAATTTGATTCTCTACAAGTTTAGTCCTCTTCATTTATGCCGTAAAACGTGGAACATAGGAGATAATGATAATATTTTGAATTTGTCGCCTTTTTAGGTTTAATTTCCAAAATATCGATTTTGGGGTAAAAAAGGTAGGAACCAAAATTGTTCAGAATTTGATACTCTACAACTTAGTTTCTTTTCATTTATGCCGTAAAACGTGGAACATAGGAGATAATGATAATATTTTGAATTTGTCGCGTTTTTCAGGTTTAATTTCCAAAATATCAATCCTAGAAGAAAAATTATAAGGACCAAACTTGTAGAGAATCAAATTTCCTACAATTTTTGTCCGCACGGTTTTACTGTAAAATCAAAAATGGCCGATTTATTCAATAAAAACCGTTTTTCGAATATACACAGGAGCCTGATTCAGTCTACTTTTTGAATTTACACTCCTAGTGACCCCCCCCCCGAGGGACCTACGAAAAAAAAATCCAAGAACTGATTATTCACGGGTAGGGTCGATTTTTTGGATATAATGACTGGCCTAATAACGTAACAATCTAGGCTTACACAATTGACAGACAGTCACTGTCCACTGTAGCACTGTACTCATCTTTCTGTTCGATCATGGATATACACGATTATTATGAAATTTAGTTAAATGGATGCAAAATGTGCATTAGATATGTATACATATCTAATGCACATAAAGTGAAAATAAAAAAAAAACTATTGAAATGGTTAGGCTTCAAAATTTTTCTATTTATAAAAGTACGAAATATTCGAAATAAAAAAAAACATAACCATACCATTATACAAGGTGTATCAAAAACGCTGGTGATCCTTTTAAGGGCATTTGCTATCGTATTCTAATTATAAAAAATTAAGAAAAAAAAAATTCTCGCGAATAAAAAATGATTTCTATAAAATATAACGGTTACACTCACGTCACTTTAGTCACTTCGCGCGACATGTTTCGGAGAGCTTAGGTCTCCATCTTCAAGCACTAAGAGTGCTATTTCGAACCGGCCCGTTGCGCGCTGTTGCACGACGCGTTGCCGACTGGCCTGCGTCGCGCTCGCCGCGCAGCTCGCGTCGCCCGCTCTGACAAAGCACGGTAGCAGCGCCGGCGCAAGATCACCCTCAACAAGTTTTGTCAGAGCGGGCGACGCGAGCTGCGCGGCGAGCGGGACGCAGGGCAGTCGGCAACGCGTCGTGCAACAGCGCGCAATGGGCCGGTTCGAAATAGCACTCTTAGTGCTCGAAGATGGAGACCTAAGCTCTCCCAAACATGTCGCGCGAAGTGACTAAAGTTACGTGAGTGTAACCGTTATATTTTATAGTGATAGTATGTCTCACGAAAATTTTAAATTTAAAAAATGATTTTTTATGGAGGGTTGGCCGACTGGGACGACGTGTCCCATACACACTTTTTTTCGCGTCCAAAATTTTTTCTCCTACTTTTTCTGTCGCAATACGATACCAATTATGCCCTTAGACGGATCACCAGTATTTTTGTTCCATCCTATATTTATTATATCAACCATATACATAAACGCAGTATTTCATTGTTAAAATAGCAATTTGATCATTTTTCCATACTTTAAAGAGGGCGACTAATGCAACTTTGACGTCACGGTTGCATATCATTTTGCATAGCGTTTTGAGAAACAAGTGCTAATCTTAGACTCATGGACTAATTAACCCAAGACCCCACATAGCCGGGCGACCCCCGCTGCGTCGCTCGAAGTAATTTCACTCTATAGTAAGACACTAATTATCGGATGTGACAGTAAACTTAGTACGTCTCCATGGCAACTATTAATGTCTGACTCTCTCTTACGCCCCACGGCACAATCGCGCGTTCCCTGTCTAGCATTGCGTGTTTCCCTCCCGCACCCCTTCTTTTTAGCAGCTTAGGTTTCAAAGAAATAACGCGCTAAGCAGAGTATAGAAATATCTTGTATATGGTCAGACTTTAACTCTTATTAACTTGTATTAGATAAATGTTTATTAAAATAACAATACAGGGCGACTTTTAATTCGACCTATTCCTTGAAAGGGGTTATTCTATAGCTCATTTACAATGTTTTTAGCCCATCAACTAGGGGTCAAAAATTAATGGTTTTCGAGTTATACGAGTTTTAAGTTTTTTTTTGTAAAAACGCCACCTAGCGACCTAAGAATGGCAATAAAAAAGAAATTACATGCGATAGGGTGATAATTTCTTATTTATCTTATAGCCAGTAAACGTAGCAATACTTAAGACAATAAAAACCGTTAAAAAATAATTCAAGTCTTTACGGATAAAAGGTTATAAATCAAAAGTTATGTTTTATTTTTTGTTTATTTAAAATCAAAGACGATCACTCAAAAAAAATTGTATGGTAGTTCATGTAAAAATTCCATAAATAAATTCCGTAACTCATAAGCTTTTCAAAAAGGTAAAAATGTAGGCATAATTTTATTTAACTATCAAAAATAATAACAATAACAGAACAGGTAGCGAGCGTACTGAGCGTATGACCCGCAATCGGTTTGTTTGTGCAACTTTCGTTCTTATCTTAATCCTTCGTTATCTTGATAACTTGATAAGTTCTTGATAACGAAGGATTAAGATAAGAACGAAAGTTGTACAAACAAACCGATTGCGGGTCATACGCTCAGTGGTTTGTTTGTGCAACTTTCGTTCTTATCTTAATCCTTCGTTATCTTGAGAGGTCCAAGTTCAGTCTTCCCTTTGGTAAGCATTCCGGACATGTTCGTAAGTTATTAATTAAAGAAAGTAATAATAATTAAGAAAACCTAACCACTTTCTGGTTTGTTTGTGTGTTTTTATGGCCAAAAATGGATTTGTTGTTAGTAATAAACATTGAAAAAATTAAACAACTGTTTTTACTTTTAACTTTAATAATTAAAATAGCTACTTGTAATCTTAATAATAACAGACAGAGAATTTAGTATCATAATAAAAGCAGCAAGACCATAATAAAAGCAATAAAAAGTACAAAATTAGTCATAAAATAAAAAACAAAAATTACAAATCAATTATTAATTTAATAAATTACAAGTCTTATTCGAACTGTTTTCCCTCGTTTCGTATACAAGCATAAAGCCTTTTGCGTACTTCAGTGACTGATATTCGCGTCGACATGTTTTCTCTCATGGTCTCAGCAGCCTCTACAATTCTTTCTCTCAAGTGTTCGACATTTCGTATTGGTCTGTCGTACACTAATGCCTTCATGTGACCCCAAATGTAAAAGTCACATGGAGTCAAATCTGGACTACGTGCTGGCCATGGAATCGGGCCCCCTCGCCCAATCCATTTCTCTGGATAGTTAATGTTCAACCACTGTCGCACGTCCCGGTAGTAATGAGCTGGGCAGCCGTCGTGTTGGTAAACCATGGCCATCCTTGTTCCAAGCGGCACATCCTCCAGCAGTATGGGCAGTTCTTCCTTTAAAAAATGTTCGTAAGCGATACCGGATAAACGTGCAGGCAGAAAAAATGGCCCGATCAACTTATCGTGCACAATCCCCATCCACACGTTTAAAGAAAATCTCTGCTGGTGAGCTCCTTCCTTGGATTTTCTTGGATTTTCACCTTTTGGGGCCCAAAAATGCAAGTTGTGGTAGTTTGTGATACCATCGCGGTCGAAGTTGGACTCATCGGTCCACAAGATATTCTTCAGGTACTCTGGATCTTCAATGTCAGCATTGAGTAAAAATCTGCAGAAATCCATCCTCCTAGCGGGATCTCCCTCCTGGATGGCGTGAACCGGAGTGTAATGGTATGGATACAGTCTTGCTGAGTGGAACGTGAACCAAACTTTCCATTGTGATATCCCAAGCTGGTTAGCCACAAATCTGGTTGATGTAGTGGCGTTGGCCCGGAACAAGTCCAGTATTTGTTCTTCTGCTTCAGGATTATGAACTGCAGGTCTTCCAGCATCTGCTTGCCGTCGTTGAACCGATCCCGTTTCTCGAATACGACGGTAAGTCGTACCAAACACGCTGACATCAGGTAAACGGCGATTTGGGAATCGTCGTTCATTATTCTCTCCGTGCTGCAGCAGCGTCTCCATCAGCGAATCCGTAACAAAACAGGATATCTGCGTATTCTTCAAATTGGTAAGCCGCCATTTGTAAATAAACTAGTCAACGAAATGTCCGAATCGGAAGGATAGTTGGAAGTTACTGATTTGATTACTAAATAAATACCGACAATGAAGCCTCGGTAAATCACGAACACTTCCGAATACTTCCTTTTATTATTATTACTATCATTAATTAATAGCATCATAACAAGAACATGCACTGAACTTGAACCTCTCAAGATAACGAAGGATTAAGATAAGAACGAAAGTTGCACGAACAAACCGATTGCGGGTCATACGCTCAGTACGCTCGCTACCTGTTCTGTTATTGTTATTATTTTTGATAGTTAAATAAAATTATACCTACATTTTTACCTTTTTGAAAAGCTTATGAGTTACGGAATTTATTTATGGAATTTTTACATGAACTACCATACAATTTTTTTTGAGTGATCGTCTTTGATTTTAAATAAACAAAAAATAAAACATAACTTTTGATTTATAACCTTTTATCCGTAAAGACTTGAATTATTTTTTAACGGTTTTTTTTTTGTCTTAAGTATTGCTACGTTTACTGGCTATAAGATAAATAAGAAATTATCACCCTATCGCATGTAATTTCTTTTTTATTGCCATTCTTAGGTCGCTAGGTGGCGTTTTTACAAAAAAAACTTAAAACTCGTATAACTCGAAAACCATTAATTTTTGACCCCTAGTTGATTGGGCTAAAAACATTGTAAATGAGCTATAGAATAACCCCTTTCAAGGAATAGGTCGAATTAAAAGTCGCCCTGTATAATAAGAAGCGAACTGAGTGACCGCGCACATAATCTCATAGTAGAGATTTTGCAAAGCATGTAAAATTCTAGTTATAAGTTTTTTTTTAAATAAATAGTTCTAAATTATTTTTTCTGACTTTCTGTTGCTTAAACCCATTTGGCCTTTAGACATTTGATCCTCTCAACAAAACAAATCGATTGATACAATACGTAAAAAAACCGTCATACCAGATCATCGTCAAGGGACACTTATTAATCAGAGATATAAGTGAAACAAATATATTCCCGTATCCATTATTCCTCAATCTGTGTCAAGAGCTCGGCTGAGATGTCGTCAGCAAATTGGGGGAATAAGTTCGATTTATCTCTCCTGTCACTTTTGCTGAGAGTATTAGTATAGTAGTCTGTGCTGAGAGGAATAAAGATGTCAGCCAGTTAAGGTCTGATACAATTTGTGTCTATTTTTATACACTCAAGGATAATAAAATAGGTCACATCGTATAGAAATTCTCATATGAAATTTTCACGTAATTCAGTACCAACCTAAATTAAAACCAATACCGGTATACCGGAACTGCCCATACACAAAATACCGGAATTTCATTCCCTAGCTGCCCCTTACATTTTACGAACACTTACTGTTGATTAATATGTACTTAATTGTATACTACTACTTACTATTTTATTTATTTCTTTAAACTTTATCGCACAGTAAAAATGGGGGAAATAATGCCTCAAAGCAGTCTTTATCAGTCAAGCGTATGGGGCAAACAGAAATTTCCTAAAGTAGATTCCTGTGAGAGAAATCGCCATTAACCGGTGCTAGTTAGCTCTTAGTTTTTTTTTTAATACTACGACGGTGGAAATCAAGCATACGGCCCGCCTGATGGTAAGCAGCTACCGTAGGCTATGGACGCCTGCAACACCAGAGGTGTCACATGCGCGTTGACAACCCTTTACAAAAAGGAGGATTCACTGTGTTGACGGCTAAAGGAACAAGAGAGTCCCTCAGCGTCAACTCAACACACTGGGTCCTCTTTGAGCTCTTTGGTAACCTTACCAGCAGGAACACAACGCTATGAGTAGGGTCTAGTGCTATTTGGCTGTGGTTTTCTGTAAGGTGGAGGTACTTCCCCAGTCGAGCTCTGCTCCAGATTTGACCGAGATGTCATTCGCTGTGCTGTGCCCCACCACACATAGCGAGGTGATATTCGCAATACGCATACCTCGCTTTTGGACGTAGTTTAAGGACATACCCGTGTCCGGACGTAGTTTAAGGACGTACCCGGGTCCAATTTTACATACCTAGTCGGTCCTTAAGTTCTGTCACAAGGGTTTTAAGTGATAAAATATAATACAAAGCTTTTATTTTTAAAATTTAGACCTGATTAGAGCTTATTTCATACAGATTAAAATATAATATGATTAACTGAGATTGTTCCGGTCCTGTACGGCGCCAATCTCATTGCTTTAGCAAAGAAAGACGGTGGATTTCGTCCAATTGCCGTGGGCTGCACTCTTAGACGCCTTGCGTCTAAACTCTGTTGCCGTCAATTCAGCGAGAGGCTTTCTAAAGGTTTCAAGCCCCGACAGTTGGGGTTTGGTATCAAAGGCGGCTGTGAGGCCGCAGTACATGCTGCGCGCACCTTCCTGAGTCGTCCAGACTACGAAGTTTTTGTAAAGATCGATGTAAAAAACGCATTCAATTCGGTGGATCGCGGCGCTCTGTTAGCCGAGGCCAAAAAAGAGCTGCCGGATCTCTACAGCTACTTATGGCAGTGCTACGGAGCGCCATCAAAATTAGTTTTTCGGGATAAAATAATTTCGTCGTGCGTGGGCTGCCAACAGGGAGATCCGCTTGGTCCGGCAATTTTTAGTTTAGCAATTCAGCCAATAATCTCGTCTCTAAATTCAAAATTTAATTTATGGTATTTAGACGATGGTTCACTGGGAGGTGATGCATCTACTGTTTTGCAGGATTTGCAGACAGTCATCCAAAATTTTTCGGAAATCGGCCTTCTTTTAAACTTTTCAAAATGTGAAATTTTTATTCCAAATCACATTTCACAAGATAAAAAAACTGACATACTTACAAATTTTAACACCATACTGCCCGACGTTTCCGTACTTTCAAATTCATCCCTCACTCTTTTAGGCTCACCCATTTTCGAAGAATCTATTAACCCTGTGATCAACTGTAAATTAAACTTATTCATCAATACATCCGACCTTCTTTATCAAATCAATCCTCATATGGCCCTTTTTAGGGTTCCGTAGTCAACTAGGAACCCTTATAGTTTCGCCATGTCTGCCCGTCCGTCCGTCCGTCCGTCCGCGGATAATCTCAGTGACCGTTAGCACTAGAAAGCTGAAATTTGGTACTAATATGTATATCAATCACGCCGACAAAGTGGTAAAATAAAAAGTGGTTTTTTATTTTTTATTATGGTACCTCCCCTATACGTAAAGTGGGGAGTGATTTTTTTTTTCATTTCAACCCTAACGTGTGATATATTGTTGGATAGGTATTTAAAAATGAATAGGGGTTTACTAAAATCATTTTTCGATAATGTAAATATTTTCGGAAATAATCGCTCCAGAAGTAAAAAAATATGCGTCCCCCCCCTCTAACTTTTGAACCATAAGTTTTAAAAATATGAAAAAAATCTCAAAAGTAGAACTTTATAAAAACTTTCTAGAAAAATTATTTTGAACTTGATAGGATGAATAGTTTTTGAACAAAAATTACAAAATAATTTCTGAACTAAGTTTGTAATTTAACCGTATAAGCAGGTGTTTATTGTACCTGTAATTTCTACAAAATTACAGTGAAATGACGTGCTTTCAAATAAAGTAAAAACGGTGAAAATCGGTTCACGCAATAAAGAATTATTCCATAAAAATCATCTTCCATACTTTAAGCTCGCGCGCAATAGTTTACTTAATTTGCCGATAGATGTCGCTGTACGTGGAACTCTCATATCATATCCTACATGGCGGTGTTATTAACTCTTAAGTGGGGACACTTACTGTGACGGACGGAAAACTACGGAACCCTACACTGAGCGTGGCCCGACACGCTCTTGGCCGGTTTTATTATACGTTTTTGTCTATTTACTCCTAAATTTATGTATCTATTACGCAGCTGCCCATTTGGAAATTTTCGACCATTTTGTCATCCATTGATACCTCCCTTCAGACAACACTGTCCAAAATTCTAAATATTAATTTTGACTTCAGAACCTGGTCCCAAGCGGTTCTCCCTATAAGGTTCGGGGGGCTGGGTATTCGAACCTCGGCTAGCGTAGCCCTGCCTGCTTTCCTGTCCTCTGCTTATTGCTCGCTATCTCTTGTCGGCATCATTCTAAACCATACTCAGATAGTCGACGATGAGGTGGCGACCCTAAGGGAGGCGAGGGAAGCGTGGTGCGGCTCGTGCCCTGGATCGGACATCCCGGCCACCCGACATGTTCAACAAGCGTGGGATGCCCCTCGCCTCAAGACAGTTCACGCATCACTCATCGATAATAGTCAGGACGACTCGGAACGTGCCCGCCTTCTGGCGGTATCAGTTCCAGAAGCAGGTCACTGGCTGCATGCACTCCCATCACGTCAAATAGGCACCGTTCTGGATCCAAGCTGTTTAAGGATAGCAATATGCTTGAGGCTTGGGTCCAGAATTTGCGTCCCCCACACCTGCATCTGTGGAAAGAGCGTCGATCAGCTTGGGCGACACGGTCTTTCATGCATCAAAAGCGCTGGTCGGCTATACCGTCACGGCACTATCAACGATTTGATCCGTCGCTCGCTTGCCACTGCCTCAATACCAGCCATCCTAGAGCCTACTGGTTTGGCAAGAGATGACGGCAAGCGCCCCGACGGAGCTACGTTGGTGCCGTGGAGGCTAGGTAGAGCCTTGATATGGGACGCTACTTGTGTCGATACGTTCGCCCAGTCTCATATCCAGGCAACCCGCTCGCAGGCCGGCGCTGCGGCTCATCAGGCTCAGTTTCTCAAGCGCCGCAAATACTCGTCTTTACTTAAAGACTATGAGTTTGCGGCGCTTGCGATAGAAACTTTGGGCCCCTGGTCAGCCGACATGAAGAAGTTTATGGGGGCCCTGTCGCCGAAGTTGATTGACACCTCGGGAGACCGTCATGCTGGCAGTTACCTCTCGCAACGAATTTCTATCGCAGTTCAGAGAGATAACGCCGCCAGTGTGATGGGGACCATGCCGCAAGGCGACCTATTAGACGGGGTTTTCTTTCTATAATAATATTTAGTTTCGAGATAGTTTTAAGTTTAATATAGAGTTTTAGTTTTTTAAAGAGTTGTAATTTATTTTTAAAAAATACGTATAGTTGTATAATGTAATGAATGTCATATGATTAACTTGTAATCAAGATCGCGTATTTTATAGATCCTTGTAAACTTGAAGATTGTTGTCAGTCCCAAACACGCCGATGATTTATGAAAATTGTACTTCACAAAAGTTAGTTAAGATCATTGTTATAGGTGCCCAGAGTTACAAGTTGTTATTTTTATGAAAGTAGATGATTAAGGCATATTTCAAAACCAATATTTAGTTGACTTACAAGTCTGTGCTTCAGCTATTCTTCTCCTGAACCTCAACGTATTTTTCAGTTTTGAGCAAAACACGATGATTTTGATGCCATACTCAAGGTAGTCTTCCAAAATTGTGTATAGCCTTCTTGTCAGTCAGACCCATGTTAATTATATATAATAAAATGAAGGTAAACGATCAAGCTAATGCAGTATGCAAGACTGAAGCCTCTTAAAATTGAATAAAAATAATTATGGTCAAAATCAACTCGAACAGGGCGCGTGTTTTTGACGTGGTGTTTTATTGCGCTTTTTCGAATGTTACAGGGAAGTGTGTAAAACTGCCACAACTATTTGCCTTAAATAATATCGTAAATAAATCAGTGTTAAATAGGCTTTTTAACCATATATTGAAATAGTAAGCATCCTCTAACAGTTCCTATTTTACCAGTCCAAATCCTAGTGACAGAACTTATGAACCGACTAAGTATACTTTTTCTCTCACTCAACAAGTCGTTTGGCACTACTTTCCCCCAACTCAAACTAATTATTTATAATAAATAATAATAATAATAATAAATAAATATTATAGGACGATCTTACACAAATCAACCTAGTCCCAGGGTAAGCTCAATAAGGCGTGTTGTGGGTACTAGGCGACGATATATATAATAGATAGATATAGATAAATACTTAAATACATAGAAAACATCCATAACTCAGGAACAAATATCCGTGATAAACACACAAATAAATGCCCTGACCGGGATTCGAACCCTCCTGCCTATGAAGCAGGAGGTCCCCTCCTGCTTCATAGGCAGGGTCACTACCGACTAGGCTAGGAGGCCGTATTTATAAATATAATTTCTCATAATACTGCATCAAACCCAGAACTCGGATTGGTTTTCTGGAAGTGGTTTGCATTATTTGACCTCTACCTCTTGACAGCTGCCAGATGTCCAGATCTAGAAATAGGCATAGTATAGCAAACTGACTAGAGCGGTTTCGTTACTCTCGTTATTGTGTCATATCTGACTTGACTAGCTATAACGGATCAATTCGATTAACAACTTCGTGCGAGGTTCTTTTTAATATTCTAACAGTTACTTCGAAATACTCATCAATCACATTGCGTGAGCGATAAACAATAAAAACAAGTGTATTAAAGTTGAATTAGTTTACTTACGTTTTTATTTAATTTGATTGTAGTTAACAAGGCTGTCGAGCTGATACGAAAACGATATCAAGCTAAGGTTATGGAAATTACTAAAATCACCGTTTGAGACCATTAATGAAAAGCTTGCAGCATTAGTGTTTCAAAATTCTTTAGTTACTTAAGTTTCTAAGCTGGTGGCCTGGCGGTAAGACGTCAGATTTTCAATCCGAAGGTCTCGGGTTCAAACTCCCGGCTCGTACCACTGAGTTTTTCGGAACTTATGTACGAAATATCGTTTGACATTTACTAGTCGCTTTGCGGTAAAGGAAAACATCGTGAGTAAAACCGGATCTAATCTCAACAAGACCTAGTTTATCCTCTGAGCTGGAAGGTCAGATGGCAGTCGCTTTCGTAAAAACTAGTTTAGGTTGCTGAGCGGACCCCAGGCTCAATAGAGCAAAAAGTTGGGCTGAACGCTAGGAGGAAGAAGTTAATTAACACTTTCACGATCAGGAACCCGACTGCCGGGTTCTCTCTTCGTAGCTACTACGCGCTACATAGTACAAATACGTGGCTACGGGCTACGAGCGTAGCGCGTAGCACTAGGTGGTGCGGAAAGTGTTAAACTTCTACAAGAACTGAAAATACAAGTTTCAGTACACTTTCTCTCAAAGATGTGGCGTAAGCTATAGTACTACAGGAAGTACAGACTATTAGGAACTACGGACTTTTTGTGACTTTTTTTAGTTTAAAAATGTTTTCTTTACAATAAATATGATGAAAAATATTGTATTTAATTCGGAGGGTAAACGTATATCATTGCAAACTAGAGTCAGAAAATGTGTGTCTTGGGCGTCTATACGACTGTCGCTAATATTATTTTTATTTCCCGATCTTGCACAATGTACTATAACTGCTACCTCACTCTCTCTTGTTCTTCTTCTCACTCTCTGATCATACCAAATTATTGGATTGGACGCCATGACGGTGTGCAGGTGGCCTATCTTGTTATTTTCTTAAATAAAATTCAGTCCTTCCATCGAATTACTATTATAAGGGACAAGGCCTCGAACTCATTTGCTTTCCATATTTCCAAATACTTCTAATGTTCCTAGGCTGTCGTCTCCCCTATATTATATTTGACGGTATCCACACTCATATTGTATTTTATGATAGAGTAGCAAAAAGTGAAGCCATTAGTTTCATAAAGCACTTTTGTTTTTGTTATCGTGTAGTCAGAATAGATAATAGTATAGGTGCTACTTAACTTTCTTCTTTCTTTATTTTAATTTAGTTTTTTCTTTAGTATTATTTGATAAAACACTAACTTGTTGCTTGACGGAAAATGTAAATTGAAACTAACATAATAAGCTTTTTAAACAGCTTTACTAGAAAGTAACAGAAACAACAAGTTCAGTAACACCAAGAACTTTTAATTTGAATATCGAAGTTACAGTAAATTTTATTTTTGCTTTGAATAATAAATAAACTTGATTTATACGATTTCAAGCTCATATGGTCTTTAACATTATAACTATGATTTGTAACGAGGTATAAACGAGACCCTATCTGAAAGAGGGTAGATCGCTACGGTGTGTGGGTAGACTACAACTAAAACTCGCCGCAACGTCAGTTACTCCATGATGATGGCGCATGCAAGGCCCTTGGCCGCGATTAGAAAAATAAACACACACACTGGACAGACACAGCTCCAACTTAACTCAACCCAACTCAACTCAACGCTATAACGACATTGACATTTGCTATTCGAACAGATTTTCATTCAACATTGGTCTCACATTGGTCTCACATTGGTCACACATTGGTCACGCATTGTACCAATGTTGTATCAATGTGAGACCAATGTGTGACCAATGTGAGACCAATGTGGGACCAATGTTGAATGAAAATCTGTTCGAATAGCAAATGTCAATGTCGTTATAGCGTTGAGTTGAGTTGGGTTGAGTTAAGTTGGAGCTGTGTCTGTCCAGTGTGTGTGTTTATTTTTCGAATCGCGGCCCTTCTCTCACAAGGCTACTCTCAAGCGATTTGAGTTTCGTACGCGTATCCTACGTCGCTTGTGAGTATCCGCCGGTGGTGCAATTCTAAGAACTATGCTGAAAGGATTGTTATTTATAAATGTTTTGCAATCGATTTATACTAATAATAGCCCTCGCAATTAAAACAGAGAAATAAATTAGAATGATGTTTTTTATATTGCATTGCCAACCCTAGTGCTCCTACATTACTACTGTTTACATTTTCAAAGAACAAAAATATTATTAATTTCACTCGGTGTTTTTGATGACTTCCTTGTGGTGCCTATGTCGTTATTCCTTTAACAGGTAGACTCATTTTGTTCTGAGTAAACTTTCAATCACAATTTCATATCATGTGAAGATGAGCATGTAATGTTGAGTTTTACCCACCACAATTTCTCTGTTGTCTGCAAAATCGAAACAGCTGTTCCCAACGATGTAGTTTTTCTTAACGTGCGTTACGATTACAGTTCCAATTTTACTTCCGCAAATAAAAATAATTTAGATCATTTTATCCATTTATATCAAAACATTATGACATTAAACATGACATGACGTGTTACCATGTCTTTTGTGATGAGTTGTTATGTTATTAATGATCAAAATGACACACACCAAAAAGGTATGTTAATTCCTTAATAATTTTATTTATTGCTTTACTAGGGTATTTCGTTACTAAAAAAAGTAAAAATTTAAACCGCAAATTTAAAAAATATGCCATTTGGAAACACTTAAGTGATGTTGGAAATTGATTATTATTAATATTATTGTATGTGTTAAAACCTTTGTGTTAAATCGACCTTATGTTTCTTAACGTTAAGCTCTGTGGTTGTCAATGTCTCCTAGCAAGCAAAAGTCGACTTTATGATGACATTTCTTGTCAGTCATGTAAAGTTGGTTTACTATAAAGGTCATTAAACCCGTTTACTAATTAGGGTTGTAACAGGCAGTGTTTTGCACTTTATTTTAACAAGCTCTAACTTGAAAACGGTTAGGAATATTAACATGGTTCATTGGCTTAAAAGTTATAACTAGAGCTACACAAACCCGCATTTTCGTAAAAGTTCATCGTATTGTTCCACCCGGTATGTATTCACTTCGTTTCGCACACGACGAGACGTGTCGACGACGCGTTAATTTTCTCCAGGAGGTGGAAAATTATCCATGTTTGTATAATTATAAGCTACCAAATTATGTCAGAAAAGATGTAACAGTAAAGGCGTCGATTGAGATTGAAAAAAAAATCAATTTGACAGATCAGTAATAATATTTTTATTTAAATTAAATTAAGACGCAATAATTGGATTGCCAAGGGAGCGAAGAATGTGGAGTAATTAGATAGTTGGTCTTCATCGCTGAAGTCGCTAGTCATCGTCTCATGAATGTTGTTCCGCGAATGGTACAAAATAGTCTCATTTGCGTATCACCGTGTGCGGAAACGAGTAGCATACCAGTAGGCGATCATGGTTTGCATTTCAGTCGCGTAGCATTTGAATAGCCTCGTGAGAGAAGGGCCTAACTGTGGCGAAATATGGGGTGCTCAAAAACTCCAATATATTTACATGGTAAATACCCCGTTACAAATAATAGTTATAAACTTGGTTATATTATTTATAGTTTGTTGATTATACTCTGTCTACTTTCGCAGTGCAACGTCGCATCGCAATGCATGTCAGCGCTTAATCAGACGCATAAAATGACCACAGAGCTCAGTATAAATGTTTGAATTTACGGCTCCGCTCCCGGAATCCTGGAATAATAAAACTGAAACTCCACAGTATACTCTAAACTATGTGTTTACGATCAAAGTTACCCATTATATTCTACGTTGGTTTAGTTTGATTTTGTTTTATTGCACTGTACGTTAGTTTGCGTTTTGTTTTTACAACTGAGAGTTCCGTAGCGTCAGTGCGCATTCCAAAATGCTATGAACAGATATTGAAAATTTTTGTTCGTTACTATTTTAGGAAATGGAAGCGAAACGTTTTGTTCGACACGTGTACAGGGTTTATTAGTTGGTACTACGAAATTTTCAAAGCGATTTCTATTACTATGCTACTACTCATATTTTGCAACTATATATTGGCTTATTTATTCCGATGTTTATATAACGACACACTATTATTGAAATGACAAATTAAATTGTCTATTCATGTTTATTTTCAGGTATGTACTTTCGAAAACTGGATTCATTTGTCGTGACACGTAAGTTACAATTTAAGTATTTGAAACCAAAATGGCAGCCGTTCATCTTTCTAAAAGAAGGTTGATTAAAAATCCACACATTTAAAGTGTTGTCTTTTTAAAATATTCTACAAGTTTATTCACTTTTTTTGACAATAGTTCCCATATAAATTTAACATGTTCAGTTATATTGATTGCGTAAAACAATTGCAGCGTCCTCCGCTGTTTTTTTCTTGCGCGTTTATCCTTAATTAAGACGTCATGAAAAATCAAACATACGAGTAGGTATGTCTTTTGCAGAAGTAGACATGTTATTTCGTTCTAGAAAAACTACTACAAAAGGTATCATTAATTTTCTTCTGAAAACAAAAGGAACAATAATGAAGTTACTTTTTCTGTACGTTACTTTCTTCTCACTTTCCAAGATAACACAGAAAAGAGAAATTTTCAAGTGCAAAAAAGCGTTTATGAAGAGCAGCTATTTTTATTAAAAATATTTATAACTGGTTACTTACGTAATTTAAAACGATTTTTGCTCGACATGTTTCGGTCAATTTACGATGATCATTTTGCTGAAATTGATCGAAACATGTCGAGCAAAAATCGACTTTAAATTACGTGAGTAACTCGTTATAAATATTTTTAATATGTTAGAGTCTCACGAAAGTTTTATAGTTAAAGTAGATATTTATGTTGCAAGCAGTTTAGATTAAGCCTGCCATTAAGATGTATGACAGCCCTGCGACTACTGCAAAAAACGCACAAATTTGACACAAAAGGTTATTTAAATAAAATTTCCATTGGAAGAAAAACGTGTTAGCAAATTGCGAATGTCGAAATAAATTTCCATACCCATAATACCCAGTCAGGTTTAGTTTGTATACACAACAAAATGGATTTCTTTTATCGGACGAACCGTGGTCCGATCCCTGGGTCCCCGGGTGCATGTACCCTATTACAGAATCGCAAGATCCGTTATTTAGATAGGCTGAAGCCTGTGGCGCACGGTTGCCGAAAGTTTGGTTTGAGTACGGCTAAAGTTATGTAATGTTTAAAAGTTATACAATTAAAACTTGTGGGTTTAATTGTTAAATATCCGGGGATGTACTTGGCTAACATCAAAAAATGGAAGTATTTAGGTAGGTAGAGAATTAAACCTAATCTATCTTATAAATTACGAAACCAACACGGAGCACTATTAGTTGAACTTACTATTATTAACCTTTAGAATTAAACTTAAAAATTAAAAAATAAGGCTATATTAGGATTAAAGAGGAGAATAACCTGCCCCTCTGCTTAGCGTTCGTGGACTACGAGAAAGCCTTCGACTCGATCGAAACCTGGGCTGTACTACAATCTCTCCAGAGGTGCCAAGTGGACTATCGCTATATCGAAGTGCTGAAGTGTTTGTACGAGAACGCCACTATGTCAATCCGACTCCAGGACCAGAACTCGAAGCCTATTCCGTTGCAGCGGGGAGTCAGGCAAGGGGATGTTATTTCTCCTAAACTGTTTACCGCTGCACTGGAGGATGTTTTCAAGACTCTGGACTGGAGAAGGCTAGGCATCAACATAAACGGCGAGTACATCACTCACCTTCGGTTTGCTGACGATATAGTAGTCTTGGCTGAGACCATGGAGGATTTGAGTACGATGCTCGATGACCTCAGTAAAGCCTCCGAGCGAGTTGGTCTAAAGATGAACATGGATAAGACGAAGATCATGTCAAATACCCATGTAGCACCAACTCCCGTTACAATCGGAGACTTTACACTCGAAGTTGTGGAGGATTATATATACTTAGGACATACTGTCCAGTTAGGTAGATCCAACTTCGAGAAAGAGGTCAATCGACGAATCCGACTCGGTTGGGAAGCGTTCGGGAAGCTACGGCACATCTTTTTGTCCAATATTCCGCAGTGTCTCAAGACGAAAGTCTTTGACCAGTGTGTGTTGCCAGTGATGACATATGGTACTGAAACGTGGACGCTTACAATGGGCCTCATAAAAAAGCTCAAAGTCACCCAAAGGGCAATGGAGAGTACATTGGACATGGACATTTTTTTGTGTGGAATTTAATGAAGTTTCGTTTGCCATACACATTCATTGCATAACGATTACATTTTTTGTAAGCGCACAAAAAAACTAAAAATTGATATACTTTGCATGATGGCAACCGACTCTGGTGGTCCTCGAAGCTCTTGTTTTCAGACATGCATACTAGGATCCCAGAGAAAATAGTTGTCGAGTTTCATTGCTGCCACTATTGATTGACCTCTAATTAAGAGCAAAAATAGGGTTTTATCATCTAATTATTTAGTCTAAGTGATTCATCCTTCATACATTTTAGAAAATTTGCATTGCATGGCACTGGTGTGTTGATTACAGACCTTCTGGTGTATCTTTCATTGAAATCCGCGCAATAGTTTAGGCACCAAAGAAAAAACATGATTTCATATTTGGTGGCCTCTTGCGGCCGCCATATTGTTTCTTTTTAAGTTATATAAGTGTGGATTCATTGTTCAGATCAAGTGGAATTAAGGGATATGCCACTTGTAGAAATCCGCTTAGCATCCTAGGCTACAGGGTGTATTCAGTGTTCAGTTTTGAAACCATTACCTTACATACTGTTTTTGTCGCAGTCGGTTAAAATGTTGATATTGGTGTAGCTGACATACAAAACTATAAATAAACGTTAACTTTGTATTCTTACAAGTTTCATATCATGATAATATCCCCTGGAAAGGCATTGACGATACACTTCACTTCCTCAAGTGATATATCTAAGGAGGTGCATTTTTCAGCAAAAGAGTACGCATGTTTCTATGTAGAATTTAATGAGCTTTAATATTGTCCTAGATCATATTTTCATAGAGTGCGTAGATTCGGAGGGAAAAGCGAATTTCTTCAGGATGGAGGACATTTTCCAAGGTGCTGGCGGTTCCTCGAGGTCCTGAAATGTCAAATGGTGTGGACAATAAAACAGGACCTCTAATCAACATACACACCAAATTTCAAAACTGTCCGGCGGATTTCGAGTTTTGTCGTATTTTGATTGTGCTATATAGCTGCGGGTTAACATCGTGCCTGGGTTGTTACAGGTGTCTTTTATCTTGGATAATAAATATTTCTGTCGACCCTGGTATCGTCTATAATTCCACATCCCTGAAGTGAGGCTCCACTCCTTGGACCCTCACTGAGTAATCATCATCTTACCGCATGTCCCGGCTTCTTTTCCACGACTTAATAGAACCTGGGGTCCGCTCGGCAACCTATTCTCACGAATTGAATATCTTCTTAAATTCAATACAAGTGTTGAATATGATATGGGGGACTAGTGACCAGGAGTCATAATTACCACTTAAATTTCACGCTGATGTGGAAATATTTTTTTATTTTATTCAGAAAGAAACATAAAGAAAACATAAACAGATTTTCAAACTACGTAGTATATTGTAATTTGCAAGATTAATGGTTTACTCATACGGTACGTACTAAAAGTTACCCAGCTCCTAGCCAGGTTTCACTGTATAACCTTAATACAATTTTATCAGATTGTTTAGAAGGTATTAAACGTCCCCCCGAGCTCGCAAATCTTGTTTTTGCGTAACGGCAGCCATATTGACGACGTGCTAACGTCGACGGCTGGAATAAACACATTTATCCTGGCACTTAATCTATTCATCCCGGGACTTGTAGATAGCTCACCTCATGTTTTGCTTAATTTATCATAAGGTTTATCGTTATTTTTTTCTATTGTATCTACAGTCGATTTCAAAACTACAAGGTGTAACAAAAATACTTGGTGGCCCTTAAAGACATAATTGGTATCGTAATCTAATTATGAAACACTAAGAAAAAACTTTTTCACATGAAAAATAAATTGGTTTTGTATGGAGGGTCGGCCGGCTGGGATTTTTTTTTTTATTACCATAAACATGTTTTAATCAATACAGTATTTTATAGTTTCGCTAAACTGTGTGACAGTTTGTTGGCGATGACGTGTCCCATATAAAAAAAATTTCAAGTATAAACATTTTTTCTCAGACTTTTTCTTAGTAGTAATACTATACCAATTATGCCTTTAAACGGATCACCAGTATTTTTGTTGCACACTGTATGTTATTAAATAAATAATAAATAAATAAACAAATATATAGGACAATCTTACACAAACCGACCTAGTTCCACAGTAAGCTCAATAAGGCTTGTGTTGTGGGTACTAGACGACGATATATATAATAGATTGATGTAGATAAATACTTAAATACATAGGAAACATCCATAACTCAGGAACAAATATCTGTGATAAACACACAAATAAATGCCCTGACCAGGATTCGAACCCGGGACCTCCTGCTTCGTATAGGCAGTGTCACTACCGACTGGGCTAGGAGGCCGTTGTATTGTATGCAGCGATACACAGCACAATAATGAGTAATGACAATCAAAATAAAAAATAAAAAAAACTTATTAAAACAATGTACTCTTTGGTACACTTAGAAAATTCATTGTTTAACAGAAGTACCTACATAATATTACAAAACAGTGTTGTCATTTTTTTATACCATGACGGTGGCAAAAAAGTAGAGAAGCTACACTTCGCAAGCAGGCTGCTTACAGGGCTTGGACCAAGGCCGTTACTAATAAGGATCCCAACGTATCGGATGTGAAACGCTAATTAAACGCTGCCTCGAGGACCAGTAAAACAGCCGTTGCCAGAGCCAAATTCGACTTCGTCGGCAGAATTGGTGAGAAGCTAGCAGGCTACCCCACCGGGAGTCGTGCCTTCTGGTCACTTGCCAAAGCTGCCGAGGGAAACTTTTGTCGGTCGTCTTTACCACCACTGCGTAATGCTGATGGTAATCTGGCCCATAGCGCAAAAGAGAAAGCCGATCTTCTTGGTACTCTCTTCGCCTCGAACTCGACCCTGAACGATGATGGCAGCACCGTACCGCCTACCATCCCGCAGTGCGTATCCTTGATGCCGGAAATTTGCATCAAGCAAAGTGATGTCCGGCGGGAGCTGCTATCATTAAACGTTCACAAGTCGAGCGGGCCAGACGGCATACCAGCAGTTGTGCTCAAACGGTATGCTCCTGAGTTGTGTCCCGTGCTAACGCGCCTTTTCGCACTCTCTTACCACAAACGGCAAGTGCCGTCTTCATGGAGGACTGCCCTCGTGCACCCTGTGCCTAAAAAGGGCGATAGTTCGGACCCGTCGAATTACAGGCCTATCGCTATAACCTCCCTTCTCTCCAAGGTTATGGAGCGCATAATCAATGCGAAGCTCCTGGGATACCTAGAAGAGCACGACCTGATCAGTGATCGCCAGTATGGCTTTCGCCATGGTCGCTCGACTGGTGACCTTCTAGTGTATCTCACTCACCGCTGGGCTTCAGCCATTGAGAGTCAGGGAGAGGCATTGGCAGTCAGCCTTGATATAGCTAAGGCGTTCGATCGGGTCTGGCATCGAGGTCTTCTGTCGAAGTTGCCAGCTTACGGCCTGTCCGAGGGATTATGCAGATGGGTTGCCAGCTTTTTGTCCGGCAGAAGCATACGAGCCGTAGTCGACGGAAGTTGCTCCGAAAGCATGGACATAAACGCTGGTGTCCCGCAAGGCTCCGTGCTATCCCCAACGCTGTTTTTGCTGCATATAAATGATATGTTGTCTATTGGCGACATTCATTGTTATGCAGACGACAGTACTGGGGATGCTTCTTACACGGGCCGTGCCAATATCCCTCGATCCGTTGTGGTAGAGAGTCATGAAAAACTTGTGTCCGATATCGAGAATACTCTTTCTGGAGTCTCGGTGTGGGGTCACGACAACTTAGTCCGATTTAACCCCACAAAGACACAAGTCTGCGCGTTTACCGCTAAGAAAACCCCATTTACTGTGGCCCCTCAGTTCCAAGGCACAACCCTCACAATGTCAGGGAGTATTGGGATCCTCGGTGTCGACATTTCCAGTGACGTCCAATTCCGTAGTCACCTTGAAGGGAAGGCCAAGCTGGCATCCAATAAGCTCGGTGTGCTCAATAGAGCGAGGAGATACTTTACTCCGGGGCAGAGACTGCTTCTATACAAGTCGCAAGTCAGACCCCACATGGAGTACTGCTGTCACCTTTGGGCGAGAGCACCTGGATACCAGCTTGGTCCCTTTGACTCGGTGCAAAAGCGCGCTGTGCGTATCGTCGACGATCCCAAGCTCACGAGCGACATTGAACCTTTGAGTCTAAGGAGAGACTTTGCCTCCTTATGTGTATTCTATCGCTTGTACAATGGGTTGTGCTCTGAAGAACTGTTTGATATGATGCCCACGGCAGCTTTTTATCACCGCACTGCTCGCCGCCGGCAGGGTGTTCATCCTCACACCCTGGCGCCTAAGGGGTCGCGCACTGTACGGTTTAAGAGGAATTTCCTCCCACGAACGCTGCGACTATGGAATGTACTCCCTGCCGAGGTTTTCCCAGCGGGCTACGGTATGAGGTTCTTCAAAAAAGGAGTGTATAGGTTCTTAAAGGGTAGGCAACGCGCATGCGAATCCTCTGGGGTTGCAGGCGTCCATAGGCTACGGTAACTGCTTACCATCAGGCGGGCCGTATGCTTGTTTGCCACCGTCGTGGTATAAAAAAAAAAAAAAAGCATACGTCCTGATGGTATGCAGTTACCGTAGCCTATGGACGCCTGCAACCCCGCGAAATTATATGACACCCACTCTAAAACGCCCATACTCTAACACTATTTATATATTTCACAAAAAATGAGAACAGTAAGGTACATAAACTTTAGAAACGTCAATAAAAAAAATCTAGTGCTACAGAAAAAAAACAATCCGCCGAAAGCCGTTTCCGTTTGTCATGACGATACGAGTCGTAAAAAACCTTCCAACATATTACATTTATTTTACAGCTAACGACGCGGCCAGACTGAGAAAATAAACAAGTCCCCAGGGGAACCCTAGCCTTAAGTTTATCGGCCCCAAACTTTAGCTAACGTGAACTTTTCGTACTGACGTGACATGTCCTTTAAATTTAGTTTCGCGTGACTAAGAATTGGCAAGAATGGCTGGTAACTCGATGGGTGTAATAAAAATCTAACAACTATTTTGGTTCGCCAGTCACTTATGCCGCGAAATAATTTTAAACAAACAAGAACCGACTACACTTAGATTCCACATTTCCGAAAGCAAATGCCCGAGCTACTGTAAAAAACACATGAATTTCTATAGGTATACCTATAATATTTGAAGAGTTCCCTCGATTTCTCCAGGATCCCATCATCAGATCCTGATCTAATTACAATGGGACTAACTGCGAAGTATACTATTACAAACAAAAAAATATTTTCCAAATCGGTTTCAGAATAATCGGTGAACACGCATAAAAAAAATTTGCAAAAACAAAGATCCCGACGAATTCAGAACCTCTTCCTTCTAAATCTTGAAGTCGGTTGAAAACGTTTCGAACGTTAGCACGAAAAACTGCCAACGAGTCGAGCTTTACGCCTGTACACGTTTCACAATCAAATATATTTGTTTGCGACGTCCATTCAAATCAGTATAAAAACCTTGTATGTGTAAGTACACGTTTGACGCAAACATCAGCTAGAACCTTATAGCTTCGACCATCAACTCGGACATGTGTTTTCTGGCCCTCGTGTTAATCTTTAACCTAAGTGCTAAGGCGCTTTGAAGTTACATACCTACCATTAAGTTAGAATCACAGTCAGGGTGCCGTTGTCAAACTTTAAAACACATAACCAATACATTAAACACACATTTTTTTTCTAACATAACTCCAATTCACAACAAATAATCAACCGATATTGAAGTTCTATTGGAGTTGCATCGGAATAATTTTCAAGTATAATTCAATTTAAATTCAATTATAATTTTAGTATAGTTCAATTATAATTTTGATATTTCTGATTCTAACGTTTAGGCACTAGCTGTATTGAGTTGTTAATGCATTGGAGTTGTATTGAAGTTGGATCGTGTCTAAATGTGTTTTAAGAATACGGCCCAGGTTTAATAAATAATTTGTAATTAATCAATAATTAATAAAGTGGAAACAAAAGTAGATTCGCAACATGTACATTATGTATTAACTATAATTATTTTTGCATGTTTTTAAAGTGGGGCAATCCACTCATACAATAGATTGTTATTAAATCAAATACAAACATTGAAAACATTGAAAAAATAATCAACCCAGCAGGTTTTGAACCTGCATCGATACGCCTTGCCGGGGCTCGATCGCTTTACCAATTAAGCTATGGGTCAAGTTACTAAGTTGACGAAATTTTCAATGCTTCAAATTTTTCTATGACTGATTCAATGAATGAATGATTTTTTTTTGACGAATTTTTTCAATGTTTTCAATGTTTGTATTTGATTTAATAACAATCTATGCATTAACTAGTATCGAAAATATATAAGTATAACCAAATAAGTCTTCTATCGTAACCTTACGCGCTTGGCAACCCTCGCTAACCTCGTTTCCTTCCTCGTTTACGGGATGACAACAGCTAAATTTCATCCCTATCTTTTTCAGCGCGAGTGAAACAGAAACACTGCGTTAGTCTGGGATGTAATTGCAAAATGATTAAAAAAAATTACGCATTAATTGAGAAATACATAATAATGAAGTTTTTAATGTTAGTGTAGTGTAATTTTGTCCTTAATTACAGACGTATAAATTAAAGACATATATATAACTGTTTACAGGCTAATTTTAAGAATGTAACTTTGGAATTATTTCCTATCGAGCTGATTTCGTCGTGTATCGGAATTAACAAAGTTCTTCCAAATACAGGCTGTTTGGTCGCTACATGCAAAGGTTTAAGGAGGTGATAGACGAGGTATTTTTGAACATTTCTGGCCATATATGTCTCAGACGAAACGTGATATTTTTTTTTGAAATTGAAATTTTAAGAATTTTAGGTAAATGCTCAGAATTTGGTAGATACGAGTTAATAGTGCCCGAATACGCGTTAGTTTGTAAACACTATCTTTTGTTTCCGATAGTTTAATGTAAGTCGGACCAAATAAAGCTACTTTTAAGTGTATTCATGGCCTCTAAAACAAATTGAGGCATACGAACCTTTAAAAAAAATCGTAGGTTGACACGAGCATAATTTTGATGTGCCATAAAAAAAAATTAAAAAAAAATATTTGAAGTGTTCAAACATTTTTGTAAACATACCTATTTACTGTTCTTTCTTTAGAGGTATCAGTCATTCATATCGCCTGTCAAATTTCTGAGTTATGGAATAAAAACCAAAGTTAGGGAGCACTTCCTAAGAATTTCAAATCTCCGTACTAGTCTTGAAATTTTACTTTAAGTAGGTACTTAACTATTAAATAACGTGTAAAAAATAAAACATAAAAGTTTGTTGTAATTATTTCATAGCAAGTTAATTATTTAAAAACAAACGGTTGTAGCGGTTTTCAAATACTATTAAATTTTGTAACTAAACATTATGAACATCGATGGTTTTAGCAACGAAGATTATGCTAACATTATCTTCATGTACGGAAGGGCAGACGGTAATGGAGCATTGGCACGGCGAATGTATCAGGAGCATTATCCAAATCGCAGATTACCCAATGTCAGGATGTTTTACAACACGTTTCGTCGTCTTAGCGAAAATGGGATCCATCGTCCGGCTACTAGAGTGAATCCTGAGAGATACGATGCGGATACCGAGGAAGAAATTATTCACGCATTTGAAGCTGATCCTAAGACAAGCATCCAAACAGTAGCTCAAAACCTTAACATATCGACATAGAAGGTTTGGAACACGATGCATAAAGAGAAAAAATATCCTTTTCGAGGGGTGGGGGTGCAGGGTTTAGAAGAAGGAGATCCCGGGCGACGAATACAGTTCTGCAGATTCTTATTAAACGGCGACATTGACGACGCGTCATTTTTAAAATCTATCATTTGGACAGATGAGTCAAAGATTTCAAGAGAGGGGATAACAAATTTGCATAACCTTCATGAATGGGCTGACAAGGACGCAAATCCTCATTGGAAGAAGCAGGTCTCCTTTCAAAAGAAGTTTTCAGTTAACGTGTGGGCTGGAGTAATTGGCAGAACTTTGATCGGGTCACATTTTCTTCTCGATAATTTGAACGGACCCAATTATCTCCAGTTCTTACAAAACGATCTTCCTATCCTCCTAGAAGAAGCCGGAGTACCATTAGAAGCGGAAAGAGAAATCATATTTCAGCAAGACGGCTGCCCGGCACATTGGACTTTGGCTGTGAGAGAATACCTTAACGACTGTTTTCCGTGCTGGATCGGTAGAGATGGACCCATTCCTTGGACCGCTCGATCCCCCGACTGAACTCCTTTGGACTTTTTTGTTTGGGGACGGGCCAAAGGACTTGTGTACACCTCAGAAATCGCAACAAAAGACGAGTTAATAACAAGGATTCGCGAAGCTTTTGTCATCATGAGGGAGGAGATGCAACTAAAAATAACTACCACAGAAGTGCGGAAAAGGGCCCGTTCCTGTATAAGAAACCGTGGTTTACATTTTGAACATGTGATTTAAGTTTTTGCTTTGATTTAGTTACTAAAGTTTTAAAATTAAAGTTCATGTAGTTTTATTAAAAGTGCTCCCTAACTTTGGTTTTTATTCCGTAACTCAGAATTTTGACAAGCGATATGAATGACTGATACCTCTAAAGAAAGAACAGTAAATAGGCATGTTTTCAAAAAATTTTGAACAATTCAATTTTTTTTTTTAATTTTTTTTTATGGCACATAAAATTATGCTCGTGTCAACCTACGATTTTTTTTAAAGGTCTCCATTGCCATTGCCATGCCTCCATTTGTTTTAGAGGCCATGAATACACTTAAAAGTAGCTTTATTTGGTCCGACTTACATTAAACTATCGGAAAGAAAAGATAGTGTTTACAAACTAACGCGTATTCGGGCACTATTAACTCGTATCCACCAATTTCTGAGCATTTTTCTAAAATTCTTAAAATTACAATTAAAAAAAAAAATATTATGTTTCGTCTAAGACATATATGGCTAGAAATGTTCAAAAATACCTCGTCTATCACCTCCTTAAACCTTTGCACGTAGCGACCAAACACCCTGTATAATGATCATTAACATATATTTTTTTTACTTTCCTAAAACAAGTACTCGTAGTTATAGCTAAGCTGTTTAAGTAAAGACAATTTGAAGGTCATCGGGTGTTGTCAGCGTCTTAAGAGGCTGACAACACCCGATGACCTTCAAATTGACTTTACTCGAACAGTGTTTTAGCGATAACTCCTTGTTTTGAGAAAATTAAAAAAATATATGTTATTATTCGTTACATTTGGAAGAACTTCGTTGATTCTGATACACGATTGGACGAAATCGGCTCGATAGAAAATAATTCCAAAGTTACATCTTAAAATTTGCTTTAAACAGTCTTATGTCTTTAGTTTCTTGACTTATACATCTGTAACTAAGGACAAAATTCCACCGCAATAATACTAAAAACTTCGTTGTTTTATATTTCTCAATTAATGCGTAGTTTTTTTTTAATTCGTCATTTTGCAAAATTTGCAATGAGCTTCCATACTAATCGTAACACAGTGTTTCTCTTTCACTCGCGCTGAAAAAGATAGGGAGGGAATTTAGGTGTTGTCAGCCCCTTAACAATAACGTTGGTGTAGGTAGGAGGTAGGTACTAGTTTTTACAAAAACTATACGGTAGACAATACTTCGTAGGTTCTCAATGTAAATTAGAACTCAGAGCCATCGTAACACGGGCCGCGATTCGAAAAATAAACACACACGCTGGACAGACACAGCTCCAACCCAACTCAACCCAACTCAACTCAACGCTATAACGACATTGACATTTGCTATTCGAACAGATTTTCATTCAACATTGGTCTCACAATGGTCACACATTGGTCTCACATTGTACCAATGTTGTACCAATGTTGTACCAATGTGAAACCAATGTGTGACCAATGTGAGACCAATGTTGAATGAAAATCTGTTCGAATAGCAAATGTCAATGTCGTTATAGCGTTGAGTTGAGTTGGGTTGAGTTGGGTTGTAGCTGTGTCTGTCCAGTGTGTGTGTTTATTTTTCGAATCGCGGCCACGATAAAGAAAAACATATATCACTGACTAAACTTACTGGAATATAATAAACCTTGATAAAATAAAGTCCAATTATCTAATATTATTACGTTCTTTATAATTTTATTAATGGTTTCTGTTTCTTCCGTGTCTCCAAATGCCGTCTTGGCTGGTTTGTTGCCGTCGGGAATAAAATTGTAAACACGATATTTTGTTCAAATTAATTTCGTACTATACTTAGGCATGTCACAATATCTTTGCAAATTTTCCTCATGTAACGACCCCTTACGTGGGAATTCAATTAATTATATTGTAGGAAGGCCAACATAAAAAAAATGGTGTCATAATAATAAATTGCAAAATAATACGGAAAAGATAATCTTTTCCCTCGTGTACGTACGTCCGTAGGCGACGGAAAATAATTTATTTAAAAATGTGTAACACGCGACTTCATATGGCCTTGACCTAATTTGACTTTTGTTGCAGTATTTGAATTTTTTTTGAGAATTCGTATCATTTCGACCGACTTCAAGATTTTGAAGGAGGAGGTCCTCATTTCGTCGGGATCTTTGTTGCTATTTTTTTATGTATATAGGACGGCTAGACCGTTTTTTGTTTGAAAGAGAATACTTCACCATAGTCTCATTGTAACCAGGTCAGGATCTGATGATGAGATCCTGGAGAAATCGAGGGAATTCTTTAAATATTACAGGCACACATATAGTGATTTAAATATTTTTTACAGTGTCTGTGGCATTTACTTTTGGAAAGGTGGAGTCTAAGTGAACTCGTTTTTTTTTTTTAAATTATAAATCTTTTAGTATTATTACGGCCTCCTAGCCTAGTCGGTAGTGACCCTGCCTATAAAGCTGGAGGTCCCGGGTTCGAATCCTGGTCAGGGCATTTATTTGTGTGTTTATCACGAATATGTGTTCCCGAGTTATGGATGTTTTATAGTATCTATATCTATCTATTATATATATATATATCGTTGCCTAGTACCCACAACACAAGCCTTATTCAGCTTACTGTGGGACTAGGTTCATTTGTGTAAGATAGTCCCGTAATATTATTTATTTATTTATTGTCAGGTACTAGCCTCCACCGGCAACTCCGTTCGTGTAGCATTTTCTTGGATGTTACATTAAAATTATATTTTTTTAGAGTTTATTCATGAAATTTAATAAGTATTTAGAATGGTACAATTAATAATAAAACAGGTTTAGGAAATAAATAACACATTTTACAAATAATTAATGAAATGTCATATTTAAATTTTTGTTCCTTTCAACGTTGTTCCTTAAATAATATATGCTGGACGTTGTCTGTCGGTCCCTACTTATAGATAACGCGACTTTTTAAACACTTTTACCGCTTACTTGCGTTTGGTAGATCTAGTGCCGGATTCTAATTTAAAAATACATTAACAATACATTAAAAATACAACCTACGTCAAGCATCAAACTCCAAAGCACAACAAACATTCAACCAATATTGAAGTTGTATTGGAATTGCGTTGAAATATTTCTCAAGCTAATTCTGATATTTCTGATCCAGATGTTTATGCCGTGGCTGTAATACGTTGTTAATGCATTGGAGTTGTATTGAAGTTGGATCGTGTTTATACGTGTTTCAAAGTTAGAATACGGCTCCTAGTGACCAGCCGCCATCGTCAACCTTATTACCCACGCAATAGAGTCCACTGAAAAATATGAAGCAAGTGAGTGTTTAGTAACCATGTACATTACCAGATTTTTCTTTAAAAAATCACATAACAAATGTGAACTTAAAAGTTTGTACCGGAACTCAAGGCTAACAAGAATAAAAATATATTCAAAGTTATTTATATCCTTGCTATTTTGCCAAATGTATGAAAGGCAATCATTAATCCATAAATCAACCTGCCCCTCACTATAACAAACACAGAGTATCCGCCATAATTTCCAAGTCAAACCATTTTTAATAATCATTCGCTTCCGGCTGGCCGTCGCAACTTTTCAAAAGAACCATGATGGATGGCGGCCGAACTTAGATTAGGAAAATGTCGCATTCGGGCGATATGATCGCATCGCCGTGGGTAGGGACGTGCCACCGTTACCGAGGATTTTTAATGGAACAAGCCGTGGTTTACATATAAAAGACTTATAACATACTGCTTTAAATTAAAATCAGGGGCCTATGCTAACTTTAAAATACGTTTAGACACGGTGGCGTAGTCTAATTTTAAAATGCAAAAACATTTAAAAACACAGTTATATCCGACAGCTCAAATCGAGGATCCGGCAGAACCCGCCGGCGGTGGCGAGACGAGTTTGACTCTTTTTTGGCCAGAGACTGCACAAGACCGGGATGAATGGAGAAAGTGGGGGGAGGCCTTTGTCCAGGATTGGGACAGTATAGGCTCACAATAATAATAATAATAACCATATCAAACAACTCCAACACACAACAAATAATAACCGAATATTGAAGTTGTATTGAGCTTGAGAAAATGTTCAAACAAATTCTTATATCTCTGATTCAGACGTTTAGGCGCTAGCTGTATTTGCGTAGTTAATGCATTGGAGTTGTATTGAAGTTGGATCGTATCTGAAGGCTGAGCCACACGAGCGGCGTCACGCAAGCGGTGTGACATGTCCTATGACAAATTTTATTTTACAAAGCAGTGGGACGTGCACGTCTGCGTGCACTTCTACGCATATGCAGCTGATGTGGCTCGACCTTAAACGTGTTTTAAAGTTATAATACGGCCCCCGATCCCACTCCAATACATTAACTACGCAATACACCTAACGCCTAAACGTCTGAATCAGAAATATCAGAATTTCCTAGAAAATAATTCCGATGCAACTCCAATACAAGTTCAATACTGGTTGATTATTTGGTGTGTGTTGGAGTTAATTTGTGATTTTAACTTAGAATACGCCACCTGGAGTCTCCTTATTTTACATGAATCACAGTATGTAAGTAATTAACTCAATACTGTTGCTGCTGATGTCCATAAACTTATAAAGAAATCTTCGGCTTAGCGTTTTCCCGGCCTAGCGCCATAAGCTCTCCGAAACATGTCGCGCGTAGTGACTAAACACAAGTGAGTACAGCCGCATGAAGTGACAATAACCTATACAGATACACTCCTTTTTTGTAACCCCTCAGGAAAACCTCGCACCTTGATCCTTTTATTACAGAGTTTTTATATCTTGTATACCTTCGGTGACCATCGTTGTATTGTCATCCAAGTTATAAGCATGTATGCTAAATTTCCGCTTAAGTTAGGGCCAGATGGCAGATACGAGTAGCCGCAGATTCTGCCACGTGACCTTGGTTGGAGCGAGTTTTTGAAGCTAGCGGCTACATGGCTGACAACCAACCGCTTCTGCCAATGGTTGGCAAAGCACACCTAGCCACCAAGGGTGTTAAGAAAGGTTAAAGGTCATTTAGAATTTGGCACCAACTCTGCCTACATGGTTTAAAATCTCTGTTTTCTGCCAAGATCTCGTGGCAGAGGGATGTGGTTGTATGCCTAAACTTTAATGGGACATCAGAAACTGGTTCACATCTTTCTTGCCAGATTCTACCTAAATAACAAACTAATACTAACTAACACTGTGAGTTAAATAAAATCTTTTAATATAATTTTAAACAAAAAAGTACCGACTTCACTTAACCTCAACCTTTCCAAAAGAAAATGCCCGAGCTGCTGTAAAAAATACTCAAATCACTATAGATGTGCCTATAATATTTGAAGAGTTCCCTCGATTTCTCCAGGATCCCATTATCAGGTCCTGTGACCTGTGACCAACTGTGAAGTATAAAAAGAATTTTCCAATTCGGTCCAGCCGTCTTCGAATAATCGGTGAACATACATAAAAAAACGGAGATCCCGACGAATTGAGAACCTCCTTCGAAATCTTGAAGTCGGTTGAAGAATATGGTCCCTGGTACAGACCAGGCACAGGCCTTACAGATTAGGCACGCTTCCTATATGTATGTGTGAAAGACATAACCAGGTTAAGTTGCTCTGCCAGTCGCTATAAAATTCTCCATAATGTTGAATATGAATAAAACGGTTGTCTATTGTTTGCCCTAAAATTATATAAAATAATACTCATATGCCCGAATTTTATTTGCCCGAATTTCATTTGCCCGAATGGTTTGTTTACCATAAAAATTATGTGACATACTCTTTGTTTACCCGATTATTAGATTTCAGAATGTGCGAGTGCCATACGTATTGTTGTCCATATTATTAATTGTAATAATACTATTTAATAGAATATTTAAACGCTTAGTATGCTAAATAATGGTTTTCCGAATCCATGCATACAAACAATGCGTTTGCTCACTATATTCCTGTAGGCGCTCTAAAAATATTTACTTAGTCATATTATTATGTAGGGGCCTTTTTATTTTGTAGATCACAGTTCTAACCTAACCTAACCTACTTTCTGGTGGCCGTTCGCTTTTTGGGGGATCACAGTTCTAACCTAACCTACTTTCTGGTAGCCGTTTTATTTTGTAGGAGATCACAGTTCTAACCTAACCTAACCTACTTTCTGGTAGCCGTTCGCTTTTTAGGGGATCATAGTTCTAACCTAACCTAACCTACTTTATGGTAGCCGTTTTATTTTGAAGGAGATCACAGTTCTAACCTAACCTAACCTACATTCTGGTAGCCGTTCGCTTTTTGGGGGTCACAGCTCTAACCTAACCTAACCTACTTTCTGGTAGCCGTTTTATTTTGTAGGAGGTCACAGTTCTAACCTAACCTAACCTACTTTCTGGTAGCCGTTTTATTTTGTAGGAGGTCACAGTTCTAACCTAACCTGACCTACTTTCTGGGAAGCAATTTGGATGGCAAATGATATTATGGCTAGTGATATTATGGCTTACAATGATCATGACAAATGATATTATTGAAATTGATTTTATGGGAAACAAAGTTTCTGGCACGTGACTAATATAGTAAACAATAAGTATTGCATATGTAATTATGGGAAACAATATAATGGCTGTTGACTATTATGGCAAATGAAATTCTTGCAAATGAAATTCTGGCAAGTGAGTGTATACCGAATAAAACATTATGAGTCACGCGTTTTGGGCTAAATCGAAAAACTTCACTTAATTTAACTGAGGAGATAATTTTAGGGACTGGCGATAACGTCCGTCAAGTTATCCCAAAACGATCCTAATTATAACGGTATTAGAGAATGTAATTACATGAGCTTTGCCATTTGTTATCTCGATAATTGCTCATTTGGTATTTGCCTTTAAATGTGTTTCTTTGTTTAAAATCCGAAGTATATACAAAGCTACAGGCTACACGTTAGAGTGGTCGAAAAATATTAAGTTGTGATTTTTTTATTTCCACAAGGTTCTTTTAATTTCAATACTCATAAAATCCTAACACACCATACACCTAATTTGAGAACAATTAAATGTTATTAAGAGTCTGGCAACCCTGGCCAAGTAAACACAAACAGAAAGTGCTCTTAGTGATTTAATAAAAGTAAAAGCAGAATTAACCCCTCGTTTGAAGTTCACACTATTTTTAACTGCACAGTGACACTATTTGGGATGCTATAACGTCGGTAAGAACATATTATTAGCCGTTTGGACTTTAAAATCGTCATTATAAAGAAATTATCCCGTTAATTATAACGGTGCAAAGATCATAACACACAGCTGATTGGACGAAGTTTATAACAACTGACAGCTTGATAAAGTATAGTGTTGCCAAGACGGAAAGGTGCGTTCGGAAACCAATTTAAATTAACTTTGAAATAATTTAAGAGAATAGAAATAATAGTAAAATGGCATCTAAAAAATCCATAAAAGCGACTACAAGTAGCCGAAATACGGTTTTAGCTACCTGCTTCAAGTGCAAATCTTCGGTTGACTTAAAAACTACAGTTACATGCTCGGAGTGCAAAAACAGATACGAGTATGACTGCGCAGGCATCTCAGAAAAGCTACACATGTTGAGAACACTGGGTTCGCGGAAACAGTGGAAATGTAAAATGTGTATCGAAAATTTTGCCTTGAAGAATAAACAGAACACTAGCGCCACTTTTTCATCCCCTGTGACCTACAAAGCTTCTAAAATATTAAAACAGCATACACATCCCGGGATTGACAAAAATCTTGATCAGAGCCCAGCACAATCAACGAGTGCTAATGTTTTTACAGAACAAGAAGAGATAAATAGACACGCACAGATTACGCCCCATGAAACTACTAAAAATCAAGATGAGGTTCTAGAACAGCAAGAAACTCGCGAAGTTTGCGAAAAGCATGACGAGGAACCGTCTTCTCTCGAGACATCCCAAAACTCATCTCTTATTGGAGATGATGATATACTTGATGAATCCACCACTGCGTATACTCCGGTATCATCAGCCTTATTATCAAAAAGTGCTGATATGTCCCTTAGTAACTCTAGTGAACTACGAGAAGCGAAAGATAAAATTGAACAGTTAACATCTACACTAGATATTACGCAAAATGAATTGAAAAAAAACAATACTAGAGAATAATCATTTAAAAAGATAAATAGATAAACTCACAGTGGATATTAGCACACTGAAAGCTCTATGCTATTCGCCAACAACTAAAGGGAAATCGAGTACCACCAAAAAGAATAAGAAATTACCTTCAACGAGGTCCCCAAAGGACATCTCAACGCCATCAATTGCTTCTAATCAGACACCAAATGCTAAAGAAGGAAGCGCAGACGTCTCACACTTACGACGGAAAATTATGATTCTCGAGGAGCAGTTAAAAGATGCAGCAAGTGAAATTGTGGAATTAACCAAACAAATCGAATTATTGTCAGACAAACTCCTATGCATGAATAATAAGGTATGTGTAAATAACGACGTGTCAGTTACGACGAGTGTTGGTTTGTCATCCAGCAGAAGTGATCAGTTAAGACAGTCTTCTACTACCACCTGTTCAGAGGGGAAAAAAACCAAACTGTGCGTTATTAGTAATCAGAGGTACAAAGGTACTTTATCAGCAATAGAAAATGCATTTAATCAGAACTTTGATTATTGCCATTACACAATGCCGAACTCTGGAATAATAGATATGTTGAAGACATTAGATCAGAAACTATCGAATTTTACTCAAAATGATTTTTTTATAATTCTATTAGGGGAAACTGACTACCAGAAACGACCCGAATAATCTTCAGTTAGTTCGAGACATAAGGTCGGAATTACAAAAAATAACTCGAACTAAAATAATAATTTGTCTGCCTATTTACGTATGTGGAGCACCTATATATAATTTTGTAATTGAGAGCTTTGGAAAAAAACTAATACAGGATGTGCAAAGAGATCAGTACTGTCACATTTTTGACACTAATTTAGATTTATCATTGGATATGTTTTCCTACTACTCTGGCAAAATTAATAAATATGGAGTAACAAATATATTCTTAAATATAAAAAAAATTCTAACAGACATTCATTCAATCCAAAAAATGGACTCTCATTCAAACGAAAATGAGTTATTAAACTGTAGTTTACATAAGACAAATAGACAAGATTATCATAACAATGTTGCAGTATCTGGCGGCGCTAAGGCAACACCTGATACATCGGCCGCACTTGGTCCCCGAAAGGGTACCATTACATATTATTTTAATTCAAAAAATAAGAATTGCAATGTTGTGGCCAATCCAGAGAATAACAATGTTTCTCATGCAGGTTTTTTTCGTGTCCAACAATGAGTCAAAAAGTTACTTCACCGCAAAGTTACCAGGAAACACTGTTGGTATCATTGCATCAAAATATTTCGGGGGCGATAAATAAACAAGACTTGTTGAGTTATGCAGTTGCTGACCTTGAAAAAGATGGTTCGCATATAGATATTTTGTGCTTATCTGAAACTAATATTCCGCTAGGTTCTGAAGGCTATTTAAAATGTAACAACTTTCAGTTAGCTTCTTATTTTTGTCGAAATTGCGCTAAAAGAGGTGGAGTAGCGATTCTCGTCCGAAACGGTTTGGCTTACAGTCCAGTTAAAGATGTTGCTTCCCTTTCAGTATCTCATATTTTTGAATGTTGCGCGATTAAAATTCCACACTATAACTTAGTAATTATTTGTTTGTATACAAATAGAACTCCGTCTTCATCCTCGTCCGTCTTCTTTCATAAACTTGACGAACTGCTTAAAATTGTTTGTAAGAATAAAAGAAGTAAATATATCTTGTGTGGGGATTTAAACATTGACGTTATGAAGCTGTCACCAGTATCTAAAGAGTTGATGAGAATCCTAGAGAACTATGGTTTAAAATTAACTATTAATGAACCAACACGAATTACTGCTAATTCTAGCACATGTATAGACAATATGGCTACTAGTGTTCAGGAAGTTACTGTGAAAATTCACGATTTAGGACTCTCCGATCATACAGCACAACTATGCCAGTTACCTGTACAAAAACGGGCACCACCGCCATTAAAATGGTGGTACGAGATTAAAAGGGATTTTCATCCTGATAATGTATTAAAGTTTATGAACTGTCTGAAAAGCTTAAACTTTGATGATGTCCTTTATGAAAATGATGCAACTAAAGCATTTGATAACTTTTATGACCTCTTTATACTTTTTTATGATCTGTGCTTTCCTAAAATTAAAGTAAAAATTACAAATCGCCAAAATCAAGCCAAACATTTAAACTTGGCATTAGGAAAATGTTGTCGTAAAAAAAGAGAATTGTATTTACTAACTAGACACACGAAATCTTTGAAATTACACTATATAAATTACACTCGCCTTTTAAAAAAATGTATATTGTCTCATCAAAAAGCCGAAAATTTAAATTATATAAATAAGAATAGGAATAAGTGCAAAGCAGTCTGGAACATCATTAATAAGTACACGACCTCCAACTGCAATAGTAAGTCTGTGGAAAAACTAATAGTAGACAACGAGTGTATCAATAACTTACAACAAATGATTGCTTCAATAATTACTTCATTAACTCTGTTCGTGACAATTTAACATCAGAAAATTGTAATGCCATTAATATTCCTAATTATGATTCAACCATTTTTCTGGATCCTATAAATTCGAATGAACTAATAAATATTATTAAAGTCTCAAAAATTCTAAAGCAGTTGGTTATGATGCATAAGGACAGATGTAATAAAAAAAAGTATGTTTGTTATTGCGAAACCACTTAGGTACTCATGTACTGAATCTGTCATTATTGCAGGGTAGTTTTCCTGACTACCTTAAGAAATCAGTTGTTAAAGCCCTATATAAAAAGGGAGATCGATTTGAAATGTGTAACTATAGACCAGTAACTCTAATTCCTATCTTTTCTAAAATATACGAAAAGGTTATGTATAATAGGCTGATAAATTTTTTGGAAAGTAAGAATGTTATAGATGAACAGCAACATGGATTCCGGAAATCTAAATGTACGTCTTTGGCAACATTTAAGCTATTAAAGAGTGTATTAGAAGCTATTGACAATCAAATACCAGTTACAGTCTTATTCATGGATATGAGTAAAGCGTTCGATTTTGTGAGTCACAAGCGTTTGTTAGCCAAACTTTATAAATATGGGATACGTGGTCCAGCCCTTGACTGGATTAAATCATATCTCAGTGATCGAAGCCAATGTGTAGAGACGTTAAAATTATGTTCTAGCTCTAAAACCTTAATGTCATATAGATCCATATTTGCAAAAAATAACTATGGCGTACCACAGGGCAGCATATTGGGTCCCTTACTCTTTTTGTTATATATAAATGACTTGCCAAAACATTTAACACAGGAGTGCATTTTGTTCGCAGATGATACTTCAATTGTAATAAAATGTAAGGATTTATCTGAATATAATGATGTTATAAATAAGACATTGGCTGAAACAATTAAATGGTTAAATATCAATAATCTAAAAGTAAATCTAAGTAAGACTAATTATATTCAATTTTACACTGACCGAGGTAACTCACAAAATCTAAATATTAATTTTGATAACGATCCTATTGAAGAAGTCCTTGATACTAAGTTTCTAGGTATAATTATCGATTGTAACTGTAACTGGCAGAAGCAGGTGGATAGTGTTTGCTCAAGAGTGAATAGCTTCACTCATGCAATAAGACAAATATCGAGAACTGTATCAGTACAAGCGGCTTTAGTTGCATATCATGGCTATGTGAACTCAACTCTCCGCTATGGTGTAGTTTTATGGGGAAATAGTACAAGTACAGAACAAATATTTCTTGTACAAAGAGACTGCATTCGAGCAATTTTCGGAATGGACTATAATGATTCATGTCGTCAAATTTTCTTAGACAATAGTATTCTGACCTTTCCTTGTGTGTATATTTTGGAAGCCTTGGTATTCGCTCATAAATATAAAACCCAGTTTTTAGGAGTGCAGCAGCTACGAACTCGTAAAGTCCGCGAACAATACAGACACAAACTCTATAAGCCTGGAGTCAACCTTGCACTTTCCTCCAAAAATGCATATTGTATGTGCATAAAAATGTATAATAAGTTACCCAATTCGTTTAAGGACCATAATTTAAGGCTATTCAAGCACTCAGTAAAAAGATGGCTTAGTGACAAATGCTATTATAGCGTAAATAAATATTTGAATGACCCGTTGTAACTTGTAATTTGTGATATTAATTAAGATATTAATCCAATGAATTTTTTTTTTTTTTATATAACTTTGTGACATATTTAAATACTTAATCCAATGATTTTTTATTTTTATTTGACATGACTTTTATATGTACTTACTTGCTAAGCCTTTGTATAATTTATTTCCTTGTACCAACTCTGTATTTTAGATTGATTCATTATAAGTTTAGAATAAGGTGAAATCGTATGTACGCTTGGAGATACCAATAAAAATAGCAATTATAACTGCAAATGTAACCCAATCTCCACATACATTAATAAATCATTTCATTTCATTTCATTTCAAATCATTTCATTTCATTAAGAGCTTGCTGTAAAAGACACAATTTGGCAGTACAAAGATATATGAAGTAAAATAGACTAATCAATAATTCTTAATTGGATATATTTTTGATGGTTTTTATACATTTTTTTAAATAGTTATAATTGAAATAGCGCTTTAAGTTATCATTTTAGGGTTAGTTTATTTTTTTCTTTATATGAGATTATTTCTTAATTACTTTCCGGTGTTTTATACCACGACGGTGGCAAACAAGCATAACGTCCCGCCTGATGGAAAGCAGTTACCGTATCCTATGGACGCCTGCAACTCCAGGTGTCACATTTGCCCAAACTGAAATCCAGACGTTTCGCTAGCTTCAGTCGCCGTGTCAATACATTTTTAATTTTTTCACAAGCTCAGGCACGTCAGCGTAAAACAATAGCATGAAAATGCCTACTATCATTTCATGGAAAGCATCGCGTGTGAAATCTGATAACCATAATGGTTGGTAGACAAACGTTTGGAAAGCCATTATTTTGTTCGGGCATTATTTTAACGTGTGTGACATTACGGTAGCAGCTGTTTTGTAAAATGTTTTTTCAGACCCACAGACTACACAGACTACTCTTAATTAAGCTTTTACCTTTTAAAAGCTTAATTAAGAGTAGTCAGTCACCACACATCAGCGCAATTATATTCATTTATTTCTACGATTCGAACAGCACATCTCAATAGTATACTACACCATTTTGTAGTATAACAATCCAGGTTAGTTGTAACTTGATTTTTAGGGTTCCGTACCTCGAAAGGAAAAAACGGAACCATTATAGGATCACTTTGTTGTCCGTCCGTCCGTCCGTCTGTCCGTCAGTCAAGACCCTTTTTCTCAGGAACGCTTGGAGATATCAAGCTGAAATTTATATCAAATACTCGGGCCTACTGTCCCTTGGAGCTGTGATAAAATCAAATATCTAAGCTAACGCAATCAAAAGATACAGCCGTTTATTCCGCAAATTTTCGCAAATTTTCGAAACTCGCAAGGGAATCAAAACCTACAGGGTACTTCCCGTGAACTCAGAATCTTTAAATTTGGTACGAAGCAACGTCTTATAGCACAGATACAGGAAAAATTGCGAAAACGGTAAATTTTTTGTCACATCATTAATAAAAATAATTTTAAAGTTCCTACCCCCATATACCTACAGGTTTGTACGGAACCCTCGGTGCGCGAGTCCAACTCGCACTTGGCCGGTTTTATTGTGGTTATTTTAAATTCAAATGAGTAATGATCAAAAACGTTAACTCAAATGAAATAAGCGGTCGCGCTCTCATACTAAATTAGTACGGGAGCGCTGATGTGTGGTGACCTCGAGTTGTACTTATGATCTATCTAGTGTTTGAGGTTATCTGTGTTCAGACCTAACTAAGTATACTCTTTCAGCAACAATATAAAGGAGGTACAGATTGAAACAAGATTTACTGAAAATATGGTTGGTGTTAAACCGGCCGGTGTTATACCGTAATACGACGGTCATAGAAAGTACCGCACGAGTCGTTTTTGCGGTTGTATTGTGGGGCCATTTTTAGGGTTCCGTACCTCGAAAGGAAAAAACGGAACCCTTATAGGATCACTTTGTTGTCCGTCCGTCCGTCCATCCGTCCGTCTGTCAAGACCCTTTTTCTCAGTTACGTGTGAAGGTATTAAGCTGAAATTTATATCAAATACTCAGGTCTACTGTTCCTTGGAGCTGTGAAAAAATCAAACTTCTACGCCAACGCAATCAAAAGATACAGCCGTTTATGCCGCAAATTTTCGAAACTCGCAAGGGAATCAAAACCTACAGGGCACTTCCCGTGAACTCAGAGTCTTGAAATTTGGTACGAAGTTACGTCTTATAGCACAGATAATGGAAAAATTACTAAAACCGTAAACTTTTAGTTTCGTCATATAATAAAAATATTTTTAATAGTTTTATATAAGGTGCGTGAGTCCGACTCGCACTTGGCCGGTTTTTTTTTACTGATTGTGTATCCCTAGTATTATTTGATCGGTGACTATATAAAAATAAACAAGACTTCCTTTAGTAGTATAGAAATCTATGGCGCTTAGGTCTTTTCTGTCTATTTATTTATGCCAACTGAATGCCAAAAGGCATTCTCTACCAGTTAGCCATTGAGCGAAAGAGAGATTGAAAGAAGTTAATAGGTGCTATTCCAATATTAACGACCTCCTAGCCTAGTCGGTAGTGACCCTGCCTATGAAGCAGGACGTCCCGGGCTCGAATCCTGGTCAGGGCATTTATTTGTGTGTTTATCACGGATAGTTCCTGAGTTATGGATGTTTGCTATGTATTTAAGTATTTATCTATATCTATCCATTATATATATCGTGGCTTAGTACCCTCAACATAAGCCTTATTGAGCTTACTGAGGGACTAGGTTTTTTTCTTTTTGTTAACTTATTAATTAGGTTTTTATAATATTTTTACAAAAGTAAAATATAAAAATACATCTAAAACATACAAAAACAATAAAAACATTATAAAAAACCTAACCTAGGGTGCCGCCGGCAACGGAGCAAGGCCCTGGCTGCCGGTGGTCAAGGCCGCAGAGAGAGGAACCTTCGGACTATGCGCGCCGTGTCCAGGTTAACCGCCTTCTGAATCTGACCCCTTATCCAATCACAACGCCGTAGCGATAGATGTTGGTCGAGACTCTTCGCTATGAGACCATTCGCAGAAACATCTATCGGCACAATGATCGCCGAATCAACTTCCCACATGGCGGTTACCTCGTGAGCCAAGTCTAAGTACTTGCTGGACTTGTTATTATTATTAAAATTTTGGGAAATTTTTTGAACACAAAAAATCCATACAATAATCGAACCTGCATGACAAAAATTCTTAACTCGATCTGTTTCGCCCTACGATCCGATTATAGCCACGTTTTACTCTACGCCGTGCCTGTAACAAAATAATGGTTACTAAGCTACAAAAAAAATCTACCTTCGCTATCAAATAAGAAGCAACCCCAATTTCGTTCCCACATAACGTCGTAGGGCTCCCGGAATAATTTTCATGTCAGCTAGTATGACACCGGCCCCGCTATAAATCCATATTATCTTTATCAAGATCAATCATAGACACGGCGAGGATATTGAGGCCTGGGCGTCGGTGGTACAGGACACAGGCGAAAGAGGTTTTTAACCGGGTAGTTGGTTTTTCGAGGAGGACCGCGGTTGGTGGTCCCGAGAAGCACTTGAAGTGGTCAGAAAATTAATGAACAGATAATTTTGTTTAATATTACAGTTTGTTTAATAGTTCTAGTCATGCATAGGTATAATACGTTCAAAGTAAGTTTAAACTTGACAGCTGTTTTATATAAAAAAAAATCATTTTTCAAAACACGACAACAAATGATGTGCTTTATTTTTTTTATGATTACGACAATAAATTCGAAATTATCAAATTGACTTTGAAGTAGGTAGGTATATCTACTTCAAAACAGTTGGTGCTATATCAAAAAATATTTTGTTGAGTGGTCCCTTAACGCTGAAAGATTAAGAACCACTTCTAAAAGAAAAAAAAGTAGTATAGTATCCCCGGGAAATGCAGATTACGAGTATTATTCAAAAATTATACCATTGTTCAAAAATTCTGAATTGGTATATTATACAATGTACATATTTTTTTAAGTAGCTGGTCAATAATACAAATACAAATACAAAAATAAAAAATCGTAAATTAATATGTATCATTTCCAAAAACCTTTTGCGAAGTAGTTTCGAAAAAAGATTTTGGTATTAGGTTAGTAAGATAGTTTGCAAAAAGGATGTACTTATTAATATGTGTTTTCTTGTTCCCAGGTAAAAGCTTTTTCTCTTGTCACTCGGACCGCAGTAGTGAGTACGGCCCAATATTTCTTCATTTAATATTAAGGACCTTATCTTTTCTACTTTGAGTAATGTTTGCTTGAATCATATGGGAAATAAACAGCACCCAGCCATCTTTAAATCATTTCGGTCGGTTGATCTCTTATGGGTCCATGAGACCATCAAGCGCGCTTGTCAAACACATTTTTTTTTTATACCACGACGGTGGCAAACAAGCATACGGCCCGCCTGATGGTAAGCAGCTACTGTAACCTATGGACGCCTGCAACTCTAAAGGAGTGACATGCGCGTTGCCGACCCTTTACAAAAAGGAGGATTCACTGTGTTGACGACTAAAGAAACAAGAAGGTCCCTCATCGTCAACACACTGGGTCCTCTTTGAGCTCTTTGGCAACCTTACTCACCAGCAGGAATACAACACTATGAGTAGGGTCTAGTGCTATTTGGCTGTGGTTTTCTGTAAGGTGGAGGTACTTCCCCAGTCGGGCTCTGCTCCAGATTTGAGCGATGACATTCGCTGAACGACAACACATAAGATTGACAAACGCGATTGATATTTTAGCACAGCGAAGCGATTGTTATGCGGCGTTATGTACCTACTTAAGAGCCTCCTAGCCCAGTCGGTAGTGACCCTGCCTACGAAGCAGGAGGTCCCGGGTTCGAATCCTGGTCAGGGCATTTATTTGTGTGTTTATCACAGATATTTGTTCCTGAGTTATGGATGTTTTCTATGTATTTAAGTATTTATCTATATCTATATATTATATATATCGTCGTCTAGTACCCATGACACAAGCCTTATTGAGCTTACTGTGGGCCTAGGTCGATTTGTGTAAGATTGTCCTTATAATATTTATTTATTTATTTATTTAAGAGCAAGGCATTAATAATAAGATTTTTTTTTAGTAGGCCTGAAGTTTTGACGCATCGATTGAAATTGTATAAGATGTACTCAGTGTACAATTACGTCCAAGTATAATCACATCCAATGATTTATTATTCAGTGAAGGCCGCACAAATGTCACGCTCTATCTATTAGTGTCAGACATTGTTGCACGCTCAACAAATGTCTGTTTGACAAGCACGCTTGATCGTCTAACAGACCGCTTTACAGATGACCGGATTGTTCGTTCTAGTATTAAACTGTGACGTGTATTATGTTTTTATGTTACGGTCCATTGCACTGATTTATTGTTTTTTTATCATTGCTGTATTATGTAATGTATTACTCAATGTTTATTTGATAATGATAATGTTGGCTTTGAGTTAGAAATATAAATTTAATCTTGCTCAAGTCAATATGAAACCTGTACAATTATTTTTTTTTAATAAAGGACAATCTTACACAAATCTATCAAGGCCCACGGTAAGCTCAGTAAGGCTTGTGTTATGGGTACATAGACGACGATATATATAATAGAGTAATATGGGTAAATACGTAAATACATAGAAAACATCCATAACTCAGGAACAAATATCTGTGATAAACGCACAAATAAATGCCCTGACCAGGATTCGAACCCGGGACCTCCTGCTTCGTAGGCAGGGTCACTACCGACTAGGCTAGGAGGCCGTTAAACACAAACGTTAACAAATTGTACTTGACTTTGATAGATGTATTTATTTTGAGGCATACCAATATCATAAAATCCGCATAAATAATTCCTATGATATTGAAGCACTTTATTGACCGAAAACAAAATACATAAGAATACGAGAGTTAAAACATTCGGTGTCAATAGAAAAAGAAAATAAGGTAAACAGAAATGGCTGCGTTTGTAGGCAAAAAAAGCATCCAAAACCTGACACCTGACAAAATATTGTTAAAGAAATTCGTTTCCACTGAAATATGCTTAAGTAATTACGGATAGTTTTACCAAAAATGAATATAAATAACGAGTTTATGTGTATAAGCTGATAATGAAACCATGGTTGTTCTTTAAAAGTACGTGATTGCAAAGCAATGAAGTCAAATGCGTTTGTTTACGTTATTTTACGTTTCTATTAAACCCGAATTTACCGAAACATTAGAATTACCTATTTAACATTGTATTATCGTAAGGTGTATTTGGGTAATTCATTAATGTTAGGTATACTTATTGCTTTTATATTTGTATGATAATTAAAGCCCTCTGAAAACATGAGTTCAATAAATAGAATCTCACTATTTAGCTCTAAGTGTGGAAGTAAACCAAATTCAACCCCTTTTTCAACCTAATAGTGGTTGTATTTTCCTTAATAATTTTTGTTGTGCTTCATGACATTTGATAAATGTACCATCGGGTTCAAAATTGCATGGTCAATTTATCAATGAATTCATTCATAAATTGGCCATGGAATTCTGAACCCGATAGTACATACATATGTTCCAAATGCTAAGGTTTTACCTACAATGGTTAAAGCTTTGCCATATACAAGATATCTCTATACTCCGCTTAGCGCATTATTTATGTTAACTCGCAATGCTAGACAGGGAACTCGCGATTCTTCCGTGGGGCGTACGAGAGAGTCAGACATTAATGGTTGCCATGGAGACGTACTAAGTTTACTGTCACTTCCAATAATTAGTCTCTCACTATAGAGTGAAATTACCTCAAGCCTGGCAGCGGGGGTCGCCCTGCTATGCGGAGTCTTGGGTTAATTAGTCTATGAGTATTGCATTGTATTCCAGTCTAGGTTAAGCGACTGTTTTCTACAGATTTCTTTAGATATCGTTATTGTGACATGCATGACTTAGGTTGATTTGTGTAAGATTGTCCCATAATATTTATTTATTTATTTTTTATTTATTTATTTATTTATGACTTGTAATATTATTATTACCAATAAATAAATATGAAATTGTATAATATATTCTTCTTCCTCCTAACGTTTGTCCCGACTTGGGGTCTGCTTGACAACCTAATCCCATTAATTGGCGTGGGCACTAGTTTTTACAAAAGCGACTGCCATCTGACCTTCCAACCCAGAGGGGAAATTAGGTCTTATCAGGATTAGGTCCGGTTTCCTTATGATGTTTTTCCGAATCATAAAATAATATACTTTATAATGCCATTATTTATTTATTTTGCAGGTAAACCGTCAATTAATATGTGACAAAATTATTTTACATCAAACGAAACATGAGGCCCAAAATAATTTAAAAGCTTTTGTTACTTATTAATATATTTTTCAGTTCAGATATTGTTACCCGTAATTTTCTTTGATCTTAATAATATAAAATATCAAAGGTGCTAATAAATACAACGTTATTTTTATCAATATCTTTCAATATCTTGTTGTGCAATTTGAAATAATGAAAATAATGGTATCATTCATATTTTTCTGGATAATACTATTATTGTCTATTTTATCAATCTTCTGTGTTTCTATTTTATTCTATGTAAATTGATTCTGGTTAAGTACTTCAGCTAAGAAAAAGTTAAATTGTACAGTCACCATCAAATATATCGGAGCGGCCAAGGTACTCAAAAATATTTGGGCAAGGCATTGTTTAGATATTTGTGACCACCTTGGCCGCTCCGATATATCTGATGGCGACTGTACATGCCAAAGTTTGATGTCACGGCGGCGACCGTTTATTTCATCGGCTCATTCCCGATAAATTCCGATATTTAAGTAAGCCAAGTTCATTAAAACCTTAACGACTCCTCTAATTTTAATGGTGCTTCGAATTGCCCGGGGCTACTCCAATCGCTTTTGGAAGACGCACCGACAAACCAGTGTAAGTTGAACTATGAATACGTAAATGGTTACCGATGCGGATTTCGCACGCCGCTCCGGTGTGCGATGTGCGAGCGAGACAGTGCTGCGAACCAAAATTGTCATGCCATATTTTCTGTGACATTTTGTTTGCGTCTGTGGGTCTTTTATCTTCTTCGTCTAAGATTAGTACTTATTAACGTTATTTTATTTTATTAATTTTTTACTATTTATTATTTATTATTCTTATTTTCGAATAAATTAAAAAGGTGGCTTTTAAACCATACTTTTTACAGTCTCACAGATTTCTATGACCGTTCACAGATAATTTAGGAAATCAGTTAATTTAAAATCTAAATTCAATAATTAAGTATAAATTATGTATTAATAGATAAGTACAAATGTAATGTAATTTGACATGTAATATTATAAATAAATGACTATGACTATCGATCCCACGAGACAGACCTAGCCTAGTGTGGTGCTCATACGTAAAAAAAATAAACATTTTTTTTTATTAATCGAGCGAAAAGTCACTTCAGTTCAACCCTGTTCAATATTAAAATTAAAACCAAATCAAAAAAAATATATTATTCGAATTGGCCTCTACGTAAACTTACCCGGGTAACCCTACTTGTTAACTACAACCGTTACCAACCACAAAATACAACAGAATGTCTACGATTGTGCTTCGTTGTTAAAGCCTGGCCAGAAATATATGATCATTGTCCAGAGGGCGCTATTATTCTCATTTATATGTCAACAGTTCAGTATAGTCATAGAGCGTATTATTCTCTATGGAATGGTGACATTTTGATTTGTTTACCTGTCAGCTCTGATGTTAATTTGAAAATGTTTCACAGCAAATAGTTTCATTTCTTGAGCATATGCTATCTAAAATAATATTATTTACAGCAGTTTATTATATACACTATTTACATGTTTCGCTCTTGACTATAGATAATTTTGGGAATTTTTGTCGTTTATTATTTAATATTCAACACTTTATTATTATTCAAATAAACCTCAACAAAGACAGCCCATAACATGCACTCACACATGCATATCATCCTGTCATCAAAATTATTGTCAGTGTAAGAAATTAGTTCCAATGAAATTCCGCAACATGGCGCAAGATCATATATTTCTGGTCAGGCTTTATAAATCTCGGGGTCAAGTTATACCAGGTTAGCTACAGAGTTCTTTGTGAATTACTTGGCTGGGCCTTAAACCGAATTTATGGCGGCGATTCTAAACGATATTGTTCTGATTGGTGGTGATTATACTGATCGATACCTAACGATGGTGGTATTTGTATAACGAATTATAGTAGAACCCGCTTATTATAATTACGTGTAAGGGGATGACAAGAGCTAAATTCCATCCCTATCTTTTTCTGCGCAAGTGAAGGAGAAACACTGTGTTACGATTAGTATTTATTTATTTATTAATTTTATACTACGACGGTGGCAAACAAGCATACAGCCCACCTGATGGTAAGCAGCTACCGTCGCTTATGGACGCCTGCAACTCCAGAGGAGTCACATGCGCGTTGCCGACCCTTTACAAAAAGGAGGATTCACTGGTATGGTAGCTCATCGCAAATTTAGCAAAATGATGAATTAAAAAAACGCATTAATTGAGTAGTAATATAAAATAATGAAGTTTTTAGTATTATTGTGGTGTAATTTTGTCCTTTATTACAAACCCAATATATCTCACATGTATACTAACACAAATATGGATTGAATATGAAATAAATATTATTCATTAATTCATTCACTCATTACAGATGTATAAGTCAAGAAATTAAAGACATACAACTGTTTAAAGCTAATTTTAAGATGTAACTTTGAAATTATTTTCTATCGTGTCAATTTCGTCCAATCGTGTATCAAAATAACAAAGTTCTTCCAAATGTAACGGACGCCAAGGACTCCTTTCAACCGAAAGTGGCCACCAATCTGTCAACATTTTACTAGTAGTTATATGTTAGGGAAAGCTAAAAAAGAAGAATTATGCAAAATTCTTAAATTAATATTTAATAAAAACCGCTAATCCCTTTCTATCCACTATATTTCTTCTATATTTAAAGCAGACAAGAGCTGTCAAATTGCTCCACTGAATTATGAATTACACCTTAATAAATACCTACATATTCAACTCGCAGATTGATAAGGGGTTGACAGAATACCTTGTATACCTAGTTATACCTTATTCCATTATATAAACTGAAGCTTGAAACAAACAAGTAAATAACCAATCTACTTCTTAAGCCAAATTCGTTTATATATAAGCCCAAAATTCGATACTTTAAAGCCTTCAAATATCCATTTGTTCTACCGTTCATCCGCAGTAAACAAAGGATATCGTATATAGCCGTTATATAAAGTACATTATGGTTATCTGAATTCCAGAATCCGTCTAAGTCTACTCAGCTTCTCGTAATGCCGCGTCACGTCACTGAGAAGGCCGCAGTGGGTAGAGTTTGGCAGTAAGTTAACCCTTTCACCGCCACAGTCGGCTGTGGCCGACATCAAAAAGTTGTGCCATGGACGCCAACGACGGCTACAGCCGACAGGCTTTGTAATGCAATAGGGACCTACGCAGGCTTCCGCAAAGTTCAATTTCGCTTGACAAAACGCGATTACGTGGCGTCGGTGGCGCGTCATTTTTGTTCAATTCTTGGCGGTCAAAAGGTTAACCCGTGAACAGCGATCACACCTAGTGAGATATCACTATGTATGTCTATAGCGCTGTCGCAAGTTTGCACACCGTTGACGTATCCGTACCGACAACAATTGGAAAACTAGGTACTTACTCGGAAAATACCGGTATCCCGGGATTGCCCATATAAAAAATACCGGTATTGCATGCCCTAATTGCATTTCTTAGGGTAAAAAGGCTAAATTTGACAATTCACGATCAAAATTTACCGTTTGGCGGCGAGTGCTTACGCTTTTATTGCTCGAATACAATATTGCATCTGTATGATAAGCGCCTTCCGCCAAATGATGTCTTTCCCAAAAAAGTATCGTATTCGATCCTGTATAGATGTATAAGAGAGGATGGAAGTAAAAAAACAATATAGATACGACAGACACGAGCGAAATATCTCGTGATCGTTGTATTGTATTATGATCATATGGCGTCATTAGTTTGGAATTGCGATCATTGTCGCTAAACGTCACTTGGCGGATCCTCAAAAACAAATTTTAATTTTTAACGAGCACCGAATATAATAATGATGATTTTTATTGAACATAATAACGTAGGTACATATAAAAACATTGAGATCGTAAGCAGCTGCATTAGTATAAACTGTGTCGCAGCTGTTTACGCCTACCTCGGACATAGGGGGTTTATGTTCTACAGTGATACTTATGTATACGGTAAGATTACTTAACTTTTTTATAATTATGTTAGTTTACAATTATTTAAATTTAGGACAAATTAATGCGGGTTTATACACAGCTTATCTCTGCTTTATAAACGAACTTGAAATTAAAATTTAGCTCACAATATCTCAGATTGATACCTAACATTTTTTTGATTACATAAGTCGCCATTCTAAAAAGTTTTGTCTGGTTTTGAGTTGCGATGTGCGATTCGCCACCTAGCTATATGTCCTATTTTATTAGCAAGAAGTAATATCTTCAAAATATGTTGAGAATCAAGATTATTACAATACTCGTTGCCTTATTTCCTATGTTCCTTATTACCTTATATCGACTACCTACTGTTTATTATATGTCTTCTTTACCCGCGCAGAGTTTTAATCCTATTTCCACATCTGCATAATCTAAAGACGTTGTCAGCAGTCAAGTGACAACCGGCTTTATTTCAAAGAAAATAAGGTTCGCTTTGCCGTTACAAAACTACATCTAAGGCGCTGAGGTGTGTCTTAGACAAGTAAATATAAACTTTATTTCTATTCCGACACATAACAATTTGCTTTGCATGCAGAAAAGGATTCCTTTACATCGTATAGTTACGTTCTGAGAGCTACTTAGACAAGCAACGCATTCCTTGTAGAAAATACGACATGAGATAACTTTAATTTAAAATAAACCGTTGTAGAGAATCTTTTAAAATATATTAGTTGAGTTGAGATGGTGCATTTTTAAATGGAAATTCTCGTAGATTTTATTTGAATTACTTTGACGTTCGAGATTGAATTAAATTAAAGAATTCTAGATTTATTACTCAGTTTTCATTCTTAAAGTCGCTTTCGTCGAGTAAATTAAAATAAAATCACGAAGTAATAAATGTGGTTGAGAACTTGTCTCAATTAATGTCAATTGTCTCTTGTGTCTCAAGTATTCTAACCTCATTACATAGAGTAGACCGAGGCGAATAGAGTTTCAGGGCGAAACGGACCAAGTTTTTTTGTCAAATTGATAAGATCGCGGGTAGCCTGTAGCTACACCTACAGTCAATCAAACGTCCCGCGTTGGGTTTGGCTTTCTCGCACGCCGCGGTGGCAGCCGACATGGCATAATAATAATTTTGAACAAAAAAGAAGCGACTTCACTAAAAATCCACCTTTCCAAAAGCAAATGCTCGAGCTGCTGCAAAAAATACTCAAATCACTATAGGTGTGCCTATAATAGTTGAAGAGTTCCCTCGATTTCTCCAGGATCCCATCATCAGATCCTAACCTGGTTACAATGGGACCACCTGTGAAGTATACTCTTTCAAACAAAAAAAGAATTTTCCAAATCGGTCCAGCCGTCTTCGAATAATCGGTGAACAAACATAAAAAAAAAAAACAAGCAAAAACAAAGATCCCGACGAATTGATAACCTCCTCCTTCGAAATCTTGAAGTCGGTTGAAAATGGTTGCTTTTCCCTGCGATACGATTCGCCTCGGTTTACCCCACATACAGTCCCATCACATGGTATAACTCAGACTGAGAGATAACTTTATATAAGGTACAAACATACAGGTGATCCGTTTAAGGGCATAATAGAGAACATGCGTCAAAAATATTTAATTGAATTTGATGCATAAACACGGTCAACAACCCTAAATTAATATAAATAAGTGGAAATCCGTAATATTTTTTAACAGTTTTTTAAAGATATTGCGGTTTAAAAACGTAAAATTTTAGGCATTTTTTTTATACCTCAAATGTATTTTCGAAACTTCAGTTCGATTACTTACTTATGTTCTAACAAGAAAAAACATGTATGACAACTATATAGCTAAACACATTTTTTCGTGCCTAAAATTACAAAAATCTTCCAAAAACTTGTTCCTTCCAAACAGTTTTCTGCAACTTTGTGGTCGGTGACGTCACAAAGCTCACACTTTTTGTATGGGGCGTTTTGACGCGCGGCGCAGACGCCTAACGTATTTTCACATTTTTGACGTTTCAGGGCTATCATAGATAGTACGTTTATTAGAGACATTTGAATCTACAGGGAAATAGAATCGAATGACCTCTTCCAAAAAAATCATGCATATTCCTAATTGGTATCGTACGAGTATTACGAGTGAGAAAAAGTAGGAGAAAAAAAAAAGTTTTTTTGGTATGGGACACATTGTCCCAGCCAGCCAACCCTCCATACAAAACCATTTTTTTTGCGGGATTTTTTTTTCTTTTTACATTAGTTTACGATACCAATTTTATCATGCCCTTTAATGGATGACCAGTATTTTTGTTACACCTTGTATGGCTGATCGTACTGTACTATTTTACTGTGATATAAGATATATTGAGGTGACAGCTGTCACGTGCACTTTTCATGAGTGAAAGAAGGATAAATTACGTATTACTCTAACAAAAAATACAGATAAGTTATAGTAGTTTATGTGACAGCTACATAATGAAGGGCATTAAAACACGAGTGGGGTTTTATAAAACGACCGAAGTTAGTTTTATAATAATATCACACGAGTGTTTTAATGCCTAATTATTTAGTCACATGCATTACTTTATCGACACACATATTATAACTCCTCAATAACATGTTGAGATTCATTAGAATGACTGCCATTGCACCTTCATGGTCAACAGGCGTGTCCACACCGGACGCACCGCCTCGCGAGGAAATTGCCGCGCGAGGCAGCTCGGCTAGTGTGGACGTGCCTCGCCCGAGGCAAACGCAAGCGCGGCTGCAATTCCTCGGGCGAGGCACGTCCACACCAGCCGAGCTGCCTCGCGCGGCAATTTCCTCGCGAGGCGGTGCGTCCGGTGTGGACACGCCTAACTAGATTTCAAATCATGACTATTGTCATAAGTACCAATACATTAGGTTTTTTTTAATATTTTAGTTTATAAGTTTTAGTTAATGTATTCTTATTATAATTCATATTATTTACTTGTTACATTATGATTCAGAAATAAAAAAGTTTGTAATAAGTTAAAAAAAATAAAATTGAATGTAATTAAATTATCGGTCACCGATATTCTACAGTAAATTTTACGATGCACCACAGATACAGGTTTCTTAATATACTTAGGCCGTTAGCTTACTGCTTTTGAAAATATTATAGGGGAGTTAGGGGTGATATAGGTGTAGATAATAGTAGTTTATGTAACTGTTTCGTAATAAGGGTCCTTAAAACATGAGTGTGGTTTTATGAAATGAGCCGCAGGCGAATTTCATAATAAGATCACACGAGTGTTTTAAGGCCTAATTACGTACAGTTGCATACACTGCTTTATCTACACTCATATTATTTATTCTAAATGCCTTATTTGGAAACCATAGAATGGCCGCCATTGCACCGCCACCATGGCCAACTCGATTGTGCCGGCGGTCGCGCGGGCGCGTTTCGGGCTGTCGGCAGATCCCCGGGAGGGTGCAGGTGTACATTATGTTATCAAAACTCATAGCACATCAATAATTGAGCATGAAAAGTTAAAATTACGTTACTGCTACGGATAAAAAGCTTATCATAGTAAAATCGGTCGTGGTAATGCTAGACATTGCCTACCGTTTTCGAACACGTTTTAGAGAACTTACAATATGAGTGTAGATAAAATGTATTATTAAACAGGACTGGAAATTGAAGTAACCTTAAGGGGCCGTATTCTAACTTTATAACACGTGTTGACTTAGACACAACTTCAATACAACTCCAATGCATTAACTACACAATACAGCTAGCGCCTAAACGTTTGAATCAGAAATATCAGAATTTGCTTGAAAATTATTCCGATGCAAGTCCAATACAACTTGTTAAAGCCGTTTAGTAAATCTTATATGTGTGTATGGCCCACACACATGCATATCGTGTAAAACATGTATTTAACTCAGTCTTCAATAAATCGTAGAACAAGCAACACTTATTTGTTTATTTTACAAAAACTGCAAGATCCAAAATCAACCTTAATACATTCAACATATAGTCCACGTCGAGCCGGATAGCAACGAAGACACCTGGAGAGCGCCGGAGTCCGAGAACAAAAGGACTGCATTCCAAAGCGATAAGAAGCCCGGCGAACTGTTTTTTCTTAGTGAACATTTTGCGATCTTTGCAATTAAGTTGAAACATTTAAATAGCAAGTTAAATAGCAAGTTACAAAGTTAATAGTTACGCGAAACATTAGAGTGCAACTAAACATTATAAAGTGTGAACTTTTTCTTCAGTGATAAAACGATATTTACGTGAACTTAAGTGAAACAAAATGTCTAATATGGAACAATTAATTAGTTTGTTGAAAGACACGGCAAATATACTACAAAAAACACAAACAAATCTGAAAAAATGTCCGAAAGCGCGGCTTACAAAAGGTTATCTTGAGTCGAGATTAAAAGGCATAGAACAGTACTGGAGTATATTTCATAATGCGCATCAAGACCTTCTGAAGTGCACGCCGGCAGAAAAGAGAATACATATACCATATTTAGTGAATGAAGATTACTACATTTACGAAGATTTATATTTGTGTTTAAGTGGAGATATAAAAGACATGTTGTCGTCGTTTTCGAGTGGTCAATGTAATCATAATATTTCCGCTGACACTTCTGTAACTATAACAGGAGACAAAGTGAAGTTACCGCGCGTGCAACCACCAGAATTCAGTGGCAGTTATGAAGATTGGCCATCCTTTCAAGACATATTTGAGTCACTTATACATAACAACAACTCATTGACCGACGTCGTGAAGTTGCATTTTTTTTTAAATAGTGTCAGTGGTGAAGCACAAGCTTTACTTAAAAATATACAAGTAACAGGAGCCAATTACGAGGAAGCTTGGAAGACTTTGAAGAATCGTTATGGAAACAAAAGAATTATAGTTAATGCTATTATGAAAAGATTATTCTCGCAAAAAAAGATGTACGCGCAAACTGCTAACCAAATAAAATCACTTTTAGACACAACTACGGAGTGTTTGAACAGTCTAACCAATCTTAAGGTAGCCGTCGAATCCTGGGACCCCATGATAGTGCATTTGATTGTAATGAAACTTGATACAGAGACTCACAAGGACTGGGAAGAATATTTTTTTATGAGAACACCTGATGACTTACCGAAGTGGTCTGAAATGAAAACTTTTCTTGAAACCAAATTTCGTACCTTGGAATTTATTCACCATACCGCTTCGACTGCTCCTTCAACTTCTAAACCGACGACTACACAAAAAACCTTCCATTTAACTTCGCCAGGATCTTCTAATACTCAAAGTGACTTTAATACAACGATACCAGCACCTTCAAGTAGAATCTGTATCAAGTGCAATGATAACCACACGCTGAGTCATTGCAAGGAATTTGCAAATATGGACGTAAGTGAAAGAATTGATTATGTGAAAACGAACAACTTATGTTACAACTGCCTCCTCAGCGGACACTCTGTGTTCAAGTGTCGTTTACAAACTTCCTGCCAAATCTGTCACAAACGTCATCACTCTCTACTGCATCACACAAAGAACGAAAATTTAAAGACACACCTTAGTCACATGGAGGAAAACAACGATGATGATTACACACAAAAAGAAGAAGTAGAAGAAGATATCAGTGTAGCAACACATTTTGTAACTAAAAGGTCAAGTGGTTTATTAGCTACAGCGCTGGTTCCGGTAAAAAATGACATGGGACAAGTGGTCACACTACGAGCTTTGATTGACCAAGGTTCAGAAGAGAACTTTATCACGGAGAGAGCTGTACAGATGATGAAGCTACGCAAGATACCTGTAAGGGGTTCAGTCACAGGACTCGAAGAAATGAAATCGACTGTTAACAGCATGGTGCAGTATGAGCTTATGTCAAGATTTGACGATGATTTCAACCTAAACATCGAGGCGTTTGTTTTACCCACACGAGTAACTACAGAACTCCCATCAAGAACAATCACCAACATTCAACACACGTGGAAGCACATTCAGGGACTGGACCTGGCAGACCCGAACTACCATCAATCAGGCCGAGTCGACTTGCTTCTGGGCGTTAAGATTTATGCACATATTTTGCAGAATGGTCTAATCAAAGGTCCTCCAGGCTCACCGTGTGCACAATATACAAGCCTTGGATGGATTATATTCGGAGATTCTGCTGGACAAGCTTCACGAAATGTTATTGTCATGCATCACACCCTCAACTTAGACCTTCTGGTAAAAAATATGTGGGAACTGGACTCGGCAGAGAAACCAGAACTTACAGCGGATGAGAAACTTTGTGAATCTATCTATGAAAACACAACTACCAGAACAAAGGAAGGAAGATATGTAGTGAAACTACCTACAAGGACAGAGAAAATACAATCAACTGAAGGACATACAAAGGACATAGCAATGAGAAGATTCAACCAACTAGAACGAAAATTTGAAAAGGACGAAGAATTTAAAAGGGAATATACCAAAGTCATAGAAGAATACTCAACACTAAAGCACATGGAAGAAGTTCCAGATACTGAAATAGAAATTCCATCGGTGTAGCTCCCTCATCATGCCGTGATCAGGAATGACAAGGACACATCTAAGGTAAGAGCTGTCTTTGATGCTTCGTCTAAGGGCGCGAATCACATTTCACTCAACGAAGAACTACTGGTGGGTCCACAGCTCCAAGAAGATTTAAGGAACATAATCATGAGATGGCGTATGAAGAAAATCTGCTTTGTAGCAGACATACAGAAAATGTATCGTCAAATCTTGGTTACAAAACAAGATGCAGATTTACAGCGAATACTTTGGCGCAAATCTGCAGGAGATCCTATCAAAGAGTACCGCCTGCTTCGTGTCACCTTCGGAACAGCATCTGCACCCTACTTGGCTGTGAAAACGTTACAGAGAGTGGCAGAAGATGAAGGAAAAGCTTATCCAATAGCTGCTAAAACAATCAAAGAAGATTTTTACATGGATGACCTGATGTCGGGTCAAGATAGCTTTGAAGAAGCTGTAGATGTAGCGAAGAATGTAGCTATGATTTTAAAAAACGGAGGATTTGATCTGCAGAAATGGTCGTCTAACAGCACCAACTTTTTGAAGCAATTCCCAGCAGATGAGAGAAACTGCAATGTAAACATGGCCATTCAACTCGATGGCACAGTACGTACACTGGAAATTTCTTGGAACATGGGTGAAGACAGTTTTCAGTACAAGCTTACACTACCTCAGCAGCCAACAACTATTACGAAGAGAAATATACTTGCAGAAACTCAAAAACTCTTCGATCCTTTAGGGTGGTTAGCACCTAGCATAGTGCAGGCAAAGATGCTGATCCAGAAACTGTGGTTACACCGATCCAGTTGGGATGATGAAGTATAGAACCTGAAATAAAAGAAGAATGGTTAAAAATAAGACACAATTTCGAACACTTAAAAGAAATAAATATACCAAGATGGCTACACACAACTAAACTCAGACTAGACAAAACTACGATACATGGATTTTCTGATGCATCAATAAATGCTTATGGAGCTGTCGCCTATTTAAGAGTAGAAACTGAAGAAGGTGGAATCAAGACAAGTATCATAGCTGCCAAAGCTCGTGTAAGTCCTGTAAAGCCTTTATCGTTGCCACGATTAGAACTCTGTGGGGCTGCACTGCTAGCTAAGCTACTGAAACAAATAAGAGAAGCCATGAGAATCCCTGAGAGCCAAGTATTCGCATGGACGGACTCAACAATAGTTTTGTCGTGGCTAAAGGGCGACCCAAATCGCTGGCAAACCTTCGTCAGAAATCGAGTAGTCTCTATTCTCGATGATCTCGGAGATAAGTGGTATCATGTCACATCACAATCTAACCCAGCTGATATTGCGTCGCGTGGTGCTCCGTTGCCAGATCTTATTTCACATGATTTATGGTGGAACGGGCCGGAATGGCTAAAAACTCATGATATTCCATTTCATAGATCAGATACCACTACAGACTTGGAAATGAAACGAACCTTTCACACCTGTTTAAAGGTACAAGACGATGATAATCATTCAATTGTGAACCAATTCGACGAGTTCGACGACTTAAAAGAACTTGTAACGACAATCTCATACTGCAAACGATTTTTAAATTACAAGAAGCTTATTCCGAATCCAACTTTAACAACAGAAGAGTTGCAAAATTCACTGACGGTTTGCATTAAATTGGTTCAACAACAGGCGTTTAATGATGATATAACAAGATTACAAAATAACAAAGATGTAAGATGTGACAGCAAACTGAAATCATTAAATCCTTACCTGGATGAAGTCAATATACTGAGGGTGGGCGGTCGACTACGACATGCAAATTTGAGCGAAGACAGTAAAAAAAAACCCTATAATACTTGACAATAAAAATAGACTTACCTTTTTACTCGTGGCTGATGCTCATCGAAGAACCCTCCATGGTGGACAACAGTTGATGATGTGTTATTTAAGGAATAAATACTGGATTCTAAAAATTAAACAAACGGTCAGATCTTACGTTTACAAATGTTTGATATGTGCACGACAAAGCGCCACTGTCAAGAAGCAATTAATGGGAGATTTGCCTAAGGAACGAGTTACACCTGCACGCCCATTTCTGAACAGTGGCGTGCATTTCGCTGGTCCGTATCAGACACTCATGTCAAAGGGAAGAGGTGTAAGAACCATGAAATCGTACATAGCTATCTTTGTGTGTATGGTTACCAAAGCTATACACTTAGAACTTGTCGGAGATTTGACCTCGGACGCCTTTATCGGAGCCTTCAGACGGTTTGTTGCACGAAGAGGAAGGTGCTCGCATCTGTGGAGTGACCAAGGGAGAAACTTTGTCGGAGCCAATAAGGCGTTGAAAGATGCATTTGACGAAGCAAAATTGGACTTTGATACGGAAGTAGCCACCAAGTTGGCACAAGATGGAACCCAGTGGCACTTTGTACCTGTCTATAGTCCCAATTTTGGTGAGAGTGTGAGAGAGAAAGTGGAGTAAAGTCCATGAAGTTTCATCTAAAAAGAGTCCTAAATTCGCATCTTACCTTTGAAGAATTCACAAGTTTGCTCTGTGATATTGAGGCCTGCCTCAATTCTCGACCGTACGTACCCATAGACGATGACGAAAACGCTGATCCTTTAAGCCCGGGACACTTTTTGATTGGGGAGGCACCGATAACCATACCATCACCAACCTTCTCAGATATTAACACGAACATTTTGTCTCGATGGCAACACCTGCAAAAAATGCTAAATGATTTTTGGCATGCTTGGCAACAAAACTATTTATCAAGACTTCAACAGAGAACGAAATGGACAAGGAAAGAACCGGAATTTAATATTGGCCAAATAGTATTAATAAAAAATGAACACTTACCTCCTGGAAAATGGTTGTTAGGCCGCATTGTTGAAAAACACCCTGGAAGCGACGGACTAACGTGAGTGTACAGTGTCAAGAGCGGTGAAAATATTGTCAAACGGTCTATTAGTAAACTTTGTTTCTTTCCAATTGATATATCCGAATAGGAATATTATTAAACAAATTATAATTTGACTATTAATGAAAGTTATATCAAGTTATAACATATATTCAGAAATGTGTATTTAATTATGTTATGAAATAGATATATTTTTTTGTTCTAAATGTAGATTTCTTTCCAATTTTGATAGATTTGCAAACCTGGTTAATAACTCTATTATGTAATGGTAAACTTTATTATAAATTTTGCATGTTCATGTATTTTTATAAAAAGGATAATCAATATCCTTTTGGTGGGCGGTATGTTAAAGCCGTTTAGTAAATCTTATATGTGTGTATGGCCCACACACATGCATATCGTGTAAAACATGTATTTAACTCAGTCTTCAATAAATCGTAGAACAAGCAACACTCATTTGTTTATTTTACAAAAACTGCAAGATCCAAAATCAACCTTAATACATTCAACACAACTTCAATATTGGTTGATTATTAGTTGTGTGTTGGAGTTATGTTTGAGATAGATTGTATATTTAATGTATTTTATAATTAGAATAGTTTTTCACAAATTACCCAGAAGTATTAAACAAATGGTTATTAGCCTAATAATATGATTTCTAAATTGCTGTCGCATCGTGCCAGGAGGCTCAGAATATACAATGAACCACAGAAATATGTAGGTGAAGAAGCTAGACTTAACGGTGAAGTTGAAAAGTTGAATGTCATAAATGCATGTAATTAATATTTGTACATTATATATTCTTATATATAATTACTGATTACTTTCTAAAAAACTTAATACAGAAGATCATTTTGCTATTTTATTGACTGTCATACATTTCAATTAATGATAAACACAAAACAGTACGAAATCCCACGTCACCCCGTAATTGGGGTTGGTGCTGTTAGTAGAGATAGCAATGAGGTGAGTTGGTAAAAATCGTAGGACATTTTCGGATTATGAACATGACAACAGCTTGACCTATTAAGATAATATTTTATTTACGTAGCGATTTGACGACCTTGGTCTAAAAATACCAAGTCCCCTCTAGCTTCCCCACTCTTCCCATTCTTGACCCAACTGTCCACGTCATCCCTTCTTACCCCGTTTTACGGTACCTAATTATTATGATTTATTTAATCGTTTTCTTTTTTGCTTCAGGTACAGTACAACAAACTTAGTATGCAGCGTGGGCCTTTTTCTCTGCAGCTGACCGTACGTTGCTATATGTGTGGAACAAAAACAAAACAACCAACTAAATGCTTTCAACAGAATAATGACTAGAATTAATAAGGAAGAGGTAGGATCATACGAAGTGCATATTGCTGCCGGTTCTCAGCCGCTTGAATCGCTATTCTCTCGAGTTTATGCCCCAATTCCATCGCTTCCAAGAACTAAATTCTGCTTCAGAGTTGTCTGTGCAACTGTGCGATTTCAGCGATAACAGTTTCAGAGGTGAAATGCCTTTATAGTGGGCTTATCAACTTGAACTTACAATTATCTTGGTTAATAAGTTTCTAAGTATAAACTTAGAAACTTATTAACCAAGATAATGATATGTAAGTTCAAGTTGAACTACAAACTTAAGTATAAACTTAAGTATAAACTTAAGTATAAACTTAGAAACTTATTAACCAAGATAATTGTAAGTTCAAGTTGATAAGCCCACTATAAAGGCATTTCACCTCTGAAACTGTTATCGCTGAAATCGCAGTTGCACAGACAACACTGAAGCAGAATTTATTTAGTTCTTGGAAGCGATGGAATTGGAGCATAAACTCGAGAGAATAGCGATTAAAGCGGCTGAGAACCGGCCATAAGGCCTGAAGACCCACAGACTTATTTTATGTAACTATACGATCGTAGGCTGTAATTAGTTGCTTCTATAAAACTTAACTTCTTATTACGTTAAATCTGGACTGTTTTACATTATAGATAGATAGATTTATTTATTTCTTGTAGAAAACCACACAGTATTTTACATCATAAAATAAAATGGATTCACTAAAAGATCGTCACTTACAATACAATAAAAAAAATAATGTACAGAGAAAAAAAATGTCAGTGGTAAAATATAAAGAATGTCAACAGGGATTTTGTGCATGTATACATGTCTAGAGATCCTAGGTATTAAAAAATAAAAATAAAATGTCAAAACCTAAAACAAAGTCAATCAATTAAAAATAATACTTATAACAGAGCCACATTCAACTGAAATAACTTAAAACACGTATGTAATTTGCCTGAAGTAATTGTCCGCCGAAATAAGCTACTCGTATATTCAACAGTTGGTAAGTACCACGTAATATTTTATTTATTTTGAATAGTAATTACAATGGCAATTATGCGTTAGGCCTCTTTATAACGGCCTTCTAGCCTAGTCGGTACCGGTAGTGACCTCCTGCTTCATAGGCAGGGCTATGAAGCAGGAGGTCCCGGGTTCGAAACTTGGTCAGGGCATTTATTTGTGTTTATCACGGATATTTGTTCCTGAGTTATGGATGTTTTCGATGTATTTATATGTATGTATATATCATATATATCGTCGCCTAGTACCGACAACACAAGCCTTATCGAACTTACTGTGGGACTTTGTTGATTTGTGTAAGACTGTCCCATATTTATTTATTATTTTTATTTATTAGGAGAACAAACAGAGTTAAATTTACTCAATGCTTACGATTCATAATTACATTACAAACATGCATTTAGCTCCTCAACAGTCCTCACTGAGATGTGTAGTTTAGTTTACTTATTCTACTTAAATACTAAGGTATTACAAATGTATTAATCTCAAGGTGTGTCTCAGTAGCTCGGTTGGTCAGAGCGATGGGCATGTATCCCAGAGTCGCGAGTTCAAGTCTCGCCTGAGGCAGTGGATTTTTCTACTTTTCCTTTATTTCTAAACATTGAAATGTATTAATGTTGTTGTATACGAGTATGTGTACCACTTCAATAATTGTAACATCATATCTACCATGAGTGCAATAAATAAATGAATATGAATATGAATATAAATGTATTTATTATTATTTATTTATTTATAACTACTAAAACTAACTACGTAAAACTCTGGCTACGGAACCCTAAATGTGAGTAATTAGGGCAGCTCAGTGACGTCCGTGTTACTCCCGTCTCGTCGAACGTGGCTCCAAAAAGATGATGTGGCGCTCTCCACGCCGGGTTTTTTTTTTTTCGTGAAAATTTTAACGTAAATATCGCAGTGGATGCATTTTTCTCTAAGGTTAAGTTTTATGTATTTACATTAGCAATTAGCATTAGGGGCCGTATTCTAACTTTAAAACACGTATAGGCACGATTCAACTTCAATACAACTCCAATGCATTTACAACGCAACACAGCTACATCATTTACGGCATTTGAATCAAACATATCAGAATTTGCTTGAGAAATATTCCAACGCAACTCCAATACAATTTCAATATTGGTTGATTGTTTGTTGTGTGTTGGAGTTATGTTTGAGATTGGTTGTATTTTTATTGTATTGTTAATGTATTTTTAAATTAGAATCCGGCACCGTTGCTCCAAAAAGATGATGTGGCGCCGCCGTGCCGGGTTTTCATGCAGATTTTAACGTAAATATCGCAGTGGATGCATTTTTCTCTAAGGTTAAGTTTTATGTAAATGAATTAGGTCTTAACATACATACTGTTAAATGTTTGTTGTAAAATGCGATCTAACGGTTTTTTGTCTGACTCTAAAATAATTCCTGATCGTATTTAAAAAAAAATTTCAAAGGCTGTCTGGAATATATCACTTTTAAGCGACAAAACCACCTGTTGTTACCTAATTTTAAGTCTTTGTGAAAACTATTTCATTATTTTTATGATTTCGTGCAATAAAGAATATTTATCTACACCAATATCATAAATCCTCTATTCCCCGTTCGGAAACCGTATGTAAGTACCACCATTATTGCTACCAGTAACGTAACATCTCTGACGGGTTGGTAAAAATGTATGAAAATTCATTACCCACGGTAACGTTACCACGATCCGCGCTCTCCCCGACGGCCGGCACGCGCCCGCGCGACCGCCGACACAATCGAGTTGGTCATGGCGGTGCAAAGGCGGTCATTCTACTGTTTTCCGAACACTTCATTTAGGATTTATAATATGTGTGTAGATAAAGCAGTGTATGCAACTGTACGTAATTAGGCCTTAAAATCCCTCTGTGATCTTTTTATGAAACTCGTACTTTAAGGACCCTTATTACGTAACAGTTGCATAAACTACTATTACTTATCTACGTTCTTAATAAATTTTACACCAAAGTTTAAGTTTTTTTTATATCGGATATTAAACTAAACTATACAAGTGCATGAGTGAGCATGTGTAATTATTACGTACATACGATTTAAAAAAATGTTTATACCAGAAGTAATCCAGTCAAAGTACCTCTAGCTATGGAGCCCTAAACGAGTGACGTCCATGCCACTCACGGATCACGTGTCGCCGAACTTGGCTCCAAAAAAGAGGATATGGTTATCCACCAGAGCGGATTTTACATGCAGATTTCAGCTTTAAGAGTATCGCCGTAAAGTTGTAAAGCTAAATTTCTATATAATTATTGTCCGTACTATATTTAAAGTTAAAAATATTTTTTTTTTAATCTAGGAATATGGCTGAAGTGGTGATAGCTTTACATTAAGCTAATATTTGTTGCCCAGACGATGAAGTTATTATATTTAAATGGAGTATACTTTTACGCCACAAAATGAGGCCGGAAGAGAGGTAACCTACATCTACGGGACTGTGTCTCGTTTTGACTAAGGAGGTAATGACGTCACCAGCCAATCAAAATGTCAAATGTGACAATTTCGTAACGAGTGCGAGTGAGACACCGCCCCCTACATTATGCTGTCTATCGGACCATTTTTACTACTTTTTAATAGTCTCTCATAAACGACTTTGCTCGGTAGTAATAATATGGTTCAACTGTGGTAAGGGAAAAAGTGTAAGAATTGGATCCACGATCCACTTCATATAAATACATGGCCCAGACGACTAGTAGCAAACAAACAAAATAGCAAAAAAAACCGGCCAAGTGCGAGTCGGACTCGCGCACCGAGGGTTCCGTACAAACCTGTAGGTTTGATATGAATTTCAATTTAATACCTCCACGCGTTTACGAGGAAAAAGGTAGTAAGTTTAAAATTTAAAAAAAAAAATTTGTATGATTTTACTAAAAATTACTACTTTTTGTAATTTTTCCATTGTCTATGCTATATGACGTTGCTTCGTGCCAAATTTCAAGTTTCTGAGTTCACGGGAAGTATCCCGTAGGTTTTGAGAGTGCCGAAAAACTCTAAAATTTGCAGCAAGTTTGATTTTTTCACAGCTCCAAGGGACAATAGACCTGAGTATTTGATATAAATTTCAGCTTGATACCTACACGCGTTCCTGAGAAACATTTTTCTCAGGAACGCGTCTTGACAGACAGACAGACAGACGGACAACAAAGTGATCCTATAAGGGTTCCGTTTTTTCCTTTCGAGGTACGGAACCCTAAAAAGCGACAAAAACAACAAAGATCCCGCCGAATTAAGAACCTACTCCCTTCTAAATCTAGAAGTCGGTTAAAAATAGTTTGTATAAGCTTTTCAAAAGCGCAAAATTTTACACCGTAACCCAAAAATAGTGCAGCTAGGTTTCAGCTACAGAATCCTAAAACTAAGTAATTACGGCAGCTATCTGACGTTCGCGTCACTCACGACCTCCGAGTTCAAATAAAAATGCGGCAATCCTGAGACGTATTTGTAAAACACGTTTAGACACCATCCAACTCCAATGCATTAACTACGCAATATAGCTAGTGCCTATACGTCTGAATCAGAAATATTAACTTTGGCTTGAAAATTATTTCGACGCAACATAGAACTCCGATATTGGTTGATTGTTTGTTGTGTGTACAAGTAAATGTGTAATTTTAAGTAAAGTACCTACTGCTTTACAAGGCGTAGTGCCAAAAACAATAAATTGTGTCTTTAAGATGAGATGTATTGCTTATGTGCCGTACTTTAATAAAAAATTACACAACCATTACACCAAAACACAAACATAACTCCAACACACAACAAATACTCAACCAATATTGAAGTTGTAGTGGAACTCCACTACAACTAGTTGCTTGTAGTGCAACTGCATCGAAATAATTTTCAAGCAAATTCTGGTATTTCTGAGCCAGACGTTTAGGCGTTAGCTGTATTGCGTAATTTGCGTAGTTAATGAATTGGAGTTTTATTGAAACTGAATCGCGTCTAAACGTATTTTAAAGTTCGGATACGACCCCGAGTCACGACAGGTTTTACATGCAGATTTTTCACTTGACCATATTTCAACTTTAAAATACATAAACAATACATTAAAAACACAAAGCATCTCCAATACGCGATGATGATTGTTGATAATCAACCAATATTGTCCTTGTAAATGGAATTGCTACGGAATAATTTTATAGCAAATTCTGATTCAAACGAAGGCGTTAGTTTTTTTTTATACCACGACGGTGGCAAACAAGCATACGGCCCGCCTGATGGTAAGCAGCTACCGTAACCTATGGACGCCTGCAACTCCAAAGGAGTCACATGCCCGTTGCCGACCCTTTACGAAAAGGAGGGTTCACTGTGTTGATGGCTAAAGGAACAAGAAGATCCCTCATAGACACACTGGGTCCTCTTTGAGCTCTTTGGCAACCTTACTCACCAGCAGGAACACAACACTATGAGTAGGGTCTAGTGCTATTTGGCTGTGGTTTTGTATTGCATAAATAGTTATTGCATCGGAGTTTTATTGAATTTGGACTTACGACACAATTGTCGTGTTTTTGAAGTTAGAATATGGCCCTTGGTCTCACAATAAATGTAGCAAAAAATTAACACTTTAGTTCAGTGTCACGGTTTGCTACGTGCTACGCTCTCAGCCGATCCTAGCGTTTATTAGCTAGCTGGCTAACTAGCGATATGAGCGTTTTTTGGTACCTATGGTAGATGCGGCACCGTGTCCAGCCAATTTGAAGGAAAACGATATAAAAGCGTTTGGAGTACGGACAGGTGGTGGCATTATTGGGCAAAGAGGGTACTTGAAGCGCACTGCTTGAATAAGAAATAAACCAAAAAAAATGAAAAAGAAATGTAGGTAACCTAGGCGACTCCAGTGCCCTCTCTGCTCAATAATGCCACCACCTGTCCGTACGCTAGATATAAAAAAATAAAATAAAAGCGGGAGAAAATTGACGGCGTACATCAAAAACAAACAGGTTTATAGACCTACTCTTAACATCTAGTCCACCTATCATTCAGGCTCCGATTCTAGTTCCGCTTCTGCTTTCAGTTCCGATTCCGTTTCTGGTTCCGATAAACTAAATTTAAAATATCTGATTTCGCTTTCAGTTCCCATAAAACCACATCTGTTACATCCCTGGTCACAAATTTAAATGAATGTGGTAGTCTGCATTTAAAGGTACAATTTGGTGTCCGGCGCGTAAGCATTTATGCTTCCAATACAATATCAAATCTGTACAACGCAAGCGCCATCCGCCAAATGATATATTATCCAAAAAGCGGTCACATATAAACTTGCCAAAATCCAGCAAAGTAAATACTAACAAAAGATGCCGGTTTTAAAATCTTAAAACGTTGCTCTACTTGAAATATTTCTTTTTTATTTCACCCAAGAAACTCAGTGTGAACTCCGGCATTTTTCAAGAGCCAATAAATTTAATCACTTCGTAAATGTAGGGGGAGGAGATAAATTACTCCTCCCCCGGGACAATAAAGTAAGTGGGGATATAGTGTCGGGCTATAATTGTTAATAATATCCTTTTAATTGTTGACGCCAATTTCCTGGTGCTAATTGTTTATTTTTTATAAAGGAAAAAGGTGAAAAGTGAGGTCGAGAATAGTGTGATTACACTGAGTTATAGCTGAATAAATAATGGCTCATAAAAAATTTTTCACTTCATGCGTAGCGCTGGTAAAGAAAACATACTGAATATTTATCTAAATGGTAAAGAAACAAGACTTTATAAGACTTTATATATAAACAACGACGGGTTCGCATTATGTACAATACGCGAATATAATATTCAGTACTTTCGCGAGTGAGTATAATGAACGCTTGGGCTTTTCAGTGGAATAAAGCTATAAAGCTTTGAAAATGCATTCATACACAACATGTATGTGCCACGACGTTCTTTGATGAGCAGTCAAAATAAGAGATGAGGAACTCTCTATAATAAAATGTATTGTACATTTATATTGTATTATACACGACTTATAAAGGATTCACATGAAATGACCTTTCGGCACCCGTATTTAGAGTCTAAAGTATTTTATCTACACTCATACTGTAAGTACTCTAAAATGCGTTCAAAAGCCGTAGACAATGACAAGCATTACAACAAACGATTTAACTATGATAAGTTTCTTATCTGCGGCAGTAACGTAATTTTAACGTTGCATGCTCAAATATTGTTCAGCAATGAGTTTCAAATTTGGAACATCGAATTTGATAACATAATGTTACCGCCATGGCCAACTCGATTGGTCCCGCGCGAGCGCCGGCACAATCGAGTTGGCCATGACGGTACAAAATGGCGGTCATTCTATGGTTTCCGAACACTTAATTTAATATATATAATATAAGTGTAGATAAAGCAGTGTATGCAACTGTACGTAATTAGGCCTTAAAACACTCGTGTGATCTTATTATGAAATTCGCCTGCGGCTCATTTCATAAAACCACACTCATGTTTTAAGGACCCTTATTACGTAACAGTTACATAAACTACTATTAACTATATATTGTAATAGTGTGTTACATTCCATTTTGAAAACAGAACACGCAATTGCTGCTGCCATTTAGACGATGCGGAACAGCTCCAATGAGCGAAAAGAGCGAAATGAGTGATACATCCGCGAGCGAAAGATCAATCTTTTAAATTCAGTGAAGTGTTTTGCGCATCTCTAGTTCAAGTTCAAACTCCTTTAACTCTAGTAACAGGTGCGTCTGCGGCTGGTTGATGTAAGTAAATCATACATTACGCTACTCCGTGTTGATCCAGCGCTGTTCAAGTAAAATATACATGAATGAAGTGTTAGTATTTTAGCAGATGTAAATTTTGAATGAATGGATTTTTCCTGTGTGTTTCAAGTCTTCTGACTTCGTCTGTCTCTTATAAAAGTATACGTCGTCTTGAATCCACAATAAAAACCTTGTTGAGATTTCTGTGGAACTATATATATTTTAGTAAGATTGTCCCACATTATTTATTTCGGTATCCAATTCTGACTATGTTTCTTTGCGATTGGAAATTATTTTTCAAAGGAACGATTAAACATTTGTGTACAAAGAGGGTGGATTTGTAAAACTTTTTAAACATCAATTAGTATAAAATATTTACTATTCGAGTTACAATTGTAAAGGTAACAATGACTGTAATTTAAAAGCAATTTAACCTGAATAGTTAGTAGCTTTAAGCGAAAACACCTAGTTTAGTTTTGGAAAGTCATTACGAAAGTCTAAGTTATTAGGGCTTTAGCTTTTAGGCTAACTTTTGGCTAATTATGGCCATTGTACGTTTTAAACTGTAGGTACAACTTAAGCTCCTATTTTATTAAATAACCTATTTCTTGTTTCTTAAGTTTTTTAAGGGTCGAAAACAACGATTAAATTCACCCACGTTTATTTATTTATGTCAATAATTTCAATGAAATAATCAATACATCTAACATGCGTATCGAAAAACCGCTTTCCTAGAAATTTCCTAGAAGTGTTGGACCCGGGGTATGTCCTTAACCTACGTCCGGACTTGGGTATGTCCTTAAACTACGCTGGACCCGGGGTATGTCCTTAAACTACGTCCGGACTTGGGTATGTCCTTAAACTACGCCAAAAAGAGAGGTATGGGCACTGCGAATGGCATCTTGCTAAGTGTGGTAGGGCACGTTCAGCGAATGTCATCTCGCTCAAATCTGGAGCAGAGCCCGACGGGGAAGTACCTCCACCTTACAGAAAACCACAGCAAAATAGCACTAGACCCTACTCATAGTGTTGTGTTCCTGCCGGTGAGTAAGGTCGCCAGTGAGCTCTAAGAGGATGCAGTGTGTCGACGATGGCAAGGGACCCACGGAACCGATAATACGACCGTTGGTCTCTGTGGGCGCAGAGTGCAGGTGCGGCTATCAGGGAGACCCGGTGAAACGGCTGTCCGCTGGCCGCCCGCAGGTCAGTAGGGTTCCCGAACCCAGGGGACACTTAATCTCCACCCTGGGAGGCTGAACCGCCAACCTGCGAAAAATCCCTGGTGTAGTAGCCGTGCCGGTGTAGGAGACCGGAGTGGACCCGGCTACTGCAACAGGGGGGGACCGGGGGCCCTTCCGTACGCCGCGCCTGCAAACTGCACCCCCCACATCGTTCCTCGGTCGGTTTGTTTCGTATTCTTGTCCTTTCTGCTGTCGACACAGTGAATCCTCCTTTATTTCCTATACACACTTCTAAAACAACATGGCGAGAAAACAAAAGAAAAGGAACAGTTCTTCAGCGGAGTCCCCTTCCAAAAAAGGACTACTGCAACATCAGGGGACTGCATTCAAATCTAAACGCAGTACACCACCACCTCGAGTCTGCGCAGCCGACCCTTCTGTTCCTGACGGTGACACAGATATCCTGCCCGGCCGATACATCATACCTGTTATACCCCGGTTATATGCTGGAACACAGGTTTGTGAGGCGTGCCGGAGTATGTATGTACGATCGGCAGGATGTCTGTTGTCGCCGCCTCCATGCTTATGAAGACAGGGACCTGTCAGTGATGTGGGTGCGTGTGGACTTCGGCGGCCACACCCGCGTCTACGCGTGCCTTTACAGGTCTCACAGCGGTGACACGGACACAAAACGGCTCTTCGAGCACCTACAAGTGACGACCGACAGAGTTCTCGAGCAGTACCCATCCGCTGAATTGGTGATTTTGGGGGATTTTAATGCCCACCACATTGAGTGGCTAGATTCTCGGTCCACCGATTATGCGGGGAGGTCTGCTTACGAATTTTCTCTGGCCTATGGTCTCTCGCAATTGGTACGTTCTCCCACGAGAATACCAGACATCGAGGACCATACAAGCTCTTTACTGGACCTCCTGCTGACCACACGTCCGGACGGATATTCCGTCTCAGTGAATGCACCTCTCGGCTCGTCCGATCACTGCCTCGTCCGGACGCTGGCACCTTGCGCGCGGCCTGATCCACCGCGGCCAACTAGCTCGCGACGCGTGTGGCAGTATACGTCAGCAGATTGGGATGGATTGCGTGAATTCTACGCGTCATACCCGTGGAGGCAGCTCTGCTTCACATCAGATGATCCTGACTCCTGTACAGCCGAAGTCACCGAGACTATACTGGCGGGAATGGATTGCTTCATTCCCAACTCGGTAATAGCTGCAGGAGCAAAGAAACGACCTTGGTTTAATCGGTCCTGTAGAGAAGCTACAATTCGCAAGCAGGCTGCTTACAGGACTTGGACCAAGGCCGTTACTGATAAGGATCCCAACGTATCTGATGTGAAACGCAAATTAAACGCTGCCTCGAGGTCCAGTAAAACAACCATTGCCAGAGCCAAATTCGATTTCGTCGGCAGAATTGGTGAGAAGCTAGCGGGCTACCCCACCGGGAGTCGTGCCTTCTGGTCACTCGCTAAAGCTGCCGAGGGAAACTTTTGTCGGTCGTCTTTACCACCACTGCGAACTGCTGATGGTAATCTGGCCCATAGTGCAAAAGAGAAAGCCGATCTTCTTGGTACTCTTTTCGCCTCGAACTCGACCCTGAACGATTATGGCAGCACCGTACCGCCTTCCATCCCATGGTGCGCGTCCTCGATGCCGGAAATTACCATCAAGCAAAGTGATGTCCGGCGGGAGCTGCTATCATTAAACGTTCACAAGTCGAGCGGGCCAGACGGCATACCAGCAGTTGTGCTCAAACGGTGTGCTCCTGAGTTGTGTCCCGTGCTAACGCGCCTTTTCACACTCTCTTACCACAAACGGCAAGTGCCGTCTTCATGGAAAACTGCCCTCGTGCACCCTGTGCCTAAAAAGGGCGACAGTTCGGACCCGTCGAATCACAGGCCTATCGCTATAACCTCCCTTCTCTCTAAGGTTATGGAGCGCATAATCAATGCAAAGCTCCTGGGATACCTAGAAGAGCACGACCTGGTCAGTGATCGCCAGTATGGCTTTCGCCACGGTCGCTCGTCTGGTGACCTTCTAGTGTATCTCACTCACCGCTGGGCTTCAGCCATAGAGAGTCAGGGAGAGGCCTTGGCAGTCAGCCTTGATATAGCTAAGGCGTTCGATCGGGTCTGGCATCGAGGTCTTCTGTCGAAGTTGCCAGCTTACGGCCTGCCCGAGGGATTGTGCAGATGGGTTGCCAGCTTTTTGTCCGGCAGGAGCATACGAGCCGTAGTCGACGGAAGTTGCTCCGAAAGCATGGGCATTAACGCTGGTGTCCCGCAAGGCTCCGTGCTATCCCCAACGCTGTTTTTGCTGCATATCAATGATATGTTGTCTATCGGCGACATTCATTGTTATGCGGACGACAGTACTGGGGATGCTTGTTACACGGGCCGTGCCAATATCCCTCGATCCGTTGTGGTAGAGAGTCGTGAAAAACTTGTGTCCGATATCGAGAATACTCTTTCTGGAGTCTCGGTGTGGGGTCAGGACAACTTAGTCAGATTCAACCCCACAAAGACACAGGTTTGCGCGTTCACCGCTAAGAAAACCCCATTTACTGTGGCCCCTCAGTTCCTCGGTGTCGACATTTCCAGTGACGTCCAATTCCGTAGTCACCTTGAAGCGAAGGCCAAGCTGGCATCCAAAAAGCTCGGTGTGCTCAATAGAGCGAGGCGATACTTCACTCCGGGGCAGAGACTGCTCCTATACAAGTCGCAAGGTAGACCCCACATGGAGTACTGTTGTCACCTTTGGGCGGGAGCACCTGGATACCAGCTTGGGCCCTTTGACTCGGTGCAAAGGCGCGCTGTGCGGATCGTCGACGATCCCAAACTCACGAGCGATATTGAACCTTTGAGTCTTAGGAGGGACTTTGCCTCCTTATGCGTGTTCTATCGCTTGTACAATGGGTTGTGCTCTGAAGAACTGTTTGATATGATGCCCACGGCAGCTTTTTATCACCGCACCGCTCGCCGCCGGCAGGGTGTTCATCCCCACACCCTGGAGCCCAATGGGTCGCGCACAGTACGATTTAAGAGGAATTTCCTCCCACGAACGCTGCGGCTGTGGAATGAACTCCCTGCCGAGGTTTTCCCAGTGGGCTACAGTATGAGGTTCTTCAAAAAAGGAGTGTATAGGTTCCTAAAGGGTAGGCAACGCGCATGTAAATCCTCTGGGGTTGCAGGCGTCCATAGGCTACGGTAACTGCTTACCACCAGGCGGGCCGTATGCTTGTTTGCCACCGTCGTGGTATAAAAAAAAAAATAAAAAAAAATAAAAAAAATTGCACGATTTACTAATGTTTAAAACGAACCAAATTATCATAGGCTTTAATAGATATCTCTACTACTTTTCATACCTAGAAATAGATTCATAATTAATGACACCAACCTAAACAGACCAACAACAATATGAACATGTTCACAAGAGTTTCATTGAATAGTCTTTACCGACCATTTTCTACATTTTTATTTAAGCTTTTTGGAAAATTCCGATCTCAATATATTCGTAATTTTCGTGTATTTCTATCACCAATGTACAAAAAACTAGTGCCTATGATAAAATGTTCATCCAAAACAACAAAATCCAATCGCATTTTCAACAAAAGATACCAAACAAAAAATGCGTCATAAAAACGAAGTAATAAAAAGCAAGTTTCATAGCCAATCTATCACAACAAAGGCGGGCTTTGATCAGTGGAGTGTGCTTCCATACAAACTGTAGCTATGTAGGTAACGTTAGTTTCATAGAGGTGGGTGGCTTTTACAAACACTTAACGTTGTTAAGAGCTTATTTAAGTTATTAAAGTGGATACAAATTATGTGCAAAATACTAAACTTCCGTGTGACTCACTACCTACCTCTATTTATTACTTGTTTCTAATAACTTATACTTTAAAAAAATACTAATAAATAAAAAGATAAGAGATTGTTTTTAAAAAATACTAATAAATAAAAAGATAAGAGATTGTTGTCTGCGGACGTGATCGCCTAGATACGCCTAATATGGACATATGAATTACCGTAAATACACAAATAGGGCATTAATATTTAATAAAAACATTAAGTACTTTATCAAAATTAACAAAATATTATGTTTTACTTATATGTTTGATGGTTGATGTTGACTGTTTTATAATATATGTTTGATGGTTGATGTTGCGACGAGCTTTCACTATTTTTTTAATTTATTTTACACAAGAAAAATGCGCTACCATTCGAAATGAACAATTTGAATATTAAAATCGAACGCAATCTGAAAGCTTTTGTTCAAATCAATTTCATCCAATCTTATTATATTCGTTTTATTATATCGTTTTTTTTTTATATTTTAGAAAATCTATAAATACCCATAAAAGATTTCTTCAAATCTCAACACTGAAAACTTCAAAACACTCGTTCTAATTAACATTTCCCGGTTTTTCCCTTTTTGATGGACTTTTTTTTTATTTATTATCCTCGCTTCGAATAAGGAAGTAATAAACTGAACAGCCAGATGATAAAACAAAAGCCAATATTATTTATTACGGAAAGTACGACATTTCTCACGAATTAATTTGCTGTCGACAAAAAATATTGACGCTCTTTTGTTTTTGACCGGTAAGGCTCTCAATAATTCGATTGTTCATTCGTTTAATAAGTGTACCAGGGATTTTATTATTGGATCCATTTTTTTGCTGGAGGCTAGAGATGAAACTGATAACATTGCAGCTGTTTGTTTTCAAATGTAATTAGTGTCAATAAAAAGCAATCGTTGATAACAATGACGAAAAATACACTGTGACCCTTCAGCTAATAGCTAACTTGTCAGATATTTATTTATTGTTTTATTTATACGAGCCAAGAGTGTCCCACTGCTGGGCAAAGGCCTCCCTCCTTCCCTTCCACGTGTCCCGGTCTTGAGCCGTCTCCCACCAGTTTTTATCGAAGGCGTCAAGGTCGTTTCGCCATCTTCCTCATCATCCGACATGCGACAAACGTGTCCCGCCCAGTCCCACTTTAGCTTAGCGGCTGTTTCTGCTACGTCAGCTATTTTAGTCTTTGAGCGTAGTATAGTATTTTTAATGCAATCTATTAATTTTACGCCGAGTATACTACGATCCATGGCCCGCTGACAAAGTTTGAGGTTGGATTTCTGAACTTTTGTCAAGGACCAGATATTACAAACAGATTATGTCAGATATTACAAACAATATTTAAAAATAATAAAAAAACCGGCCAAGTGCGAGTCGGACTCGCGCACCGAGGGTTCCGTACAAACCTTTACAGCTTAAAGGTATTATAGACCTGAGTATTTGGTATGAATTTGAATTTAATGCCTCTACGCGTTCATGAGGCTGGGGTAGTAATTTTAAAATTATTAAAAATATTTTTATTATATGATGTAAATAAAAATTTACGGTTTTCGCAATTTTTCCTTTAGCTGTCCTATAAGGCGTTGCTTCGTACCAAATTTCAAGATTCTGAGTTCACGGGAAGGGTTTGATTCCCTTGCCAGTTTCGAAAATTTGCGGCATAAATGGCTGTATCTTTTGATTGCGTTGGCTTACAAGTTTTATTTTTTCACAGCTCTAAGGGACAGTAGACCTGAGTATTTGATATAAATTTCAGCTTGATACCTCCACGCGTTCCTGAGAAAAAGGGTCTTGACAGACGGACGAACGGACGGACGGACGGACAACAAAGTGTTCCTATAAAGGTTCCGTTTTTTTCCTTTTGAGGTACGGAACCCTCATTCACGAAAAAAAGCCCCAATCATTTCACGCTTTGTTCTAGTGTAATAGCAAATGTCAATGTCGTTATAGCGTTGAGTTGAGTTGGGTTGGAGCTGTCTGTCCAGTGTGTGTGTTTATTTTTCGAATCGCGGCCCAGCTAGCGCCTAAACGTCTGAATCAGAAATATCAGAATTTGCTTGAAAATTATTCCGACGCAACTCCAATACAACTTCAATATTGGTTGATTAATGGTTCTGTGTTATAGTTATGTTGGAAATAGTTTGTGTTTTTAATGATTTGTTCATGTATTTTAAAATTAAAATACGGCACATTGGAGCTCATACCTTTTTTTCACATTTCCGCCGAGGACAGCGTTAAAATTCGAGTGATGTCGTTCGGAGCGTTTTATTCGTAAACCAGACATAAAACCTTGGGCCGTATTCTAACTTTGAAACACGTTATGACACGATCCAACTTCAATACAACTCCAAATACTACAATGCTTTAACTACCTACGCAATACAGGTATCAGCTAAACGTCTGAATCAGAAATGTCAGAATTTGTTCGAAAATTAATCCGGTGCAACTCCAATACAGCTTCAATATTGGTTAATGATTTGTTGTGTGTTAAAGTTATGTTTGAGATAGATTGTGTTTTAATGTATTGTTTATGTATTTTAAAATTAGAATACGGCACCTTGTTTCGTTCAATCAATAATAATAGTATATAAATTAGACAAAGCTTACAATGAACATTACAGAGTTCAAGTTGGTATTGAAGAGCCATTAATACCACTCTGGTAACATCAAAATGGCATAAAGCGTTAATTACGAAATGGCCTCTAAAAATTTTATAACTTGGCTGTTCATCAAACGAGTTCTCACAACCTTAAACTAAACTATAAGTAGACTTTATCTCAAAGCCATAAGGTTGACAATTTGTCAACTAATTGTGTCATCGATGGTACAGTCAACGTCAAAGACATGTTTACATTATTGCAAAGTAGTAAGGTGCTAAAGAGTAAATACATCTCTGGCGTCGACTGTATAATGGATCGCTTTGTTTTATACTTGCCTTGACAAAAGAGGAGGAAATCCCATTTTGCCGTAATGTCAGTTTGAAAGACGTTTTTGAAGACCTTCCTTGTAGATACGTGGTTCGAATACAAACCGGACGAACGTCTGATACTGAGGAGTATTTAATGCAGTTAAGAGCTATGTGGGTGGTAATACCGACTTGACCGCTCTGTTAAAAGAGCATAGAGCCACAAAAGCTTATAGGTATATTAGCACTCATGTGTTTTTATTTGTATTTGGCATACGGAGCTGAGACATGGACGCTCACTAAGGTGACAGTACAGGGCCATGGAGCGCGCCATGCTCGGTATCAAGATTGAGGAATATTGAGATCCGCCAGCGCACTAAGGTACATGACGTGGGATGCGTCATTACCAAACTTAAATGGAGTTGGGCATGACACGTTGCCAGGCGGAGTGATGGCAGGTGGACTAAAATGTTGACGGAGTGGTGGCCGCTTTCAGATTAAAGAAGCCCCTGGCGTCCGTTGGCTCGTTGGGTAGACGACATTCGGAAGGTCGCGGGTCACTTCTGGATGAAACTGACATAAGACCGGGACAAGTGGCATACACGAAGAGAGGGCTGATGATGATGATGATACGTTTAATCTAGATCAATACCTACCTTTATTTATTTCATAGTTGTACTTTGTTAATAAGTACATAAGTATATGTCTAGATTAGTAACGGGAATCGAGATAATTCTAGATAGTAAACTAGTTAATGAGTCCGTACAAAAATACTTAGGACATAAGACTCGTGATCGATGTTCTGCCCCATAAGGGATCAACTACTCGTACAACTAAATCCCTCTAGTACCTACTACAGTCCGCATCAAAGGTAGCTAAGCGAACCAGGTGTCCAAAATGGTCTTAGCACGACTTTATTGTTGAGATAATAAGAGCGTCTTAAAGTTTTTTTGAACAGCTGACCGACTTCTGCTACTACTACAGAACAAATCATATTTGATTTATTGGCAATGTTGTTTGGATTGATGGCAGAACCATCTCTCTCGCTATCCAAAATTTTCGATAGGAGGTATGAACATATATTTTTCTACGTTAGATTGGTCAAATGTGCCTTAGCATATACAAAGTTTGCATCTCTATACACGAGAAAATTTTACGGGTGCCACTTGTCTTGTGCCGCTTGTGGCCCAGGTAGCGTAGGGGTTAGTGAGTCTGCCGCGAATGGCACGATTGAAAAAGATACTGGTTCGACTCCAGCCCTGAGAACAGGAGGCGATCCCGTTTTTATGGTTCCGTACCCAAAGGGTAAAAACGGGACCCTATTACTAAGACTCCGCTGTCAGTCTGTCTGTATGTCTGTCTGTCACCAGGCTGTATCTCATGAACCGTGATAGTTAGACAGTTGAAATTTACACAGATGATGTATTTCTGTTGCCGCTAGAACAACAAATACTAAATAATTTCAAACAAAAAAGAACCGACTTCACTTAGCCTCCACTTTTCCAAAAGCAAATGCTCGAGCTGCTGTACAAAATACTCAAATCACTATAGGTGTGACTATAATAGTTGAAGAGTTCCCTCGATTTCTCCAGGATCCCATCATCAGATCCTGACCTGGTTACAATGGGACCAATTGTGAAATATACTCTTTCAAACAAAAAAATAATTTTCCAAATCGGTCCAGCCGTCTTCGAATAATCGGTATAAGTACATAAAAAATAAATTTAAAAAAATCGCAAAAACAAAGATCCCGACGAATTGATAACCTCCTCCTTTGAAATCTTCAAGTCGGTTGAAAACAGAATTAAATAAATATTGAAGGGGGCTACCATACAACAGACATGATTTTTTTCCGTTTTATAGATATGTAATGGTGCGGAACCCTTCGTGCGCGAGTCCGACTCGCACTTGGCCGGTTTTTTTTTATATGCCATATATTTAAGTGTAATAATAATAATAATAATAATAAATACTCTTTATTGCACACCTCATACAGTTACAAGCACAAATTTTACAATTAGATAAATTTAGGTAGAGGTAACAACAGGCGGTCTTATCGCTAATGAGCGATAGTGTAATACTTCTGCTGCCGACTGTAGTTCATGGCAGTAATCTCAGAAAGTATCTCGTCTATCAGATTACAGCCACCCATTAGCCACAGCGGTGTAAACACTGTATTTTATTCAGTTCACATTGTTTCGTTTTATATCCAAGACAAATTAACAGCCCACTATCTCGGTAATAAGGAGACCCTTAAGGAAAATCGAATAAATCTCTCAAGTTGACCGTAACTAGCCGAAAAAGGAGCAATCGATCTTAGAGACGCGTACATTCATCCTCGCATACTGGGGTTGCGAATTTATAACTCGGGAAAGTATAGTGGACTCTGCGGTTGATGTCCACCGGCGAGTGTATTATAGGTTGGGGAGAAATATAGGGGTTTGTTGCCTAATTTAGCTTATTTTTGTTATTTTTAAGCAGAACTGTGTTTACCTTTTTCTTCCCAAATCAATGGTATATAAATTATTCCCTTGCTTTTTTAAGATTACTGATGGAAGGAAATTGAATGGGCTCTTCTGGCTCTGCCTTCGGGTAAGGTATTCTTTCTGTGAGATAGGAACCATTAGGTAATTAATTGCTTGTGTATTTCAAAGGTGCTGTTACCATGGCCTGCTGAGAGTATCATTTGAAGCAAGCCAGTATAAGTTGACCTTGAACTTATCATAGGTCACATCAGCTAGAGTTGGGAGTATCGTCTGAATCAAACCAGTATAATATTATCTTTTGTTATCGATACTTTGTTAGCCTGTGTAGCTACAGAGCCTGCAGACTAACAAAGATCTAGGCATATTCTTCTCTTAACTCAAGGTCCATTATCTGTTCTGTGTATAACCAATTAAAAACCAGCCAACCCTGTCAGTTATCCGCACAATCCTCATCATATCAAATCCCCAGTGTAAATAAGCTTGGTACTTGGGCCGTTCAACTTTTTTACCGACAATTATTTTCTTTCCATCTCGATATAGTCCGGTTGGAAATGTATACATATTATGTTTTTTTATAATAAGTGTCGTAGCTTTACCTACTTAATACAAATCGGTCAATTTTTCTTGCTATTCTATTTGTATTGTACTTTAATTTAATTTTAATATATTTGACATTTTAATATAATTCAATTTATCTGTGCCTATGGTTATTGTTAAGTATAATTATAAACTTGTTTAAATTTTTACTTTGAATGGGATAAATACACTAATAACTATACTTACATCAAGTATTATTGTATTACTAACGTGCTTATGGGCCTAGAGTCTTAAATAAATAAATAATTAAATTAATTGAATTATAAAATAAAACTTTATCTACATAACAAAGCGTGACAGAGCGGTAAAAATTAAGGCTTTCCCCGCTAAATAGGGGGTCCTTTTTCTGTCACATTGTGATTTTTTCTGAAAAACAGCTGCATAGAATAATTCGTTACCGACTTGAAAAGAAACGGGGAAGTCATTAACATCTTAAAATGTAGTTTGTATTTTTGTTACCGTTATCGTTTTGATGGTAAACAACGAAAATATCGTTTCATTGTCGGTGAAAAAGGAGAATGGCCTACACAAGCTTGGTACTTACGCACATTTTCGGACGATTGTTATCCCGTAATTGTCCGATCCTAATTCCAGATTTCCATTGATCAAGATAGGATCGGATAAAAGGACAATGGTTCTTAGCCTTAGGGAGATTGGGGTATTTAAAGATATGTTAGGATTAGTGAGGGATTTGTGTTAAGGCTGGTTTGGTAAAGGGTTTCGGTAGGCAATATATTTTGTTCATGTATATACATACTCGTACATGTGATTAGAAGAAATAAATTAACAAGGAACTTATTGATTTTCTAACTTAACCTCACGGCAATCTTCTAAGATTGACGATTCGAGATCTCGTGCGAACAAATTAAGTCGAGATTGGTCTATTCGAGATCTCGCCAGCCAGACTGTCGAGATCAAGATTAATCTCGTCAAGATTTGGTTACAAATAAGTTATACTGACCGAAATTGGCTGAGAATTCAGTATTTAACCACTCATTTAGGGTAGGTATTTACTTGTCGTTTTTACTAAAGATACAACATATTAATCGAAATTAATTGAACCTTTAATATAATTTCTCAACTTCTCTCTCAACTCAACAGCATCATTGTCGGTAGTTAGTACGTAAGTAAGTCCAAGTGATACTAAATAGTTGTAATACTTATTGTGTTTATCGGATACGCCGTGAAAAAAAGCACAACAGTCACATTTTTTTTCTTACACACTGATTTAGATACACAATATTTTGTAAGTAAATTTAGGTGAAGCCTTTAATTCTCGTTCGAGATCTCGAAAATGTTAATCGAGATATCGGTCGAGATTTGCAAAACAGAGATCTCGTGCCATCGACATTGAATCTCGCAAATCCGCATGAGATCTCGCAGTTTTATGACCAATGGCATCCAAGGCGATAACTTATGAAGTGGTAAAAGGTAAAATGAAGCTACGTGAAGTTCAGCTGCTTTTAGTTAAAGTGAAATGGCTGCCGTTCCTCAACCCACCAACGGAACGGCAGCCGATCTTCACGAGGCTTCATTATACATAGCCCTTAACTACTACACAAGTTATCGCCCGGGACGCGATGACCAATGAAATTTTCACCTGGCTCGTGGTCTATATAGTTGCGATTAAAGTTCAAAAGTCAAAAGTACATGTATATTACTTTTCAACCGACTTCAAGATTTCGAAGGAAGAGTTTATTTTTTATGTGTGTTCACCGATTATTCGAAGACGGCTGGACCGATTTGGAAATTTTTTTTTTGTTTGAAAGAGTATACATCACAGTTGGTCCCATTGTATCCAGGTCAGAATATGATTGAGATCCTTGAGAAATCGTGGGAACTCTTCAACTATTATAGGCACACCTATAGTGATTTGAGTATTTTTTACAGCAGCTCGACTATTTGCTTTTGAAAAGGTCGATGCTAAGTGAAGTCGGTTCTTTTATGTTTAAAATGATTATGGTACTTTGTTTATGAAACCTGTTATGCCTTACTCGTGTATTCTGAATATATGACACCGCCCGTGGGCACCTCACGAGAATAAGTGTGTTCAACTTTTATAACTACTGCTCTAGTTTTAGTTTTAAAATGTAATAAAATAGGACAAAAATGTAAAAAAAAAAATTCTAAGCTAATACAAGTTAGAATCCGCTTATGATAAGCAACTGCACATTTAGGATAGAGTCCTAAATCCAAACCAAGCAAAATCGACATTCAGCTATTATTGTCTCTAACATCAAACCTCAGACTTCTGTCCTACCAGTTGCAAACTTACATCAAAGCAATATAACCCTTATGCCAATGTATTAAAGGCTATGATATATAGTAGTCGAGGTTAGCCGCCTTGGTTTACGAGCAATAACCGAGCGGGATCCGATCGCGATGTCATTTGTCAAAACGAAATACAATCATGGCGGTCGCTCACGCTATAGGGTTGTCCACTGCGGGGAATTTGATTAGGAAGTACTATGAGCATTTCCTAGGCACTGCTGATTCTAAAGCTCTTTGTTTGTATGTTTCGGGCATTCGTGCAGTACACAATTGTAAATGCCAGGCCTTCGTCTACATAATGATTACGTCATACCGTAAAATGGGGTGAGTAGGGACAAAACCAAAGTTTAAACCTAGATAACCTAGATAGAGATGGGGTGATAGTGTAACGGCCTCCTAGCCTAGTTGGTAGTGACTCTGCCTATGAAGCAGGAGGTCCCGGGTTCGAATCCTGGTCAGGGCTCCTGAGTTATGTATGTTTTCTATGTATTTAAGTATTTATCTATCTATTATATATATCGTCGCCTAGTACCCACAACACAAGCCTTATTGAGCTTACTGTGGGACTAGGTTGATTTGTGTAAGATTGTCCCATAATATTTATTTATTTATTTAGATAAAAGTTTATTTTTACATGTGGCACGTTGATTTTTATATAAGTACTTAAGAAACAGTCCGATTTTTATGAATTTTAACAGATTGTTATTAAATCAAATACAAACATTGAAAAAATAATCAACCCAGCAGGACTTGAACCTGCATCGATACGCCTTGCCGGGGCTCGATCGTTTTACCAATTAAGCTATGGATCAAGTTACTAAGTTGACGAAATTTTCAATGCCTTGAATCATCTTTTTGCATTTATTTTGATCTACTTCGGATTTACAGCAGCCGTATTTTTCAATGTTTTCAATGTTTGTATTTGATTTAATAACAATCTATTGTATGAGTGGAATGCCCCACTTTAAAAACATGCAAAAATATTTATGAATTTTAGTTTTTTATTCATTATTTGTACATGAATTTCATAATTTTAATGATAACCACAAAATAGTGTGAAATCCCACCTCACCCCGTAGTCGGGGTTGGTAGGGGTGAGGATGCAATGAGGTAAGTTGGGAAATTTTCTAGGATTGACATTTTCGGATTATGAATATTACAATAGCTTGACTTGTTAAGAGAATATTTTATTTCCGTAGCGATTTGACAACAGCCCTGGTTTAAAAATACCAAGTCGTACTGTCCCCATTTATGACCCAACTACCTACTCACCACGTCATCCCTTCTTATCCCGTCTTACGGTAATAAAAAAATTAAGCGTTCATCTATGACCATCAATAGGTCTACCTAAATAAATATATTTTTTCCTTAACTATTTAAGAATATTCAATACCGTAAAATGGGGTGAGTTTGGTCAAAACAGACATTCAAACCTCGATAAAAATGTATTTTTATATGTGACACGTGGAGTTAGAGGGGCTAGCAATGGGTTGAGCTGGGAAAATGTATGGACATAAATTTTCGGATTTTGATTTTCGGATTAGTTTGCCTCTATCTGCGTTCAGTCCCACTCTCCGCTCATATGTATCTCTCCTCTTCCGCATGATCGCTCCCCGCAACCCTGGTTCCACTCCAGGCCACATACTATCACCTCTCACTTATATAAACTCCACTTTTTTATGTTATTATTTGGCTACTCCGTGTTACCGCAAGATAAGAAAATACCGATGCAAAGATTCACCGAGGTTGAGTAAGCGTTGATGGCTCAGTTGGTTAGAGCGGTCGGACCGGTGTTCCGAAACGGTCGGAAGTTCGAATCTTGCTCGACGCGGTGAATTTTTCCATTTTTCTTTCAATTATAAAATTGAAATTACCGCTTCCAGACGTTTCTTCTTAATACAAAATTAATAAGAAAATGTGTCTAAAAGTATAATAAAAATATTTCTAGAGCATCGTCAAAAAATCTCAGAATCAAAGCAACAACTAAAATATTCGCGTCCCATCTGCCCCCTCAATCCCTTAGTACCCACCCCATTTTACGGTAAAAAAAAATATATCTCCCAAAATCAACAGTGAAGTAATTCCCGAAATAAGAATATAAACATCCAACCGAGGAGATTACAAGAGAATGTCTAACAAGTGGAATCCGATTGGTCTTTTATTCTCTCGGATTCGATTCTGGGAGGTATTGTTTTTACAAGACCCTCATTCATTGAGTTACTTTATACATCAGTCAATGTATAGGTATTACGTTGGGAAAATGGCTAACATTTCTTGTAAACTCGTAGACCTAAATTAATCAAATAGAGAGGCATATGTTTTATACATAAAGGATGTAAAAAAAATACTGATGCTCCGTTCAAGGGCATACCTAATTAGTATCGTATTGCGAGGAAAGTATTTTTTGGACGCAAAAAAATATATTTTTCTCAAACATACTCCGAAATGTATGCGTTAATGTCACGAAATGAAGACATGAAGTTGCTCATTTATGGCTCCTTACATTCTACATTACTTCTTGGCCTTAGGCCAAGAAGTAATGTAGGGAGTTAGTATGAAACGTACAATATTGTCCGCTGCTCTAACTTTTTAAATTTGCTTACTAAGGTTAGACTGACAAAGGAAATATTACATACAGCCAACGACCACTCTCTCTGTAAGTATACTTGCGACATTAAAATTAAAAAAGAAAAAAAAATCTATGGTACTAAATTTATAAGCGGTTAAACATAGTTCTCGAATAGCTTTTTCAAATGTCAAGTTTAAAAAATAAAAAGGCGGCAATTTAAACTTATTTACTTGATAAGTGTTTGTGAAAGTAGTTATTTTAATTATAATATTTTCTTACATTGTTTGAGAAAAGCACTATACAATCCTTGGCCGGAACAGGGATTGCAGGACTCGCTTTATCCGGCCTCGTCTACGACTCGGCCGTCTACCGCAATCTCGTCCTTAAATCCCTTACTTCACGGCCTCTGCAGTAATGTACTATTTTGTACGTCGTTGCAGCCGGCCAACCCTCCATACAAATCCTTTTTTTTTCGCGAGATTTTTTTTCTTAGTTTTTCATAATTAGAATCAGATACCAATTATGCCCTTAAAATGATCACCAGCATTTTTGTTAAATATTGTATATTATTAATTATTTCGATATGTTAAAGTAACGGAGATACTTTTATACAAAAACTGAGTCCATTTTAACATACGGCTTTCATATTTACAAACATAGATAGCAAAAAGCCATTTTTTTACCTTTTTAACGTTCCTTCTATCAAGGGCTGGATGAATTAATCTTCCACCAAAGTAAATTACAGTCAAAATAAAAACAAAACATCCATTACTACACTTCATTTAATCGCACGACAATCATTTTTTACCAAATTAAACGAATGCTGCGTAAAACGTAAAAAAGCACAAACCCGTATGAATAAATTTCCATTAGCTCCGCTTCATTTTTTTAAATTCGTGGTCACTTTTAATTGGACACGCGAATGTGACGTCATCATCCCGCAAACTCGTATCTCAAAAGTCCTGGGACTTCCAAAAGCGTCTCTAAGCCCTAGAGATAAAGTTTAAATTAAGTTGGAATAACCTAAGCGTGTCATGGAATTATAAAAGTCGCTTGAATTGTGGCGAAGGTGCGTCCAATGCAGCCAGACGTCAACCGTTGATGGAATCAAATTGTGGTGCTTGACAGCGCGTTCTATCGCTCTGTGGCGCATTGTGGTGTATATAGCTCTTTATATAACTCTGTGGTCACTGTAATAGTAGTTTATGTAACTGTTACGTAATAAGGGTCCTTAAAACATGAGTGTGGTTTTATGAAACGAACCGCAGGCGAGTTTCATAACAGTTTGGGCCCAGTAGCAGGTCTTCTTGGGGTAAGGTTGGCTTCCTTGAGTCTCCGCCGAACTGTTGAGGTGCTAACAGGCACAACCCGGTTCCGCATCAGGTCTTGCTGGATGGCAACAGCGGTACGGTGGCGATTACGAAGACTGGAGGTGGCGATGAAGCGGTCATCCCTCTCCGATGTGCACCGCTGACGGCCAGATCCTTGTTTCCGTTTCAAGGTTCCAAACCGACAAAACCGACGATAAACTCTGGAGACAGCAGACTGGCTTAAATTCAGCTGCTCAGCAACAGAACGCTGCGAGAATCCTCGATTCACCAAGGTGACGACTTCGGTGGCTTCAGCTTCGGTGGTATCCATTTTTCGAAGGTGATTCCGGTGTAAGATTGCGAGGAGATGTGCACTGGTCAACTTCTGATAAGCGAATGATAAGAAATATTTTTTTTTTTTTTTTGAGCCTGACTTGGGCTTTATGCTTCTGGAGCGCTAAAGCGGGCGGACTGTTTGGTGGGATGGTTGCCGGGGGAAAATCCAGGACCTTTCCGCGACCTAACGTGACGAGTTTGCTACGCTGGAATGCTCCTACCGAGCTTGCGCTTCCAGCGAGATCAGTTGAAGCGAGTTCAACCTGATCTGGGTGAGTGGGGGGGGGGGATCGAGCTAATGGGGGTTTTGTCGCTGGTTCGCTACTCCTAGCCTAGCTGAGAAGACTCCAGCAAGAAACTCAGCTAGGCCCGACGACTGTCGGGGTGACTCTATCCGGTATGCGGCGGTACCGGGTGGATAAGGGACTGAACGTGTCGATGTGGTCGCGACTGTTACGAGGTGGGCGCCCCCGCCGGCGGGGGCGCCGCAGTGTACATGTGGGGGAGGGCGCATGCACAGCGTTCCATTTCTCATGAATGGCCGCTGTGAGTGCGTCGTCCTGGTCCGTGACGTAGTGTCTAGGCCGCCGAACCGAGCGGCCCCTAATCAGTGACTTCCGTGTTAAGAGTCCGAGGGGGGGAGGGTTGGGAATGTAGTTCGCAGCCTTCCTAACTAGCGGATTACTCTGCCCTCCTTATGAAGAGTGCAGTATGTCGATCAAACCACTTTTCGAGAAAAAGGCGGTTTAAAGATTGGTCTCTATTTTTTAGTGTATCTCATAGCCTATCTTAGTGACAGACATAAATCTTACACCAAAATGTTCGTTATTGTTTACAGAATGTGTATGTATTACTGAAAACATATAAACTTGTTTAAGTGATAAAAAAATTACGAAAACGCATTAATTGTTAGGTATACCATAGGATTTGACATAACTATCCCTAACCATAACTGCAGTAAGTAACCGTTTTACTGCACTTATGATTACAAAAAAGTAGTTACTGCAGTTATCGCTACAGAATTATTGAATACAGTGTTAGGCTAGCCTAAGTAAAAACGTAGTAACTAAGTATTTAACTCACTCCGGTGGTAGGAAAGATGATGTTTTTGACTTATGTTCTTAATAAAACGAAACTTCTCTATAATAATTTAATAATGAATGAAAATAAAATAAAGTGAAAGAAACAAAAACATAAAACTTCTCAAAAACAAATACTTTCCTTAGCACAACGTTAAACAATATTTATTAAAAACTAATCATAATCACTAGGCATCGGAGTATTCATAGCACGGTAAGACGTAAGCGAGTAATGGAGTTGACATTAGCAATAAAATTAAACTCATATGAATACTCATACTCATTCATTCATTTATTTAATTCTAAAATGCCTCTAGACCAATTGTGATTAAAAATCGGATCTATATTATTAATAAAACTATACTTTGATGCACAAACTACATCGCTGCGTTAGACCTAATTTAATCTTGTTTTATGAAATGTCGTAATATAATCAATATTACAAAAAATGGTCATTATTCTTGTTTGTAATATTTATATAATTACTCAAAGATAAAGTTAAAGGATCGTTTATAAAGTCATCAACGTTCTTCACCTTGATTATAAAATTAAAATCACTAATGAAATAAATTAGTGAGTATGAATATGAATAAGAGTTCAATTTTATTGCTTATGTCGACTCCATAGCTCGCTAAGGTCTTACCGTGCGATGAGTACTTCAGTACTTAAAAATCACTTTCTCCTCCTCCTCCTTGTGTCGTGTTCCTCATTGCTGAGGGTCGTGGCCTCCATGAATCAATTTGCGGACAACCGCTTTCCACTTATTGCGGTCTTCGGCAGCATGTAGGGCATCGTGAACCTTTGTTTTTGTACCGTCACGTATCTGATCCGTCCAACGCATTGGGCTTTTTCCTCTCGGTCGCCTTCCCTGGACTTTACCCGTCACCATGAGCATTTCCAGGTTGTCATTTTTCTTCCTGGCTATGTGCCCGAAGAATTCACAAATCCTACGGAGACAAATCGTAGACAGCCTAACAGTGACTCCTACTTCTTTCAGAATTGACACATTTGTGCGGTGGGCTGTCCATGGTACTCTCAACAGCCGCCTCCAGCACCACATCTCGAATGCGTCAATCCGAGCTCTGTCAGCTTTTTTTAGGGTCCAGGTTTCCGCACCGTAGGTGAAGATCGAGAACACCAGAGTCTTTACCAGGTGGATCTTAGTTTTTAGAGATATTACCCGGTCTGACCAGATCTTGTTTAGACGGGTCATCGCACTCTTCGCCATCCCGATTCGCTTCCGTACATCCTGTTCGCATGATCCATTGTTGCATATGGTAGAACCCAGATACACAAAACTGTCCACATATTGGAGATGAGTGTCCCATTAACTTCAAGCTGCTTTGTTCGATCTACTACCATGACTTTGGTTTTCGATTTGTCACTGAAAAATCACTTTCTAATCATAACCAAATTAAACAATAATGGCACGTTAATTATTTAGCTTAAGTAAATACTACTCAGTCTTTTTTAAGTTTACGAGTTCTTATTAAAAATAATTTTTAATCGCAGCCAAAAGCAATAATTTTATTAAAGCACGTTAATAATAGTTTATGAGATCTTACTTGTTGTCAAATTAAATTATGAATGACTGGGTGTCTATATATTTAAAAATTTTATAGACATGACATTAAACTTGATAAAACTATAATTAATGAATATTAGTTACAGAAGGGCCTGCAGGTCCGTTGCAAACAGGTAATTTTTTTCAAAAGTCTCTTCTGGTTTCTGGCATTAATGGAACTAATTTTGAAATTATCTCCAATTTACGCTCCATCGTCACACAGGAAACTTTTAATTTTTTTGAATTTGTAGTTTCAGAAAGTTTAAAACTTCCCATGGAGCGTCATATCTGGTTTTGTACTTTAAATTGAAGTTTTAAAATGTAGTTTGTGCATCAGAGTATAGTTTTATTTTAAAATAGTTAAAACTAAGTGTTTTTAAATTTGTAATCTAACAGAAATATCATTTTATTTATAATTTAGATCCGATTTTTAATCACAATCGGTATAGAGGCACTTTAGAATAATAAATAAATGGATGAGTATGAGTATGAATATGAGTTTAATTTTATTGTTAATGTCGACTCCATTACTCGCTTACGTCTTACCGTGCTATGAATACTCCGATGCCTAGTGATTATGATTAGTTTTTAATAAATATTGTTTTACGTTGTGCTAAGGAAAGTATTTGTTTTGAGAAGTTTTATGTTTTTGTTTCTTTTACTTTATTTTATTTGCTTTCATTATTAAAATATTATAGAGAAGTTTCGTTTTATTAAGAACATAAGTCAAAAAACATCATCTTTCCTACCACCGGAGTGACTTAAATACTTATTTACTACGTTTTTACTTAGGCTAGCCTAACACACTGTATTTAATAATTCTGTAGCGATAACTGCAGTAAGTACTTTTTCGTTACTTAACCTAACAATTAATGCGTTTAGTATTTTTCTATCACTTAAACAAGTTTATATGTTTTCAGTAATACATACACATTCTGTACACAATAACGATTATTCCGGTGTAAGATTTATGTCTGTCACTAAGATAGTCTATGAGATACACAAAAAAATAGAAACCAAATATTAAACCGCTTTTTTCTCGAAAAGTGGTTTAATCGAGATACTGCACTCGTCATAAGGAGGGCAATTACCGTACCCACTGCACGCACCCTCCCCACCACCAAGTTGAAATGCAGAAAAGATGCTTTCTCCTAGTTAAAAGCGCAGTAACTTTGACATACTGCACATAAAAATAAGAATGTTACGAAAGCTGAAAATATTTTTTCCAAGCATAACCGCAGTAAATGCCTTTACTGCAGTAATGACTAATGAGCAATAATATTAAATTACGTTTTTCACAATCATAATTGCAGTAACTATACTTACTGCACTTTTGAATAGTGTGCTGGAGGTGGATTATCCTACTGTTAAGTGCAGTAACTATATATACTGCACTTTTACCTAAAAAATATTGAACTTTAACAAAACTATTCCAAAAAGTCTTGCAGTATCTAAACTATATTCAGAATTCTGAGTTACTGCAGTTATCGTTAATGATAAGTCAGGTTCCTGACAACTTTTATATTTCATGTCAAAGAAGAAATTGTAGAGCTCCTCTTCCTGATTCCGGATATGTATCTAACTCAATTTTGACAAAAATACGAGTTACTGCACTCTTCATAAGGAGGGCAGTACTACTGTGCGGAACGTTGTCAAAATGACGCCGGGCAGTCTGCTTAAAGAAACCATAAAGGGAGTCAAGCCCCGCGTCATGGTGCAAACTGAGGGTCGTCTGGTACCACGGGGCCCCAGTCGCCCTACGGAGGAAACGATTCTGAACGACCTGAAGCGGCTCGAGACTTGACATACCCACGTGGGTAAAAACCACACTTGAGTATGCCATGATTGGACGAACACAAGTCTTGTAGAGTGTCAGCTTATTTCTAAGTGACATTTTACTAAACTTGTTAATCATCGGCCCTAGCCTTCCTAATACGAACAGCGCTCTGTTGCGTACCCTACGGATGTGGCTTTTGAAAGTCATACGACGGTCGAGAGTGACGCCTAGATATTTGACCTCGTTAACCCACGGAATGGGCTGGTCAAAAAGCCGGATCGGAGCCACCTTCCTGCCTGTCGGACCTATGGCAGTAGGGTGGAAGATAATCGCTGCGCTCTTGTCCGGATTGACTTCAATACGCCAAAGACGAAACCATTGACCTAAGCCATTGATTGCCTCTTGGAGGTATTTCCGAACAAGAATGTGGAGATTGTGCGTCGTAAAGAGCGCGGTGTCGTCCGCGAACAACCCTAGTTCGACACGCGGGTGCCTAGGAATATCGTTCGTGAACAACGAATAGAGTGTAGGCGAGAGGACGGAGACTCCTGGCCTAATAGGATGTGGAGGTGAAAGCGTTCCCTCCAGTCGGTAGCAAAAGCTTCTGTCCGTATGGAAATCTCGTATTATGAGTACGAGTCTGTCCGGCATACCGATCTGATATAACTTGTATATCAACCCGTTATGCCAGACCTTGTCGAAGGCTTTCGCCACGTCAAGAAAGATCGCTCCCGTCTTCAACCCTGTTCGACGCGAGAAGCCGTCCAGCACGTGCTCCGTGATGCGGTGCACCTGTTGGACGCACGAGTGTCCGGCACGAAAGCCGAACTGCTCGTCCGTGATAATTGAATTCTCAGTCGTGAACCTGAGAATCCGAGCGAGGATGATTCGCTCATACAGCTTAGCAAGCGAGCTGAGTAAGCTGATGGGCCTGTAAGAGGCTGGCGAGGCCCGGGGTTTGCCGGGCTTCGCTATTCCGATGACCGTGGCACGTTTCCACGCGGCTGGAAAGTGACTATTGGACAGGGCGGCATTGAAGATGCCGACCAGAATGAGTAAGAGATGTTCGGGCAGAAGTCTCAGCATGCGGTTGGAGATGCCATCCGCACCCGGGGACTTCCTTACTCGAAGATACCTTAGTCGATCGTGGACTTCCTTAACCGACACCGGTACGAGAGGTGAAGTTACGGGGAGACGCGATCTCCTGTCCACCTCAGAATTTACCCTCTCGACATGGGCTTCATCGGCAGGCAGGAGGCTGGGCGAACATTGAGACTCTAAACTATTGGCGAGACATTCTGCTTTCTCGTCGTCCTCGAGTGCGCGGGTTGGACTACCGGGGCGTTCCAAAGGGGGGATAGTCCAGACGATATCTGATTTGAGAGATCTAGCTAGTTTCCAGTAAGCCTGGTGACTAGGCTTTATCTCCCCCATCAGATCCCTAAAAGAGTTCTCCCGAAATTCGGCAATTCGCTGTTTGGAGTCGTGACACAAGCCCCTCAGGATTTGACGATTTTCGGGGGAAGGCCAGTTAGAGTAGGTCCTAATGGCGCGATTTTTCCTAGTCAGCAACTCTCTCAGTTCCCTAGGCAGGGGGCGGCGTTGGATTTCCTCGGCCGACACCTCCCTAGAGGCTTCGCTTTTGACAGCGTTGAGGTAGTTGGTGAATAGGTCGATCGCTTGGTCAGTCTGTTGAGTTGTGGTAATAATGTCAGGTATGTCTCTAAGTATGGGGGCGTCTGTCTTTAGGAGACCTTGTTGCACCTTGTCCCAGTCCACGAGTGTCCTGGTAGGAGGGGCTTGATCGGGGTGAGGGCCCAGTCGCAAGAGGACCGGCCTATGATCTGAAGTTAATTCGTCTAGCACTTATATTCGCTTATCAGAAGTTGACCAGTGCACATCTCCTCGCAATCTTACACCGGAATCACCTTCGAAAAATGGATACCACCGAAGCTGAAGCCACCGAAGTCGTCACCTTGGTGAATCGAGGATTCTCGCAGCGTTCTGTTGCTGAGCAGCTGAATTTAAGCCAGTCTGCTGTCTCCAGAGTTTATCGTCGGTTTTGTCGGTTTGGAACCTTGAAACGGAAACAAGGATCTGGCCGTCAGCGGTGCACATCGGAGAGGGATGACCGCTTCATCGCCACCTCCAGTCTTCGTAATCGCCACCGTACCGCTGTTGCCATCCAGCAAGACCTGATGCGGAACCGGGTTGTGCCTGTTAACACCTCAACAGTTCGGCGGAGACTCAAGGAAGCCAACCTTACCCCAAGAAGACCTGCTACTGGGCCCAAACTGACTCAGAGGCATCGGGACGCTCGGAAGGAATTCGTGGCGACCTACGAAAATTGGACCTACGACCAATGGAGCCGCGTACTCTTCAGCGACGAGTGCAGAGTGTGTCTCCATGGCAGCGACAGAAGAGGACGGGTGTACCGAAGACCTGGAGAGAGGTTCGCCCAGTGTTGCTTCGCTGAAACAGTCGCCTACGGTGGAGGTTCCGTCATGATGTGGGCGGGGATTTCCATGGAGGGGCGGACCGAGCTGGTTTTTGTTGATGGCGGGGGTCGAGGCGGTGGTTTGAATGCAGACAGGTACATCACCGACATCCTGCAAGACCATGTCGTCCCCTACGCCGGGTTCTTTGACGAGGGGTTCCATTTCATGCAAGACAACGCCCCTTGTCATACCGCCCGCGTCACAAAGGAGTACCTTGACGCAGTTGGCATCCCGACTCTGAAGTGGCCACCTCTGAGTCCTGATTTAAATCCTATCGAGCACTTATGGGATTACCTGAAACGCAAGGTTCGAGCTCGCAATCCTGCTCCGGAGACAATTTTGGCCCTGAAAGAAGCTTTGGTCGAAGAGTGGGAAGCATGCCCCCAGGATACCATCAGGAAGCTGATAAGGTCAATGAAGAGACGCATGGCATGTGTGAAAAAGGTTTTTGGTGGTAACACCAGGTATTAAAGATAAAAATAAATTGTTATTCGTTCATGAAAATGTTTTTTCTTTCGTTGTTAAGGTCATTTTTGCACCCAAATTTTACACCTCCTTGGTATGCTAGCTTGTTTTTCATGAACTGAAATTTTTCGCCTGAAAAACATGCTCGTATTGAAAGCTGACACTGTTAGCTCTAAAATGGTACCGTTGCTTTTTTGATCTCATGATTGGTTCCTGAGATATTAAACGATGAAATTAAAAATTAGTTTGAGTCGATTTTTTTGATCGCGAGTGTATGTTCTTATAAAGGTGTTGATGAATGTATAAATGACAGATAAAAGTACAGGAGTAGAAAAACGTATTTTATACAATCGTGACATAATGAAGAGCTTTTCATTCGAGTACCGTGTTTATACCACGAAGCTTGCTGTGAGGTCTAAGTAAGGGACAAGATTGAAAAGCTCAATTATGTCACTATTGTACAATACTTTTTCTACGAGTGCTCAAAACAGGCAAGCCGATAAGAATTTAGTTCGACGAATGCCATCATCTCTGTCTCTGTTAAGTCATCTCTGCTCTTATAATCCTGCACCAATTTCTGTTTAGTCCAATGGTTGACTAGTAGATAATGCCTTAAGGCATTAAGTCCGCCATTTGTACTTTCTTGTATTGTGCAATAAAGATTAAATAAATGCCTTTCAACCTGTTCCATGTACACAATTTAGTAACTTCAATCTCCCGGTGGCCATCCCGGTGGCCCGTAATGTGTCGAATCGAAATGTGTGTGCTAGTAGTTTGGCCTACAAAGTCTACATTCAAGCATTACAGTCGACGAGTAGAAAAACTATTAAAGCACAATTACATGACAGTAAACACACGATTTAAAATGATTGTGCTACAATGAGATTAAATACCCACGGATTATCTTACTGCTCCTGTATAAATGGCTTAGTTTTTAAAAGTTTGATAGATAAATAAATAAATAAATAAATAAATATTATGGGACAATCTTACACAAATCAACCTAGTCCCACGGTAAGCTCAATAAGGCTTGTGTTGTGGGTACTAGGCGACGATATACAGGGTGGTTCAAACCTTGACGTTATTTTTTTAGATACCTCTCGTCGTGGGCTATCAGAATATGTTATTGTTATGTATGTTAGCCGATTTCTCGTAGTTTTCGAGTTATGAATTTTTTAATTTTTATCTTTTGTTGAGAAGTTCCTGGTGAAGCAATTAATTTATAATAAAAAACTATTGAACTTTTTCGATTTTTTCTTTTTGTAGCACAATTCTTAATAAGCGGCGCAGTTGCAAAAAAAAAACAGCATCCTCACTTGGCTGCTAGTTAGAAAAAAAAAGACAAAAGTGAAAGTTTTACGTTCAAGCATGTCAAGCTTAGATTTTGCGCTTAAATAAAAAAAATACAAACGATTTCAAGGACTTTTGGTTATTTTAGAAACTGCTAGACCCTAAGTTTTTTTTAAGGTAAAAAAAAGTGTCACTTGATAGTCATAATTGGACAGAGTCGCCGGTCAAAGGAACTGAGGTGGAAAGTTCCCAAATAAGTAATTCATTAAAAAAAATCTTTTTTTTTATTATTCCTTACCTTAAACAACCACAGAAACTACCACGAGAATTCAATGTTGTGACATGTGATTGACCAAGCATCATTTTGATTAACTTAACTTTAACTGGAGCCGCGTCGCGGCGGGTTGTTATCTACAAAGGGTCCATTTTTACCTGCTCCAGTTGACTATCATCATCAATACCTACTGTTATGTTATGAGGCAATTCCCCATCGCTATGTGTTATCAGTGCAAATACCACAAACAATTATTAGTAGGCATAAAAGCAAAGGAATTTTGGGATTCTAAATTTAAATAAATTGGGTAAAACAATTTAATTAAATAATTATTACAAAACGTCACAAATAATCTGATAACAATTTAACAAATACCCTAAACTTAAACAACTAGTACATTACAGCCCTACCGCCCTCCCAGCAAATGATTTAATTCACAAAAGATTTTCAAATGTTCGACCTCCTACGTTCATACATAGCCTACATCGCCTTAAAAAATTAGCTTTTAACTTCCTGAAAGCATCTCGATTTTCTTTGATTCTCTGTTCGCTCTCTCTTAACATTTTTCGAAGTTCCACTTCGGAATTTGAGTCTCTTGCGTAAACCATTTCTTTGTAGTATCCCCAGACAAAAAAGTTTATGGGATGCAAATCCGGTGAACGTGGAGGCCACTCGATTGGTCCGCCACGCCCATCCATCCATCCAACCTAAAGAATAGTGGCAAGGGGCACCATCATTTTGGAACACCATGTTTCTTCTTATCTCCAAGTTGACGTCGTCCAACAAGTCATTTAGCTCGTTTTCTAAAAAGTTTACGTATTCGGCGCCATTTAACCTCGCTGGTAATTCTAAGGGCCTGATCAATTGGCCATCAACAACACCTGACCACATGTTCACACTGAACCGGACCTGAAAGTTGGAACCTCTTCCTAGGTGTGGATTCTCAACAGCCCAGCTGTGATAGTTGTGCATGTTGAACACACCAGTCCTTTCGAATTGCGATTCATCGGTCCATAAAATTTTATCAAAATAAGTTGGGTCTTCGGCAGTTTTCTCTAACATCGTTCGGCAAAATGCTACACGTCTATCATAATCTCCTTCGTGAAGTTTCTGATAAAACAAATTCAGCTCACCTGACTTAAGTGTTCTCAGGATCGATGTACGAGGTATTCCAGTCCTATGAGCTAAGTCCTCCTTGAACTCGTAGAGGGATCTCTTTGGGTTTCCGCCAAGATTTCCTCCCTCCTATCTGGATCTACTCTTGGTACTCCTTCGCGAGGTTGTTGTCCAGGTACGCGTCCAGCCATCAGCGTCTGGTGAGTATTTATGAACACTCTGTGGTCCGGGTAATGTTGTCGTGGTTCTCCACGGCGCTCTAACTGTTCACGATAGAGTCTTGCTGCTAAATTCCCGTTTCCTTGAGCAACACCATAATAATAATGCATCTCTGCATAATCACTCAGAGTGTAGTTCATTTTGCTGCACAAAACTAATCCAAGTCACTAGGCAAAGTTAGTCCAAAACACAAGCACAGGTCGGTCGTAAGGCAAATAAATCGGAAACCAGTTAGCACAGCAAGAAGATTTCAAAAATAAAACGTAACGAGTACAGTAGCGACACATGCAAATCTGAAGATAGCATTCATCGACTGTCACTAATTACACTAAGTAGAGATAAAGGAGTGGCCTTATTGAACAATGTACGTATGTATGGTGACAGTAGACGGTGGGGGGGGGGGCAACAGGTAAAAAATATCCCTTTGTAGATAACAACCCGACACGACGCGGGTCCAGTTAAGCTTATGAATAAGTTAGGCAAAATTATGCTTGGTCAACCACATGTCACAACATTGAATTCTCATGGTAATTTCTGTGGTTGTTTAACGTTAGGAATAATTTAAAAAAAAATATTTTTTTTAAATGAATTACTTAGTTGGGAACTTTCCACCTCAGTTCCTTTGACCGGCGACTCTGTCCAATTATGACTATCAAGTGTCACTTTTTTTTACCTTTATAAAAACTTCGGGTCTAGCAGTTTCTAAAATAACCAAAAGTCCTTGAAATCGTTTGTAATTTTTTTTATTTAAGCGCAAAATCTAAGCTTGACATACTTGAACGTAAAACTTTCACTTTTGTCTTTTATTTCCAACTCGAAGCCAAGTGAGGATGCTGATTTTTTTTTGCAACTGCGCCGCTTATTAAGGATTGTGCTACAAAAAGAAAAAAATCAAAAAATTTCCATAGTTTGTTTTAAATAAATTAATTGCTTCACCCGGAACTTCTTAACAAAAGTTAAGATTTAAAAAATTCATAACTCGAAAACTACGAAAAATCGGCTAACATACATGGGGTATATTCTGATAGCCCACGAAGAGAGGTATCTAAAAAAATTTTTTTGACGTCATGGTTTGGACCATCCTGTATATAATAGATAAATACTTAAATACATAGAAAACATCCATAACTCAGGAACAAATATCCGTGATAAAGACACAAATAAATGCCCTGACCAGAATTCGAACCCGGGACCTCCTGCTTCATAGGCAGGGTCACTACCAACTAGGCTAGGAGGCCGTTAATGGTGCGCTTACTAATAATGTTAATAATTTTAAACAAAAAGGAACCGACTTCACTTAGCATCCACCTTTCCAACAGCAAATGCTCGAGCTGCTGTAAAAAATACTCAAATCACTATAGGTGTGCCTATAAGAGTTCGATTTCTCCAGGATCCCATCATCAAATCCGGATCTGGTTACAATGGGACCAACTGTGAAGTAGACTCTTTCAAACAAAAAAAGAATTTTTTAAATCGGTCCAGCCGTCTTCGAATAGTCGGTGGACATACATAAAAAAAATTGCAAAAAAAAACAAAGATCCCGACGAATTGATAACCTCCTCCTTCGAAATCTTGAAGTCGGTTGAAAACAAACAAATACTTGTAGCTACTCTGTATGTATTAATACTTTAGGCACTCCTCCAGTCAAAAGATAAACACAAAATGGCGGAATATTGTCAGAAAAAAGATCGTCCGATCAATCTCGTCCCTTAATAATGAGGAAAGAAGGCGACATAAAATACGGGTAGAATTTCGGCATTTCAATACACTCTTCTTCTTGGAGAATTTATTTCTTTTAGCTGCCAATATTAAGGATATTGGTTATCGGCTCAAACATATTTTTATTTTCTTTATATTAATATACTATTTAGTACTTTCATCCATATACCGACTGTAATTTGGTCAATACCCTATAACTATTAGATGTTTTATTTTCCATTTAAGGAATATGTAAATACAACGGTCGGTCAAAATAGTTTTATTAAAAAAACTAGCATTTGCCTGCGAATTTACGCGCATAAATTGTAATAGCATACATTAATTTAGAGTATATACAATTTCTCCCCCATTATGTTTTTTGAGATAAAAACTATGCTATGTCCTTCCACGACACTAACATCTCCATACATAACTTCATCTAAATCGGTTCAGCGATTTATGCGTGAAGAGGTAACAGGCACATAGACAGACAGTGTTACTTTCGCATTTCTATTATTAAAAAAAATGATAAATAACCCTAAAACGATAAGCACAACAGAAATGGCCACTCAAAATGGGTAATATTATGCTCCAAATTGCTCGAAAATATTTTTGCATAGACAGGATGAATCACGAAAATATGACCACGTATCTGTCTTCCGACGAAAGCTCCACTGGCTTCGCATTCGAGAGCGCAGAAGTCTTAAAATTTTGTGTAGGTACACTGTTCTCCATTTTAAACGACTCAGCTGCGCCCCAGTACTTGCGATCCAAATTTAGGTTTGTAACTGCCCGTCCTGACTGCGAACTTCGCACCACTCGTAAGCTACTCCTCTCTGTGCCCGATCAGAATTCCACTTCCATGTCCAATTCGTTTACCATACATGCCATCCGCCTTTGGAATACTCTTCCCCTCAGCATACGTCAAGCTCAAACAAAATTCACGTTCAAGCGCAAGCTCCGCAAGTATCTTCTTGATAACTCTTCATAGTAAATTCAGTAGCAGGTAATTTATTTATATATATTGATTTATGCATATATATTTATTTATTTGTATTTATTACGTATATGTTATACTATATTTGTATATTTTATATCTTATTAATATATATTTATTTAAATGCTTATTTATATTAGATAACGTTCTTGCTATTATTAGTTCTGTGTTATTTACATACCCTGCACCAATGATGCTTCTCTGTTTGGCCTAAAGGTTGACTGGTAGAGAATGCCTTACGGCATTAAGTCCGCCTTTTGTAACTGTAAATTTTATACTGTGCGATAAAGTTTAAATTAATTAATTAATAATGTCGGCAGATAGTTGTCAAAAATTTAGAGGTCGCGCCCCGGGAGGACCCGTCTATCATACTGCGCGTGATACCTACATTTTGTCCTCACTTAGGGTTCCTCAAAAACGCCAAAAATTTTTAATAACCCTGGTGATTTTTTATTTTATGTTGCTTAAAAATAACATAGGTACAGTTTAAAGTTTGACGATACTTAGTAATGTAACAGGCAAAGATAACATTAATTTATAATTTACCTAATTTTATCAATATAACACTTAATTTTGATTAGACACTAGGTCTCAGAACTCTTATGATACATAAACTTCTCACATTTTGCTACAGATTGCTCTCAAGTCATACCTGCTATTGCAAAGCCGGTATGAATAATGCCTAGAGATGGTTGTCAAAGATTCAAAGGCCGCACCCGGAGACCCGCTTATCATACTCCGTGGAAGTAATACGTTATAGCTTAGGTATTACTTTTTTTGTGTAGGTAACTAGGCGTTTGTAGTCATCATTATGTGCATTGTCATGTACATAATAAGGTGTTATAATTTTAAAACAATTCATGGCACCTTGTCAAGGCACATAATAGTACATAGTACTAACCTACAACGCCACTAAAAACCCCAGACACCCCAAATCTATACTAATATTATAAATGGGAAAGTGTGTGTGTTTGTTTGTTTGTCCGTCTTTCACGGCAAATCGGGGCAACGAATTGACGTGATTTTTTAAGTGGAGATAGTTGAAGGGATGGAAAGTGACATAGGCTACTTTTTGTCTCTTTCTAACCCCCCACTTCCCTAAAATGGGGGGTGGAAGTTTGTATGCAGCATAACGGGGGGCAAAGGGGAACCGTGTTACCCCGAATTTAACGCGAGCGAAGCCGCGGGCAAAAGCTAGTGATTTATATTATTGGTAATTAATCTAGAGTATTTATTTTTCAATCAGTTACTTATTTCGAAAGATATTCGTATGTTTAGTTTTCCTTGAAATTCTATTCAATTGTTAACTCTACATTTGTTGCGTTGTTGTCACATCTCTACCTACCTAGTAAAAATAGGTCTACCTTACCTAGTAGAAATTGACAAAGTAGGTTGATACCTACTTTGTCAATTTGTATGACATGACATAAGATGACTTTGAGAATGACAACCTACATGACACTATGTACAGTGAAAAAACAAATTTGTCAAAGCTGCCAGCCTTTATTAAATATTCAGTCTCTATCTCCTAACCTCTCGATAGAATGGTAAACTGTAGTATTAGAAACTGTTAGACTCGACACGTAAAAAATTGGAAAATTATAGAAAAAGTATACCCACGTTAATATATACTGCAATCGATTCCACTCTCGAATCTAAACAAACAGTTTTCAGGTTTTTAGTCTTGGGTGTAACACGTTATATAAAGTTTATATAAATAGTATTACAAGCATCTAAACATTGTCGACAAGTCTTGAGGATATTGCATACATGAATTTTGGATTTTAATTTTTAACGTCAGCAATGAATTGAATAAACATTTGGTTGAATTTCTATGTCAATTTACTTATTTCTAAGTTTTATAATATAGCTGGTAAAGTACTAGCAAATAGTTGTGTCAAATTGTGAATTAAAGTCATACATTTATTCTGCTTCTTCTAAGGCGAGCGTGTTATCTTCGAGAAATAATCGACAGGGTGCCGGATTCTAATTTTAAAATACATTAACAATACAATAACAACACAACCTATCTCAAACATAACTCCAACACACAACAAACAATCAACCAATATTGAAGTTGTACTGGAGTTCTGTTGGAATATTTCTCAAGCAAATTCTGATATTTCTGATTCATATGTTCATGCCGTAGCTGTATTGCGTTGTTTAATGCTTTGGAGTTGTATTGAAGTTGGATCGTGTTTATACGTGTTTTAAAGTTAGAATACGGCCGAGGATAGTAACATTTTTCTATTAAAAGGATTTTTTACTTTTTTTTATATCATCGCATTGGGATTTTTTTATACCACGACGCTAACGGCTAAACTCTAAAGGAACAAGAGGATCCCTGACTGGGTTCTCTTTGAGCTCTTTGGCAACCTTACTCGCCAACAGGAACACAACACTATGAGTAGGGTCTAGGACTATTTGGCTATGGTTTTCTGTAAGGTGGAGGTACTTCCCCAGTCCGGCTCTGCTCCAGATTTGACCGAGATGACATTCGCTGTGCTGTGCCCTACCACACATAGCGAGATGACATTCGCAGTAGTTCGTGTTCGGACGTAGTTTAAGGACATACCCGGGTCCAGGATATATTTATAAGATGACAACGATTATTTTGTTCCCGAGCCAGGGTTGTTTTCTATGTATTTAACATTATAGACGAAATGTTAGTGTTTCCCAATTTTATTTCAAATAAAAAATTGGGTGCAAAATTACAAGTTAAGAAAATATTTTAAGCAAACCAAGTTCAAATGTAGAACTAAGTTTTGACTCCAATGAGATAAAAGAGCCCATGGCATCTAGCCAAAGATGCTGGCACCGTTTCCTCCTTATTCCTATGCTAATACGATGAGGCTCGGTCTTGTACCCGCCTTGAAATAGAACAGGTGCCGTATTCCTATTTTAAAATACTTAAACAATACATTATAAACACAATCTATCTCAAATACAACTCAAACACACAACAAATAATCAAACAATATTGAAGTTATATTGGAGTTACATCGGAGTAATTTCCTAAATGTCTGATTTATTCCGATGCAACTCCAATACAGATGCAATATTGGTTGATTATAGGCACAGAATAAGTATGTATTACATACAGAATATTATATGACTATAAGGAGGAGGCCGGTTAGAAACAGCAACTAAAAGTACTTACTTTTAGTTGCTGCATAAAACACTCGTTCTACTCGTTAACTGTCGTTGCCTAAACATGGTACTCGATTGAAAGACTATTCATTATGACTGGATTGCGTAATACTATAGTCAACATCCTAAAAATCTAATTATACCTACGTCAAATTTTCGTAAAATAAAAAGTACAGTCAGCAGCAAAAGTAATAACCTGGATAGCTATTTCTACTACTGACGGTACAATTGTGAAACATTTCGCTGCCTATCTTAATTATTTCAAATTAACTCTCTTGTTGCTAAAGTTATGATTATGACACTGAAGTATGCGTAGGCGTATGCCGTAACATATTTACGGTTATACAGGGCTGTACTCAGACATAACTTAGGTACCCTAGGACCTTAGAATACAGAGCTCCCATGCGGCTAGCTTTTAGGCAACATTAACAAATGTCATGCTTACTTAACCTAACTAAACGAGCTGATTTATGTTATGATGTCTAATATCGCTGTTACATAAGGAGTGGATTTTCTAAGTAAATATTACGGGACAATCGTACACATATCAACCTAGTCCCACAGTAAGCTCAATAAGGCTTGTGTTGTGGGTACTAGGCAACGATATATATTATAGATAGATATAGATAAATACTTAGATACATAGAAAACATCCGTAACTCAGGAACAACTATCCGTGATGAACCCACAAATAAATGTCCTGACCAGAATTCGAACCCGGGACCTCCTGCTTCATAGTCGTTGTCTACTACCCACAGCACAAGCCTTATTGAGCTTAGCGTGATACTAGGTCGATTTGTCCCATAATATTTATTTATTATTGATATAAACATACACTTGCCAAACCTCATCCCGATTACTTCCGTACTTTGAAGCCTACGTAATGTACCCCCCTTAACCCTCATCACCCCCCTCCCTCTTCAACTTTCCTTAGAGAATAGTTTCCGGGATATATCCCGGGATTTTGTAGTTTAAGAAAGAATCCCATACTTAAACTACAAAATCTCATCTAAATCCATACAGCCGCTCTGCGTGAAAAATCCAAATAAGTTTTAGTCAATTGTTTTTTATACAAACCTTTAACGCCGACTGTACTTTTCTTGCAAAAGTTATCTAATAAACCCAAACACAATGAGCTTCCATTGTATTGTCATAGAGTTCCTATGACCACCTTCGGGTCTCCATCATCAGACCAGCTCGATGATACCAAAATATTGTATTGTCATCCAAGTTTTTTTTTATACCACGACGCCGCCGTCGCAAACAAGCATACGGCCCGCCTGAAGGTAAGCTGCTACCGTAGCCTATGGACGCCTGTAAGAGGTGTCACATGCGCATTGCCGGCCATTTACAGGGAGGATTCAGTGTTGACGGCTGAGTTACGTAAGTATGCTAAATTTCAGGAACTGGTTCAAATCTGGATTGCAAAATTTTACATAAACAAGGAACTAACTGACAAATACTTTTTATTACATAAAAGCTTGTAATGACCCAAGCCGGTATCGATAAAAATCGAGTTATGCGAGAGCTACGCCACTGGTTTACAGTACAATACATAAATAAGTTACACTTTTTCTCCTACTGAGGTTAAACTCGCGAAGACGTCGACAACAAAATGCCGGCGGTAAGAAACTTAATTACAACTCTAAGAGCTTTGAGAGGACTAACTGGACTAACTATTTAATTGAAACTGTAATATCGGAGCCGCTTCTTATGATGACCTGGTGCCCGATTCTAATTTAAAAATACAACCTATTTCAAACATAACTCCAACACACAACAAACATTCAACCAATATTGAAGTTGTATTGGAGTTGCATTGGAATATTTCTCAAGCAAATTCTGATATTTCTGATTCAGATGTTTATGCCGTAGCTGTATTGCGTTGTTATTGCATTGGAGTTGTATTGAAATTGGATCGTGTCTATACGTGTTTTAAAGTTAGAATACTGCCCCTGCATTCATTAGTTTTTCGCTTTAACTCAGTCACGAAACAACTAATTTATCACAGTCGCCATCAAATATATCAGAGCAACCAGGGTACTCAAAAATAACTGAACATGCACTTTATCGCCTTGATAATAGAGGCGTTTTTCAGATATTTGTGACCACCTTGGCCGCACCGATATATCTGATGGCGACTGTACATATTACGCACCTTACTAATGGCAGGTCACCTTACATGCGAAGTGACATTGAGCCATCACACTGGGAGACTTTTGCGCAAGGCCGGCTGAACTGGAGGCACAGAGTACCTAATGTCAAACGTGCATTACACGTACGTACGGCTACACGGTACGGTAGTTACGGTATTACTTGTACGGCCTCTTAGCCTAGTCGGTAGTGACCCTGCCTACGAAGCAGGAAGCCCCGGGTTCGAATCCTGGTCAGGGCATTTGTTTGTGTGTTTATCACGAGTTATGGACGTTTCTATGTATGTATGTATTTATCTATCTAAGTATGCATATCATCGCCTAGCACACATAGTACTAGCTTTGTTTAGTATGTTGTTAGTTCGATCTAATGTAAGATTGTCCCCCCAATATTTTTATTTATTTTATTTAATCCTTCGAAAAACGCAATGAGTTAAAGACCCGTCCACCTGCGGTTATATTTAAACTATATTTTTTTCAGAGGTGTCAGCGGCTACATACTAAGGCTGACCAGCATTAGTATGTAGCCGTACGTTCACTGCAAAAAATAGGCTACTTGAGCCACCATTCCACCATTTGAGTATCAATTCAGCCATGTGGTCAAAATTGGCCAGGACAAATGATAAGTGGCAGGTCGAATAGAACTCGATTCCCGCCGACTTACCCCTCTTCCTCTTTCTTCCAAGCTATGTGTCTGTGTCATACATAGGGTTGGGGTCAGCTTTCCGTACTTTGCTTCTCCACTTCATATCCTCGACGTCTTCTTCTGATACGTGACACATACTCAATCACTACTCAATGGACACCGAATTGCCTAGCTTCAGAAAATTTCGCACTTTTCCTACAGGTCATGTTGTGAAAAATTCTCAGCTGCATTCCATAGATTGCATGGGGAAATAAACAGTCCATTCTAAAATAAACTGGTTTTGGTATGGTTATGATACTATAGTATAATGCCTCGTTCAGGAAAAAATGGTCCGAGTGTTTTACGTTTCGTTCACAAAAAAACCCTCCAATTTGCAGCATTTTTTTGACAACGAGGCGTAAAACGCTCAGAGTATTTTTTCGTGGACGAAACATTAACGTTAGGAGACCTTATGTTGTAGTTTTTTAAAGCACCGTTTTAACTTTTTTATTATTAGCCTGCTTTAATGTCCCACTGCTGGGCAAAGGCCTCCCCTTTTTTCTCCACAAGGGCCTATCTAGACACACGGCAGTGTGTCCGCCAAGTTCGAGCAAAAAAAAGCGACACACCGGCCGTGGGTTATATTACACGAACCATTTCGGGCCAATTTCGACCAGCCTATAACTCAAAACATATTTTATCTACGCATATGAAATTTCGAGTGTCTGTTGACATCCCCTTAATTGTCTAGAATACAAAATTTCATTATTCTACCTATAGCAGTTCTTGAGATATTGACGTCAGAAAATCGCTATTTTTACTATACACTCACTGACTCACTGACTCACTGACTCATCAAAAACCTAGACCACTTCCAATGGTCGTACTGACTTGAAATTTGGCATGGAGATAGGTCTTAAGGTCAAAGTAAAGGGAAAAAATCTGAAAACGGCCAAGTGTGAGACAGTTTTAAAAATAGCGAAGGTGTAACTTTGTTCTACTATGAAGTCATAATGAACTAAGTGGGTCTATCTTCCAATGGTCGTACCGACCTGAAATTTGGCTCGAAGGTTTGTCTTTAGGTCGAAATAAAGTAAAAATCTGAAAACGGCCAAGTGTGAGTCAGTTTCGAAAACAACGAATGTGTAATTTTGTTCTACTATAAGTAGGTATGGAGTGGAAATGAGATAAGACTTATTTAAATTTAGATACATACCAATTTAAGACAATACATGTTTGTCTTAAAGACAAGAACAATAAAATTGTTCACCACTCTGTGTGTGTCTGTTGCGGGAACCGAACCCACGATTTACGAAGTACAAAGCAGGTCACTAGGTACACTAGGTGCGCTAAATCAGTCAAACAAAAATGAAAAGACTATTTTTTCTCGCATAGTCTAAAAGATTTCTAATTTTACAACTAATAAAATCGCAGATTCAAGAACATGGAAATCATATATACTCTAAGATGGAATTATATATACTACTGCCCATCTCACCCTCCGATACGCCACGGGATGAGATGGGATGGTGCACTTCTAGGGCTACATAATAGGCCACCAATTATAATACCTACTGGTAGGTAGGTATTACCAAGTTATTAATTATCTATGTAGGTAGCGTACTTACAAACAGAATAAAGTACGTTATTGATGTATGTAATTATATGTAAGTAGGTACATTTTATAGGTGTAGGGAGCCAGTTTATTTGTAAAAATCACCTATAAATAAATAGTAAAATAGAATTAGACGCTTAGTATAAAGGGTATAGTATAAAGTACATACCTAAGTGGAATGAGACATTTCCTAAAGCAAAAGTGATGAAAAAATAATAAAGAACCTACACCTAACGAAAATAAATGAAATCCCATCAAAAACATAAATGTGAAAGGCTGCCAAGTTCGATACTATGGGAATGCTTCGCCTATAAAAGAAGTGAGATCTGAATAAGTACCAAGTTCCATAAAAATACCTCAAATCATAAATAGTTATAGGAATGCACACTTGATTTCCAGCAGTTTTTAAGGTACATTTTGAATAAGTATCACGTTACATAGAAATACCTAAAATTATAATAGTCAGAGAAACGCACACCGGTTTTTTTAGCAGTTTCCTGATAACATTTATTATTTTCAGTACTTTTTAATGATGTAACTTGGCAAGTTTTAATAGAAAATTATATACTTGACACATTGCAGTCCAAAGGTGTCGATTCATTGCATTGAGAAGGTGTGTGGTGTGAAAACTTGCCAAGTAACATCATTAAAAAGTACTGAAAATAATAAATGTTATCAGGAAACTGCTAAAAAAACCGGTGTGCGTTTCTCTGACTATTATAATTTTAGGTATTTCTATGTAACGTGATACTTATTCAAAATGTACCTTAAAAACTGCTGGAAATCAAGTGTGCATCCCTATAACTATTTATGATTTGAGGTATTTTTATGGAACTTGGTACTTATTCAGATCTCACTTCTTTTATAGGCGAAGCATTCCCATAGTATCGAACTTGGCAGCCTTTCACATTTATGTTTTTGATGGGATAATGTTGTAAATCGAATGTTGTTAACATATTTTCTATGACACCAGAGATAAAAATAGAGACTACGTTTGTATGGAGTGGCAGTCGTCCACATTCCTCTCCTGATAATTTTGTAATTAAAAACAAAATTTAATTAAAAATGTAATAGAAAATGCAGCAAGCGTTATGGGCACCTTTGCACCGGGAACGGCAGGGAGCGGGTTGTTCGTGTAAATTATTTATAAATTGTGTTATTTATTTTCTATCACTACTTTATTGTTAATCAAATTGTTACTATTATTAAAAAAATATTTGACGAATAGAATATGTAAAATTAAAAAAATATATTTCACAGGCATTTAAATAGAATAGAATAGAATAAAAGGGAATAATTTTAAGAAAAAAGTCAATTCCGTTACTTATTGTGTCCTTCTCAAATACATATGATATTTTTTTTGCGATATTTGCCACAGGTGGCGTTGGGCCCATTTTTCCTAAAACCATCGATAAACAATGTTTCCAAAAATATTTTTCACAGCGTAGGTGGCGTTGGCGTATAATCCCCGAATATAAAGCGGATTACCGCACACTGAACCCAATTATCTTTATTACCTCAATTTTGAAGGTTCAATGACGTTTTTGTTTAGACAAAGATTTAATTAATGATCTCATTACACCATTTTGGCTACCACGCTGCTAATGCAGTATGTAATTAAATTTGAACTCTAAATAATGGTAATATCGCCGTAAAATAAATAAATATCCTGTTAATATCATACGATAACATTTTCCATGCAATAGGGTAGTGCAATACTAGTCAAATCAGCTGCTCTTTAATGTCCTTCTAGCCTACTTGGTAGTGACTCTGCCTACGAAGCAGGAGGTCCCGGGTTCGAATCCTGGTCAGGACATTTATTTGTGTGTTCATCACGGATATTTATTCCTGAGTTATGGATATTTTCTATGTATTTATGTAAGTATTTACCTATATCTATCTAATATATATATCGTCGCCTAGTACCCACAACATAAGATTGAGCTTACTGTGGGACTAGGGCAATTTGTGTAAGATTGTCCCATAATATTTATTCATTTAAGAGACCTCAGAATCTCTCAATCTGAGCGGTAGCAGATTTCTTCTCAGAGTGGTTTTTGCTAATTTAATCGCGACACCCCTCTCCCCGACTCGATCATGTGTAGGTACTTTTTGGACTGCAAAATATCAAACAAAGTTGTCACATTGGTTGGTACGACGAAATCATTTGAATTGCATATAACTCACGCAAAAAAATTACATACTTGTATAATTATATTTAATTTAACTATCATGTTTAATTTATTACTATTTAAAAAAAATTTAAGTGATATTTTTCCCAATATCCCTTTATATGTCATGGCCTATTTTAGTTAGTGACTTACTTACATGGAATATCATGACTATAATGTAAGCTTCGCCTGTTGGTCATTTAAAGGGTTTCATTATATACTTACGTCTCATTATTACCCTGTGCATTATCAGTAAAGAAAATTTATGTATCTCGATTTATGTAATTATTTAATGAATTAGGAATGGCCTTGAGAGCTCTTAGGGATGTTTTCGGTAAATTATGGAATGAGCCAGGAAATTATGAAGGTGTTATATTTACGTACCTACTTGTTAAAATAATATGATTTTCCTGGCGTTTGTCCCGGATAGCTACCACGTCTCGAAGGAGCCTACGGTCCGCTCGACAACATAATCTAATTTAATAAAAATGTAAGCCATTTCGTGAATAAACTTTATTTATTTATTTAAAAAAAAAATACTAGTTACGGCACCATCTTAAAACGTCTTTTCATATTAGTCGCGTTGCCTACGTCTGTTATACTTAAGCGCATGTGTGTGTGTTCATTCAATTTAGGAGCTCGTTGCACCTACATATTTGTATATAGGTATGGAGTGTTTTCAATCAACCCTCACCCAATTTAGCTTTTATTATGGGATCAACTGTGATAAAAAAATGTAGGTCCCGCATAAAAACCTCCACATTTGATGAAACGTCCTAAAAATGCCATAAACCAATTATTATTTTTTTAAGAAAAATTGCCTGTTTATAGTGTTTATAAATGCTAGTAGTACTAGGAAGCTAATCGATCGTTCCGGGTTATTCGTTACGCGAAAGAAACATTAACGAATTAAGTGTTATAGGTGCATTCACACTTGTTGCCGTGACTTCACCACGTTAGCTAGGAATTATGTTATGGTGAAATGGCTCAGATTAAAATGACCTGAAGTGTGTGTAAATAATAGTTTCATAAAGAATGGCCACGCTCCGCCCCGCCCCGATCGGAACTACTTCATCCCGCGGCGGCCGATTTGGGAACTAGAGAACTAGTAGGCTAATCCGTCAGGTTGGCAGCGCATCGATAAAAAGCAAAATGGCGGTGTATTGTCAAAACATCATTTACGACAGCGGAAATATCGCCCTAAGATGCACGCTCACATTGAAGCGTGTATATGTAGATGTGCCGTGCACACAAAGGTGTTTTTTAGGATTGGAGGAATTTTAATATCCTTTTACTCAGCTTGATCAAAATATAATCTACTAGTTCTTTTCCTGGGGAATTATAAACTTATTTTATCATATTTTTAGTTTTTTTTTTTAGTTTTTTTTTCGTAAATATTCGCAATATATTATGTGAAACTTGGAGGGTAAGAATATTTCAAACCCGAGTAATATAGTTCTAGGCTTCACAGTCAGGTTCCCACTACTCGTAGACCTTGGTTGCAATATTCCTCTTATCCATAATTTCTATCCATACTAATATTATAAATGGGAAAGTGTATGTGTGTGTTTGTTTGTTTGTTTGTCCGTCTTTCACGGCAAAACGGGGTGTGGAGATAGTTGAAGGGATGTAGAGTGACATAGGCTACTTTTTGTCTCTGTCTAACCCCTCACTTCTCTAAAATGGGGGGTGGAAGTTTGTATGGAGCATTCCGCAATTTTCAAGGTAGAAAGCTAAAAATTGGTATGCGAACTATTTGTGACTAACAAAAAAATCGTGCATAAGCTATAAAGACAAATAATATCGTCTACAGTAGCGTATTAAAATAATATTCTGTTCCGAGTTCTCTTCTGTGTTAAAACACAACATTGTGTGTGATTTAAAAATCAGGAAAGGGGAACCGTGTTACCCCGAATTTAACGCGAGCGAAGCCGCGGGCAAAAACTAGTTTTAACTATAAAACTCGTGAGACTCTAACATATTAAAAATATTTATAACGGGTCACAGGTACGGGCGCTCGTGAAAATGATCGTCGTAAATGTATCGAAACATGTCGAGTAAAAATCTACCTAAATTACGTGAGTCACCCGTCATAAAAAAAATTTTAATTTCGATTCTCCAGCAATATCTAATGGCGTTATTTATGAACGTCTGTCAAATCCAAGACGCTGTTAATAATCTTTTCTCCGTAAATAAAATTTTGACATTTTTGTTTGTTAGAAGGGGACAAAATTTAACAGAGGTATGATAGATTCAAGTTATGTGTATGGTAAGTCACTAAGTAAGGGTTGACAACGCGCATGTGACACCTCAGGAATTGCAGGTGTCAATAGGCAGCGTTAGCTCTTTACCACCAGGCGGGCCGTGTGCTTGTATCCCATCATCGTGGTACTAAAAAAAGTTCTACAAGTAAGTAAACATCGACGGGTAGTTTGGAAAATCTACCTATTTACAAAGCCATTAAGCTAACGATGAAAATGGTTTAATTGTACACTTCTTAATCAGGTCAGCCTGCCAGCGAACTGGGGCGCAGAGAGCTTTAAATATTTGGAATTCATTTATTTGAAGCTCGACATTCATTACTTATAAATGTGTTGTGGAAGCCTAGTCTTAACACTCTTAACTGGGCACCATCGAGGGGACAGTTTTTGAAATAGTATGCCTGTAGTCAGTCGCAACTCCGTCAAACTTAACATACATTTAATATGGTTTGACGATGCCTCCAAGGCTCAAATGTGTACAGTAAACCGTTTAATGCAATAATAAACGCGAATTCAAGATCCACACTGAAAAATAATTTGTTAAATGAAACCGACCTTTCATCAACCTGCAACTTAGAAAAATTAATACACCTACATAACTAAGGCAATAACTTACCAAAATGTTTTGTTCTTTATACGTAAAATCAAATTAACTTGAATAACGTCTTACTGAATTATGGTTATTGATGAAAGAGCCGAAGTAGTTCGGTTAAGTATTTTTTTCAGTGCATCTTCTAGAACTTTTTATTATATGTAAAAAAAGGTAAGAAAAAGGTACTTACGTCCGTCCATAGGAGACGGTGACCCACTTATCTTCAGGTGGTCTCTATGTTTTTTTGCGACCGATGTAGTAGGTATAAAAGATGAAAAAAAAAAAAAAATTTGGTCGTATTTATTTACATCAATTCGAAATTTCGAAGGAGGAGGTTCTCAATTTATCAGGATCTTTGTTTATGCTATTTTTTTTATGTATGTTCACCGATTATTCGAAGACGGCTTGACCGATTTGGATAAATATTTTTTTGTTTGAAAGAGTATACTTCACAGTTGGTCCCATTGTAACCATCTGTCGGTCGGGATCTGATAATGGGATCCTGGAGAAATCGAGGGAACTCTTTAAATATTATAGGTACACCTATAGTGATTTTAATATTTTTACAGTGGCTCGGGCGTTTCCTTTTGGATCGGTGGAGTCTAAGTGAAGTCGGTCCTTTTTTGTTTAAAATTATTGATTTTCAGTTCACTAACCGAATAACTTAAGTGATAAATGCAAAGCAACTTAAAGATGCAAGTTTATTGAATTTCACAGCACTAAACAACACAAGAAACGTAAATATGATTGATCGTCGTCGGGCCAGTTAGCACAACTCGGACTTTATAATGGCGAAGGTCTCATTTCAATTCCAGTCACGCAACAATATCCACAACAAAGGTCAAATCATAACTAATTAAGACATAGAAAATACAACCATGTGCCTTGTTAAGAAGGTTTACATTCCATTGACAGACATAATTACCGCTAAAGCTGAAAGCGGTCGTCAAAATGTCCTAAATGCTACCGCGGTATGAAAATAAGGAAATAGTTTTTCGAATTAGTACGCTGCAAGCTTTGATAACATCACGTAACTTCGTGTTGATGTTGTTAAGCAATGTTTAATTTATAATTACCTAGTGTAGATATAATATGAATCTAAGTAAGCACTTTTACATTTTTAAGAACGACATCAAAGAAGTCCTACTAATTTTATTATTATTGAATTTTAATTTTCTTGTGGCATACTAAATTTTGTGTGGTTAGAATGCGAATGTTTGTCTTAATGTTTGTTCCTTTTTCACGCAATAAACGGCTAAATGCATTTTTATTAAAGGCATATAGGGAAAATTATGAAGACCATTTTTATACTTTTACTCACAATGATACTTTTTATTCCGGAATTCCTTTCATTTCATTCTGGGAGTATTGAGCGGAAACGGGAAGTAGTGCAGGAGTACATATCGGTTCAATTGGCGTAAAGGACAAAATGCTCGTTTTCAGGAGACGCAAAAAACGGAGACTTTTTTTTAATGTCGATTATATATTTTTTTGTTTATCGAGCTATATCTTTGATGTGTATTAGAAAAGTACTCAAATTGTTGGTATCTCTAATCTGAATTAACAATCCTACCCATAAACTAAATACTTTAGAAGTTAGATGTCCTTTACAACTGGTCAAAACGCTATGAATGTCCTTTACGCCCATGGAATTTATGACAATTTAAAAATGATGGGGTCGTAAGTGACGGTCCTAGATTAATTTACTTCAAATTCGGGGCGTAAGTAACGGTCTTAGATTATTTTACTCCAAATTTAGGGCATATAGGTACCGGTCACATTACACACGTTAACTGTATTCAGCTTAGTTCACTGTTAGGAAGCCTGAAAATGTATCAAAATGTGGCTGATCCGAATAGGTATATCCAGATTACATTTATAATATAGAAAATTCAATATTTTTAATCAGTTGTGTAATAGAAATGCATTACTTGCTCAAAAACTAGCTAATATATTCCGGGAATGAAGATAAAGTACAGCCCAACAAAGTCCCAGTACTTAAATTTGTACAATTGTGACACCCTCGGCCTTAAATCAAAACAAGGGAAGTAACCGATCGGCTAACGATGATTATTATTATGATATCTAGAATTAGGACGTTTGCATAGTGAGTAAAAGACTATAAATATAATTTCAATAATATCGTTTCAATATTTCAAGATATCATATTGTAATTTACGATCCAGCAAGATTTTTATTAGAAAGTAATTATTAATTCTTCTATAAGTAGTAATTTCTGTGTCTCAAGAGTCACAACTGAAAAAAGGGGTTAACTTTATCAGCTGAGGCGCAGGACACTTCTTACCTTGCGTTTAACGCCCAATAATAAACTAATCTGACATAACTAAAAATGTATCCTGTTTACGGTTATTATTCGAAATATTTATAATATTACATGTCATTTCAATTCATCATCATCATCATCATTAGCCTATATTAGTCCACTGCTGGACATAGGCCTACCCTAATGAGCGCCATAGCGCCCTGTCTTCAGCTTGCCGCATCCAGCATCTGCCTGCAGTCTTTCGCAGATCGTCATCCCACCTGGCCAGAGGGCGTCCTACACTACGTTTGCCGAGACGCGGTCTCCACTCAAGAACACGTTTACCCCAGCGGTTGTCGGTTCTTCGCGAGATATGGCCGGCCCACTGCCACTTCAGCTTGCTAATTCTTTGAGCTATGTCGATAACTTTGGTTCTCTGTCGGATGTATTCGTTACGAATCCTATCCTTCAGAGAAACCCCGAGCATAGCTCTTTCCATAGCTCGCTGAGCGACTTTGAACTGGTGGACCAGCCTTACCGTGAGTGTCCACGTCTCAGCTCCGTAGGTCATTACAGGTAGGACGCACTGATTAAAAACTTTCGTTTTCAAGCATTGCGGTATGGATGACGAGAAGACTCGGCGTAGTTTTCCAAATGCTGCCCAACCTAGCTGGATCCTCCTTTTGGCCTCCTTCTCAAAATTGTTTTTACCTAACTGCAGGATCTGCCCAAGGTAGGTGTACTCAGAAACAATTTCAAGAAGGTGGCCATGTACGACGACCGGTCCCGGATCAATGTGGCCATTGATCATGACTTTGGTTTTATCCAAATTCATGCCAAGACCGATGCGTCGCGAGGCTGAAGCTAGGCCGTCCAGCATCTGGGTCAGCTCCTCTAGCGACTCTAATTAAATAGCGATTATAATTAAAGAATATATTAAACAATTAAATGAATAAATTAAAACCAAACCATAAAGTATTAATTGCCACTGAGTCCTGTCCGGATACGTTTCAAACTTGACACGTTAAGTTTTGGACCCGGGTACGTCCTTACACTACTTGCGTCTAAAAGAGGGGCATGGGCACTGCGAATGCCGTCTTGCTTTGTGTGGTAGGGGACAGCTCAGCGAATATTATCTCGCTCAAATCTGGAGCAGAGCCCGACTGGGGAAGTAACTCCACCTCACAAAAAACCTCAGCTAAATAGCACTGCACTAAACCCTACTCTAGTGTTATTTCTGCCGGTGAGTAAGGTCGCTAAAGAGTCTCTAAATGGGTGCAATGTGTTGACGACGGGGCCCCTTTTTTCTTTTTAGCCTTCAACCCAGTGTACGCTTTTGTAAAGGATAAATATTCTTCTCTATTCTATCTTTTACTTTTTATTGAAAAGGTAACGTAGTGTACCCTGAATGAATACGGCGTAGGATAGTAGTTTGATTGCAATGCTTTTTTAGGTCTTATACTTCGCCGACGAAATAGGTAATCATTCGGTATAACTAGATCAATAGTAAACTTTGAATGTTAATTTAAATTATAACTGATGTTTATGTTATGAATTAAAGAAATACAAATTACATTTATAGTTTTTCGTTGGCGTCCATGTTTTTATACGATTATTAAATTCATAACACATAACACGTACGTGCCCTTAATATGATAAATATTTAATAAAAACATGTCCTTTATAGCCTACAAAACCTAACTGTATTCATGGTAAGTGACCTTTACACCGTTAGTTTACATTTACATCTATGTTAATTCTTTTAATTGTAGAATTTAGAAACTCCTTTATAGCAGTAAACCTCACAAACTATTAGAAAAGTCCTTTACAGCCTTGTTAACTTCATTATATTAAAATTCATTATGGTAAAATAATTTTTAGAGCAGGTCGTAAAGGACAAACGTAATAAAACATGTCCTTTACGCCCATCTATACCATACGATTTGGAAAATAAGCAAGATAAAATGAAGGGCTTAAAGGACGGAAAATGAGATGATAGTCACTTACTACGATATTTATATCTAGCGACTTCCTTTACGATTATACCTTACACTTGTAAATTATAACTGATCATTTATGACCCTTTAGATACGCTGTTTTTGTGAAATCATAGTATAAAATTTGGGTCGTAAAGGCAAATTTTTAAGAGATATCGAAATTTTAACTATACGGAACGATAGCGCTTGAAATTATGAACACAGCTGTATATATAACTCATTTTCGCCAAAATGTCCTTTACGACAATTGAACCCAAAGGTATCGATATGAAGTGCATAATCATTTCCGACCGTGGTGAGAACTAGGCCGCGATTCGAAAAATAAACACACACATTGGACAGACACAAGTCCAACCCAACTCAACCCAACTCAACCCAACTCAACTCAACGCTATAACGACATTGACATTTGCTATTCGAACAGATTTTCATTCAACATTGATCTCACATTGGTCACACATTGGACCAATGTGTGACCAATGTGTGACCAATGTGAGACCAATGTAAGACCAATGTTGAATTTAAATCTGTTCGAATAGCAAATGTCAACGTCAACTCAGTTTAGAAATATAGAGACTAGTTATTACCTAATTTAAATATACACTGTAATACGGCTCTGGTTTGCAATTTCTTTATGTTGTTTGACCGCTGTGGTTAGAACATCTCATCTATGTGGTATGTTGAGGGTATACTTCAAAACTTTACTTTGACCTCCGTCCCTCGACATACAAAAGTTTCACATTTGATCAATATTGAAATGTCTTCTATTACAGTAGAACCCGCTTAATATGATATCTCGCATTATACGCCATTTTATATTTAGTTCCTGCAACTTGAAGTCCCGCAGGACAGTCCAGCTTACGCATTCCCGTTTAAGACGCGTTTTTGGACGGGTACCTTCAAAATGTTCTAAGGTGAGTTTTACTATATATTAATATTAGTACTATATTTTTAGGGGCATGCTAATGGCGTTCGGAAGTATTCGTGGATTCCGAGTTATCACGATCAGTAGATATTTTGCACTACATCGAGTTCTACGTAGACAAAATCGCGGGCGAAAACTTGTTGAGTACCTTTATTTCTAAAGCCCATTGAGAAAATCTAATAACATCTGAGAACCACACTCACGTCCTTAACTCAGTATTCCGTAAGTGTCTGCTACAGTGGCATAGTTTCGTAAAGAATGAAGTCTTTGTTCGTTGTTACATTTTTAGAATTTTCTAGAAACTTTAGTCTACTTTTATTTACTACCTAGATGCTTTTGGAGCATGTTAGTCGAACAAAACTTTGAAAAGCTATTTTGAATACGAATGGTATCGTATCTGTTGTATCATCATCCTCCTAGTCTTTGTCTCGTCTTTTACCACGGCTCAATTGAGCCTGGGGTCTACTTGGCAACCTAATTCCGTAAATTTTCATAGGCACTAATTTTAATGAAAGCGACTGCCATCTGACCTTCCAACCCAGAGGGGAACTAGGCCTTACTGGGATGAGGTCCAGTTTTTTTTTCTTCAGTTCTTAACAATGGTTTCCTTCACCGAAAAGTGACTGAAAAACTCAGTGGTATGAGCCGGTGTTTTAACCCGAGACCACCGGACGGAAAGACAAGTATCATGGTTTATATGGGAGCTCATACATTCTACGACACTTCTCTTTCCGGGCAGACTCTATTCGGATGTCTTACCAACCCTACAGGCTCTCGGTTATCTATTTGGTAGTAACCAACGAAGCTGGAGGTGCTGGGTTCAATTTATTCAAAATTTCACGCAATTTTGCAGCTCACTGTACCTACTTACATAGTAAAATACCCTATTATTGAGGACCCGTACGTTACGAAGGCACTTGAAAGTACGGTTGGACGATCAAAGCGTTTCTGGTGTGCTGTTCCGATTGCTTGCTTTACTGAGCGCTTCCGAATCGAACTTTAACACATTGAGTACCAGGAACCCGCTACGCGGGGTCTCTGTTCGTGGTCATTTCTTTTACATACGAGGAAAACATTGGGATTGGCTAGCGTAGCGTGTAGCCAACTGTGGCACAGTGCCGTATTTTAATAACTTTAAAATATATGAACAATACATTAACCTTTTGAACGCTTTCTCTCTCGCATCAAAATGTGGCGTATACGCCAACATCTCAACAAGTGAGAAACGAATTTAAACCTTATCTGTCAACTGTAAAATTGCTTTGACAGCGTCTGCCATGACCACTTTAGTGGTCGTTGGCGTGGTAGGCACGACAGCACAAGACCACTTTAGTGGCTCTTGACGTTCAAAATGTTAATAAAATGGGCTGTATTATAATTTTAAAATACATAAACAATACGGTAAAAACACAATCTATCCCAAACTCCAACACACGTCAAATCATCTACCATTCTTGAAGTTGTATTGAGGTTGCATTGGAATAATTTTCAAGAAAATTCTTGTATTTCTGATTAGTTAATGCATTGGGTAACGTGTTATAAAGTTAGAATAATGTATGAATACCTTAAACACAACTTGGAGTTGGATCGTGTCTTAAAGTGTTTTCAACCGACTTCAAGATTTCGAAAAAGAAGGTTCTCAATTCGTCGCGGTCTTTGTTTGAAAGAGTATACTTCACATTTGGTCCCATTGTATCCAGGACAGAATAAGTGAAGTCGTTTCTTTTTTGTTTAAAATTATAAAGTTAGAATACGACTCTGAATAAATAAATAATCTATGGATCACACTTACGCAGATTTGACTAAGCGTCCGACTCTTTATCTTTCACTAAGCAATGGGAACATGTCGCCTAAAAAGCAGTGGGTCAGAATTTCAGAAAGTTCGGGGCGTGATTTCATGATGGCCTCCCATAACGGTAATTGACGCTGGAGTCCTGCTAGGACCGTGATGGTGCTGCCACACAGCAATTATGTAACATAGTTTAACTCAACATTATTCATAAATATCCTTTGTTACACTAAGCTATATAACATTTAATCATTGGAGGTCAGAACCATGAGGAAAATTCGGACTTTAAGATCTTTTTTTTTTAAGGTATTTGTACACCTTGTGCACCAACATAGCCTTTTCTTCCGATATTTAGATATATGTATGGTTCATGGTAATTAGGTACCGTCGACTGCTACAACTTTGCCTACGATTCTCAACTTTGCTTGGTTTGAAAAACATGGTTTTCTTCACCAAACAGCTTTTTATATCTTATTCCTGAGATGGGAGAAAGGCGGCCATCTCAGTAGTAAGATATAAATAGCTGTTTGGGAAAGAAAACCATGTTTTTCAAGCCAAGCAAAGTTGAGCATCGTAGGCAAAGTTGTAGCAGTTGACGGTAAGTCAAACTGAGCAACTTTTACCATGGGATATATTATTATACTCCGAGTCAATCTTCTAAAAAAATAATACACAAATTCAACTGCATTCAAATAATGATCTGTAACAATTTGGATTGTCTCATTATTATCATTAACGATGACGCATTATTCCAATTCTCTGTTGATTTTCAAACACACTAATTTAGGTCATCGCATGCATGAGACTGGTCTGGTTAAATTCCAATCATTAATAACACGATCGTAATTTCAATTGCCATAATTACATTTTCATGAAAACAGTCTAACTGCTACTACTACTATTTCAACGCTCAAAAATATTTCAATTTGGATCGTAATCCTTCTTAAAATATGCAAACAAATTTTTAAGTCGATTGTATCTATACAATGTGTAAATTTTATACGGGCGTATATTGTACTGGCGATTAGTATTGGACTTAGGGAACTTATTTACATTTATTTCTTTATGAAACTAAGGTTTTTTTTTCATACATAATAATTCAGCCCGCAATGTATTGCATCCATGACAATTAACTTACCGATGCATCATGTCAGTTATGTCAGTTTTAAATCAGTTGGATAGCGTATATTGGTGCCCGGTAAGACTTTTAATAACGCTATTTAACAAAATGATTATGAGTCCTATTGCTGGATACTATAGGCGGATAAAGTATACGCCCGTATAAAATTTACACGCTGTATAAGTTTACTAACTAATAGGCAAGATGTTTTTCTTTTGTTTTGTTGTGAGAATCGAATGTCTGTAGAGGGCCAATTGCGTTAAAGCTATACAAAAGTCAAAAACTAGAAACAAAGTCTACCACTCGCACTTATCATTAAACATCGGTATCAACGTTCTATTTTCATGGCACCCAGTAGAGATAGCAAAAAAATAAAAACATTCGAATATTTATTTAATAATAATGTTTATTATCTTTTAAATTTAATTATGCGGCAGCTAATTTAAACTTTAAAAGAGTCGCAGAAATACTTCGAAATCATTGCCATAAACAAAAAAAATCGTAAATCTTTGCCATAAAAAGTTTAATTAACTCAAAAAAAAACGAAACTCTCCTTCAGACCTTCAAGCATAAAATTATTTCGAGAAATGTGTGAAAATATTCGTGTTTCACCCCGACGATTGTTAAATAGATGGGGCACATGGATAAATGCTGCCTCATATTATCACTTATCACAAACATTATGCTCAAATCAAATTTGTTATCGACGCTTTAAATTCGCGTGAATCAAGTGCAATATAGCTAAAGTAAAGAAAATTTTCCGCAACCGGAAATTAAATGTTGAGTTACTATTCGTGGAAAGCACTTTAGTATAATTGCTAAGTATGAATAATTGTTTTTAGATCCCAATCTGAGCTCTTTAGGTACAATGAAAACCATTCATTGGATGCAAAAAAATATTTTTTAAATTACACCAAAAGGGCAGACAACTTTACTTAATTTTAAAGCATATTTTAAAGAAAAACCTTGATAACAACACTATACAAATTATCAAAGAACTGTCTAACAGCAAAGAAGTTGAAACACCAGCAAGTGTAATAATATAATGTGTGCAAATAATGAAAATTTATTTGACTAACCTGAGCGAGTGTGGAAATGGAATAGAATAGTGACATAATTAAGCTTTTCAATCTCGTACTTAGACCACTCAGAAAACTTCCTAGCCTAAACACGGTACTCGACTGAAAAGCTCGTCATTATGTCACAATTGTATAAAATACTATTTAGTGTCTTTCTTTTAGTTCATAAAAAATAAATGTTCAAAATACTAGATGTATTTGTTTGTATTTGTTTTTCTGCAAACCGTACTTTGCCATGAAATTTGAACGCTGATACCGATGTTTACTTATCATTCAAAACGGTCCTTAAAAAAAAATATATACAGCTGTGACGTCACGTCCATATAGTCACTCTTTCTAAAGTACATGGTCGACCCCTTTCCCACTCAATCCACTTACATACTAAATGAATGGTACCTGTATGGTTCCAAAACAAAGGACAATTTGGAAGATTGGAACCAATCATAATCTAGGCGTTTCCAAACTTATTGTCTTGAGTAATTAATGGAATCAGGCGTTACTTTGCGGAAGTCCATAATATCAACTACAATAATATTGCTTTGCTATTCCGCGGTATAACGCGCTATATTGCTTTGTTATACCGCGGAATAGCAAAGCAATATTGTTGTAGTTGTTATTGTCTTGAGCATGTACAGTCACCAGCAATAGTATTATCCTACATGAACGCCGCAAGAATATATGACACGCTCTTATGGCCCTACAAATAAGAGCGAGGCACATATTTTTGCCGCCTTCATGTCGGAAGATACTAATGCTGGTGACTGTACATGTGATTCATTGACCTAGGTTTGCGTGTCTGAGCGTTTTTGCGTGATTTCTGTTGCCTACGTTTTAACAAAGCGTGCTTCCTATAACAAAAGAAATTTAAAAATTAACTTTGTCATCCTGAATAAACTTTTTTTAATTAGTAAAGTTAATAAAATAGATATTGCTGATAACCAGACGGATAAGCAAGAAAATTATATTGAGCCCGGACAAATTGAATTTGTATTACTATTGGAAATTTGAATACCTTTTCAAAACTTGACAAACATTTGAATTTAATCTACTTACCACAATCCTAAAAACAATTAAGTCCAATTAGCCATTGTTTATTTAGTCTTTTGTACAAAATTATACAGATTGTTTAACTAGTTCCCAGAACTAACAATGAACCCTATTTAGTTATACAGGGTGAATAATTAGACAGGCTTACTTATCAATCTGTCTGTGTTGTAACGATATCCCAAATTAACGGTTCTATTAAGGCGTTTAAACGTACAAAACCCGAGATATTTATTGGATCCTACCGAGTGCGCCAGTTATATCACATTCAATTTAAATGGTGACCGATTGAAAAGATATGAGACAAAGCTGAGTTTTCCTACAAAACGATGATACAATTTCAATTTACACTTGAATTTAATGAATAGGATACGTATACCATACGTTACTAAAGTTTTAAAATGTACATATTCAGATATTTTTGAGTACCTTGGCTGCTCCACGTATTTGCCACGAACCAGCGGCCGTTGTAGTATGTATGTATTACTTGCAAAACTCTAGTTATACTCAGACGCGGTCGGTTTAATGTCCCGTTTGTTATACAATAATTCGTCGTAAAAAATAATCCAACAGTTATGTCGAATGAAGTTAAGGGTAGCGTGAAAGTAATTCAAACTCAATGGAACTTTAACGGGTAGTTTGGGGGTATGCCACGAAGACTCTCATAAGTTTTCGACCTCGAAGACCTTGTGGAATTTGGAGCGGGTACAAAAACGATTTTTTTTTCTTCAGTATTTCGCTTATATCTAATAAACTAAGCACTTTTTGTGTACACCTTGTATGGCAAAGTTAAAGAGCAATAAATTTCCTGAAAGTTAGCTGTCATACCAGATTTCCAGGCCAAGCATCCACCTTTCGAACAGCAAATATTCGATCCCATCATCAGATCCTGACCTGGTTACAATGGGACCAACTGTGAAGTATACTCTTTCAAACAAAAAAAGAATTTTCCAAATCGGTTTAGCGGTCTTCGAATAATCGGTGAACATACTCGTACATAAAAAAAATTGCAAAAAAAAAAATAAAGATCCCGACGAATTGATAACCTCCTCCTTCGAAATCTTGAAATCGGTTGAAAAGCTATTTTCGATATTAGTGCGGGTTACAGCATTATTGCTTTCTAGCGACAATATGTACTTGACTACGGTTTAGAGGCGAATTTTATTTTCGTTAGCTTACTTCAACAAATTCTTCGTTGACATAAAAAAAATTTTTGCTTTACTTGTCCTTGCTTGTGCTTGCACTCTAAATCTTCGGCGTTTTCTGTAATGATTTTAGTGTTTCGTTCAGCTGTAGCCAGTAGGTGTAGCCACACATTATATCGTGAAATATGTCTCTAAGTTTTAGTAGTCAAATGCGGCGTAGCCAGAAGTAGCCAGTAAAGGACTCGAGTACTCGCCCATTACAAATGTGAAACTGATTTTACGATCAAGTATAAGAGAACTTGATCGTTAATTAAGTCAAGTAACTAGCCTGTTTACTGACCCTACAAACAAACAACTTTTTGCCAATCCTTGTTTATAATTGTAGCACTGGCGTCTTGAACTTGACAGTAACAACTTTTTCGTCAACTTGATCGTGAGTAGCGATTCAAGTAATTCACTCCTGTACCCTCTCACTACAGCAAGCAAGTGTTTATCTTTCCTCCTTGTATACCTGATGATGTAGCTGTATTTAACTTGAACGTATGTATGAGCCAGTCAAGTAGCTCTCTCGCAACAAACGTGCAACTATTTGCCATTCCCTGTTATATAATTGATGCTGTTACCTGTACAAGGTACGCACTCGAGTACTACCTCCCTACAAACAGGCAGTTGTTTGCCATTCCCTGTTGTATAACTGATGCTATAGCCATCCTGAACTTGAACACCAGTAGCTATACAAGGTACTCGCTCAAGTACTGCCCCACTACAACCGAGTAACTGTTTGCCATTCCCCGTTGTATAATTGACGCTGTTGAACTTTACTGTTTGCACGTACGAAGTTAAGTACGGCTGCCGTTATTTAGTTTTTAGGAATTCTCTGTGATTGGTAGGAGAATATTTCTGATACTAGTTGCTGCCGGTGACTTTGTTCGTGTAATCATTACACTTACGTTGTTTTACCCCTAATTCATACTAAAGATAAATTAAATCAATACGGTTTCGTGGCATAAAATCGTCTGTGAATGTAAAAAAATTCGCAACAATTTATTTTACGGGAAGTTTCATAGTTCGCTGCTAGGTGGCGTTGATCGGTCTGTCAATATGGTTGGTAGTGGCAAAGACTACATGTTATATAGACAGCCAAAGTCTAAGAACTTTTGGAGGCTCCAAGCCATCTGAACGAGAACAACCCAAAGTTTCCTAAATAATAACGCTATCAATTACTAGATGGCGCTGAGGGGCAGTGAGTACTCTGCCCTACATTATACGCTAGCCTTGGTTGGTTTTGTTTAGCTCGCTTCAGACTTAGAGCCTCAAAAATTTCTTAGACTGTGGCTGTCTATATACACGGTGCCCGCGAGGAAACGGAAAGATTTTAACAGTATATTGTAGATCCTATTTAGAGACAAAAATGTCATATAAACTTTTTTGAAGTTCACCTAGTTTCAGAGTTAATACCAATTTATAAAAAATACGCTTTTTATTATAACTCAGCACAAAACGCCTTTCTGATGGCATTGTTGCCACTATTGGGCATAGTTTACACGTCTTTATTGACAGATATCAAAGTGACAAGGAAAAATATGCAGAAACTAAATTTTTCCAAAAGTACCAATTTGTTTTAGACGATAATTTTATTTATAACATTTACTTTTCATGTGCAAGAAACATTCCAAAAATAGAAAAAAAAGGAAAAAAAAATTTTTTTTTTTGGCGAAATGACCTAAAGTCACATAATATTTTTTCCTTTTTTTGGTCTCAGGAATGCGTGGTTATTTTTTTCCGTTTCCTCGCGGGCACCTTCTATGTATAGTATCTGGTAGTGGCTTAAAGTCCACTCTTCTTTGTTTTATGTTTTTAAATTTATTTTTTGAGCCGCTTCAATATCACTAACATTTATTATTAGATGATCAAACGAACTTACCTGAAGTGAAGTTCGATCTAAATTGTCAAGTCTTCGCTGAAAGATTTATATTTATAAATGAAGGTAGTTGCCCTGCAACGTTACGACGTATTCGCACCCAGTTCGTCGGTATCGTAGAAAGAGAAAAAAGATATCTGTCTTCTTCTACGACACCGGTCGCTGGTCACCTCATTCTATTCAGAGCTTATTTCAACATTGTTATTACAGGGGCTCGTATGGGTAGGGTGGGACTCTAAATCTTTCAGCGAAGACATGACAATTTAGATCGAACTTCACTTCAGGTAAGTTCGTTTGATCATCTAATTTGTCATGTCTTCGCCTCAAGATTTATATTTATAAACGAAGGTAGATGTTTAGAGATATACAATGTTGAAATCGAAATCAATAATGAAATCAAACTTATGTTTTATATACTATAGTAACAAGTGCGTTACTATATATAATAATGCTAGGCAATGCCCATTTAACGGTAACTAAAATACGAGAGTTCCACCCCATTTTGAATGACTCAACTGGATCGTTAATTATACTAAATTACTTAGGTAATTTAGTATAATTAGTTAAGGAGGAATTAAAGACATATTTCACTTATTTATAAAAAGGGAACCACGGCTATTGAGACACATGTCGTCTAGTATATCCAAAAATCCAGCAACCAACGTATCAGGACATTGTTTTCTAGCTCGTCAAGGGTAAAGTTATAATTTTTTAGTAAAATGCAAATCCTAAAACTTGTCTGATCCCTTAGCACTGTCAGTCTGTAAGGTACTTTAAATAACAATAATAAATCTTAACCGTTTTGAGGAAAGAGAAGAGTCCCTTATCATATATTATCCATATATATAAACGGATCACCAGCATTTTTGTTACACCTTGTACATACAGTATATGTCAGTCTCATAAATATTTACTCTATAAGACTTTTTTATGAAATGAAATCAATATAGACTTTTTGTACCAAAATGAAAAAAAACGCGTGTTGTCTGTAATTACTGCCCACATGCGGGACTCGCCGAGTGCCGAGCCGAATGTCGCTTTTTTATTCTATATTATCCATAGTAGAGTAGGATATAAGACAGATATTTGGACAAATGCCCAAATGTGTGTACGCGGCTGAGGTGCTCGGCAAAAAACAAACTTTATGTTTTCATTATTTTTTAATTGCCAACCAAGGAAGATACGGGATCTGCGCATACCTTGATGTCTAACGTCTGCACTAAAAAAACGTGAAAGCGAGGCTCTAGGCGTGCTTGGCTGACTGCTGGACGGCGGTGCCGACGCGCGCGACCTGAGCGTTTTCGTCGGCGATGACGCTGGCGGTGGTGGTGATGAGACGGTTGGCTCCTCATGTTACAATTTAAAGTTGGATTGGTTGGGGGCTGTAGTATTTAATCGGCCAGCTTTTTAAAGTTAAATATGCAACTAGCAGAGTTTATTTCCAAATAAATACGATCCCGGATTACACAGTGTTTCGGTACAATAAGAATTTGGTACCTGTTATTATTCTGCAGAGCATCCATAAAATATAGCCCAACTGATTTTGCTTTGCTAATATCTACTACATCTGATGTTAGCATTTTCTAATATTAAAGAGAAAACACTGCAGCCACGCAGTTTTTGTGGTAGTTAATGTTTTTCTACCCACTGATCTTGATCAGTTGAAATCCTGTTTTGCTGTTTGTAGGTATGTACTACAGACAAAGTTGCATAGCCTGTGATATAAATATATACAGTTGTCACTAAGTGAAATGTAAATTCCTTTGAAAAATTATATATATCATTAACACGAAATGTAGTTTTTTTTTTTTTTTTTTGATATTTATTTCCTAAGTATCAAGGATCTTAAGTCCATTAAACATATTGGCGTTTTCGTTTTTCGCAATTCGCCATATTCCGTCGCCTCCGAAACAAATCGATAGGTACGTCTTAAGTCTTCGGCGTTGGCAAGGGTCCTTAGGTATGCCGGTTCCGCAGGCTGCAACACTGACGAGGGTCCAGGTTCCGATTCCGAATGCCACGCTGCGAGTTACGGGACACCTCCTGAGGCCTAGGTCCATACACCCAATTGTTTGTCTTTTTCTGCGGCTTGCAGATTTTGTGGAGGCGGCGGTAGTTTATATTTAACAAGGAAAAAATAATGGTTAACATCTCGTATTAACTCCGTGAAATTGCTACTGATTCTTATCTCGTAATAACTCGGAGCTATAATGTTCACTCCTAACATCTCGTGCTAGATCGGGGAATAAGTATGTGACTTATTATGCGAAGTGCATATCACTTTAAAAGAATATCACAAACACAGGCATTAATTGGGCTTCAAATAGATCGCTGCTTTTCCTCCAAAGAAATTCCCCACAAAAATGACGTGTTAATCACGTAAATTTTTTTATTTTTAGGGTAGTTTCCCTGATCGCAGTACTGTTGCATTGTTTTTGCTTACAAATAAAATTTGTACTTTCCACTACAAATGCAGTAAAGAAAAAATAGCTACGGGTTAATATCTCGTATTAACTCTGAGCAAAATTGGCTATTGGCCAATATCTCGTATTGGCTCGAAGCAATCATATCATCACTCTTCCGATCCTGATTTTTTCCTTAGTCATAACATTTGAACTAAAATCCACTAGGTTATTAGCTACAAAAAAAAAAAAAAAAAAACTAAAATTTCATTTATTTGTTAGAGCTCTAACCAGGTGCGATCGCCGCGCGCGCACGGACAAGAATGAGGTGACCAGCGACCGGTGTCGTAGAAGAAGACAGATATCTTTTTTCTCTTTCTACGATACCGACGAGCTGGGTGCGAATACGTCGTAACGTTGCAGGGCAACTACCTTCGTTTATAAATATAAATCTTGAGGCGAAGACATGACAATTACCAAATAATATTAAAATAAACATTACATTTAATGACGTGTCGCTATCAAATCAAACTCAGTATCAAATATTGAGCAGGAGAAAATTCAAAGACGGACGCCATCTTTAAATTAGGTATGTAGCTAGCTGACACAGCGGACATCAGATACGGTTGTTTAATATTCATTTCTGCAAAATTCCCATTTTTAAAAGCACAGACATAATAAAAAGACAGAAATCTAACTAGCAGTACAAGCTTAGATATGTCACAATGCATTTTATTTATGTTTATGTCTGGTAAAGATAATTAGAACGGGTCATATCATATCACATAGAAGTTTCCATAGAGTTTATACATTTAATATTTCGTCAACCTTAAATACTCAAATTCAACCAATGCACAACACAAGCTTTTCGAGAGACCGGTGCAAATTATATTTCGTAGACCAAACTAATAATGCCGATGATTTCTTAACAAAGTTAGGTACCTATTTTTTTAACTAGACAACCAATAGACATAGAATGAAAGCATGGGCAAGGTAAAACCAAAGATAAATAGGTATATAGAATGCTTACTCCACACAACTGGTTTTAGCCTGAAAACTTGACATTATGAAGGCTAGACGACTAAGGGGACTGAGAAAGGAGCGGGCAGGAAGCGTGAATACACAGTTTTACAAAGGACGCCCTATTCACGCGCCCTGCCTGCTCCTCCCTCGCTCTTAGCTGTCTAATCTTCATAATGTCATGTTTCGGGCAAACCAACCAGTTGTATGGAGTGACAACTCTATGCGTAACAATAATACCACGACCGAACGCGCTGGATGGATACAGCACACTCTAAAGGTGTGGCAGAGAAACTTTTGTAGTCATTTGTCACAGTTCTTTGCATAACATGAAGTAATAGATCCGATAGATTTCTTCCCCACCAAAGTTAGTGGACAACAAGGATGATATAGACATGGATGGACAATATACATACAAAATCGCGTTCCCTTATTTCAGGTTAAAGCACTAGCGTCATCTATCGGTCACACCAGACGCTAAATCCTAGTTTCTAATACTTTGTTCAGCGCTTAATGCTGACAGAATAACTCGACTCCAGAATCGACAGATGGCGCTGTGGCACTCAGTACCGAAAACAGACGTATAGCTACAGACGTTACTAGCTAACAGACGTTCAGGCTATACGTCTGTTTTCGGTACTAAGTGCCACAGCACCATCTGTCGAGTCTGGAGTCGAGTTATTCTGTCAGCGTTAAGCGCTGAACAAAGTATTAGAAACTAGGATTTAGTGTCTGGTGTGACCGATATATGACGCTAGTGCTTTAACCTGAAATAAGGGAACGCGATTTTGTATGGATATTGTCCATCCGTGTCTATATCATCCTTGGTGGACAATAACGATACCCCGACTAAATAACATAGATTGTTTAAGTTTTGCTCCCAGCCGATTTGAAACATGTTTTAAGCTTATCACATTCTGTACGTTTATCCTCGGTCACGTGTTCTTACCCCATATTAATCCTTGTTTTGAGGATAAATATCAATCCAAGGGTGGTTAAAAGTCCCGCTACTGTCACAACATTTCATGTGGCACAAGTCACTTTGAAATAAATCGAGCTTTATAATATAATGCCAGGAGCGATCCTCGGAGCTCAATCAATTGGGGACCTACAAAGAATCTTTTGTTGTCAAATTACGATTTCGATTCGAAATCATCCAGACTACATGGATGCCTTTGAGAATTATTTATTTGCAGCGGTAAATAAACTTGATTTTTCTAGTATAAAAGTGGTTTTTACGGTTTGTGATATAAATGTACCGTGATTTGGGTTACAATCTTTGTCGTCACAGGAGTGCAGACTCAATGTACGCAGGGCGTCCGGCACGTCATTCATACGAAACTGAAAAACATAATTTTAAACAAAGAATAACTGACTTCACTTAGACTCTCACTTAGACTAGCAGAATGAAATTCCCGAGCTACTGTAAAAAATATTGAAATCAGTTTCCTCGATTTCGCCAGGATCCCGTCATCAGATCCTGACCTGGTTACATTGAGACCAACTGTCAAGTATACTCTTTCAAATACATAGAATAAGAATTTTCCAAATAGGTCCAGCCGTCTATGCATAATCAATGAACATACATAAAAAAACTCCCAACGAATTGAAATTAAACGCAACGCAACGCAACGTGCTTGTGACCCCTCTGGTGTTGCGGGCGTCCATGGGCGGCGTTAATTGCTTACCATCAGGCGATTCGTCTGCTTGTTTGCCTCCTATATCATAAAAAAAAAATCTATTCCTTCGAAATCTTCAAGTCGGTTGATAAACATGCGAGCGACCTCACTACTCTAGCTATGTACGCAAAATTTGAGAACTACTCTTTTATGTGCGTTTTTATTCAAACAATAAAGCAGGCGTAGAAGGGGTAAGGGGAGGGGGTATAGGACCCTGGCAAGGGGTCGCAATTTCTTTGTAGGAAATCTAACAAGGCTTCAAATCTTCGGCTTTTCTAGGCCGCCGCCTGTTACCACGCTACGCCACTGGGTCCTTATTTCTCCTCCTGTAGTATAGTTTCCGATTGTTTAAAGTATCTTATAATGTGTAATCGATCCAAATTATTTAATTAGTTAGCAAACTTTACAATAACTGTTTAAATTAAATGTCTGAACTTCCTGCCATAGTCACCGCTTGGCCAAAGTTACACCCGCAGTTAGCTAGTAATTAGCAGTATTTTATCTTAGTTTCAAATTAACCTGGCCATTTACTAGTTAACTTTGTAATAATTCACCTCCATTGTCTGGACCGCGAAGCAACGGCCACTGTTTCAGTGATAAAGTGCCGGAGAAAATACTAAGTAATTTAATTTTGGTGAAGTTTTTTTACGCTATCTTATTACTTTTGACGTGCTGATACACAATTTGATTATACACTGGGGGAAAGCGGGTGTAGGTTCTCATAGATCTAATTATACTCATTTTTTTGTACCACACCATACAGTGGAAAAACAGCTACGGCCCGCTTGATTGTAAACAGCTGTCGTAGCCTATGATCATAGTTTCCTATCATTTTGTTAGGAGCTCCTTACAAAATCCATCCTTTGAGGGACAAGTGCGAATGTCAGATTTTGAGTCTTATTTCTGACTTTTATGTGGCTTTAACGCAATAAGTTCTTTATAGACATTTGATCCTCACAACAAAACGAGTCGATTGATACCTACCAAACATAAAAACCGGCCAACAGCATGTCGAGCTACGCTCAAGGTAGTTCCGGTAGTAACCAGCCCGTCACAATACAGCCACTCAAAAGGTTGTTTTTACGGGATATTTTGCGGCACTTCCGTTCTTTTTTAGGGTTCCGTACCTCGAAAGGAAAAAACGCAACCCTTATAGGATTACTTTGTTGTCCGTCCGTCCGTCCGTCTGTCAAGACCCTTTTTCTCAAGAACGCGTGGAGGTATCAAGCTGAAATAGGAGCGAAGAAAAAATCCACGCTCTAGTGTACTAACTATCACTGTGCTAAGCAGACGGACATGGCGAAACTATAAGTGTTCCTAACTACGGAACCCCAAAAGCATTCAACATCCCAATTATCGCTAATGAATATTATACTAAAACTTGCACAGTCCAATGAAACGGCACTAACGAATCACGGAACAATGTCAAATTAAACCTTCCAACACAGTTTAAAATAACTTTTAACTAGTTTTCTTTGCTAACAATAACTCGTAGCGATAATGGCCCTAGTTCGGACGGCAGTTAGACGTCCTAGATACTTAGTTACACAACTTTTTATCGGATCTTGGACTGTAGTTGACGACTGTTTTAATCGCGTAAATGCTATTTTAATACAATAAAAATACGACAAAACTCGAAATCCGTCGGACAATATTGAAATTTGGAGTGTATGTTGATTAGGAGGCCCGTTTTATTGTCTACACCATTTGACATTTTAGGACCTCGAGAAAATGTTTTCCATCCTGAAGAAATTTTCCCTCCGAATCTACGCACTCTATGAAAATATGATCTAGAACAATATTAAAGCTCATTAAATTCTACATAGAAACATGGGTACACTTTTGCTGAAAAATGTACCTCCTTAGAGATAGCACTTGAGGAAATGAAGTGTATCGTCAATCGGACGGATTTCGAGTTTTGTAATACATATTTTGATTATATTATTTGGTCACACTTATATTCTACTGGCTTCCGCCCGCGACTTCGTACGAATCGAACCCCAATCAATGATATTTACTATGGATGGGTTATACTCTAACAAAATGAGCACAAAAAATACTTCCAAAGTTATTTCATAACCTAGCAATGATTCTGTTATATTTATTCATTTTGACAATCATATCATAACATCTTTGTCACTCTCGTTGTTAGAAAATTACAGTTTGTCTGTTTCGTAGGCAGGGTCACTACCAACTAAATGCAAAAAATCATGTGAAGCAAAATTGGAAGATATTTTTTTTACAACATGAGTATTAGATACTCGTTATAGGTTGTATTCTTATTGTAAAAAATATGGAAACATTCAAAATTTTAAGCCATCAAGTACCTTTTTTGTCAGATAGTGATAGTTTAGTTTTTGTATGCTCCTAAATTGGCTTTTGAAACACACAAATGTTAGCAGTACGTAAAATCATTTCTACCAATTCGCTATGTGCGAAGTGCATGCTGGAACGTGAACTATAGCAGTACACAGGGTGACAAGAAATTAAACTGCAAAGGGCTCTTCTCAATATCAAATTTCGAAATATTTGACATCACCTATGTTACCTCAACTCGGTCAACGGTCAAAATAGCGAATCAGCAAGTGACATTTCATATAAGCAAGGAGTACAAGCCATTCATTTAAAACCGGCCAAGAGCGAGTCGGACTCGCGCACCGAGGGTTCCGTACAAACCTGTAGGTATATAGGGGTAGTAACTTTAAAATTATTAAAAATATTTTTATTATATGATTTAACAAAAAAATTACGGTTTTCGCAATTTTGCGGAAATTTGCGGCATAAACGGCTGTATCTTTTGATTGCGTTGGCTTAGAACTTTGATTTTTTCACAGCTCCAAGAGACAGTAAACCTAAGTATTTGATATAAATTTCAGCCTGATACCTTCACGCGTTCCTGAGAAAAAGGGTCTTGACAGACGGACCGACGGACAACAAAATGATCCTAAATATAAGGGTTCCGTTTTTTCCTTTCGAGGTACGAAACCCTAAAAATATAAAAAAGATTGAACCCCTGCTAAGAAATGGCGATACAATCATGCAGACAGCGAAGACGCCATATTAGAAATGATTCAAGGCCGCCATTATTTTCCTTTGAAATGAATTTAATGGAATCCACTTCAAATGCCAAATGCTAATTAAAATCGAATGTCTTCCGCAGAAATACGCCTTGTATTAATATTTAATAGAAATATTTAAAGGGAAGCGAGTTTCGTTTCTTTAAGGCCCAAAACATATTTCGCGGCGTGCGTTTCGCGCATACAGCTATCATTTGAAGGGTACACGAAGAGAACATGTCTAGTCACTTTTTTTGTAAAATGAGATTTTTATATCAAAATGTAGAGCTTGCAATGAACTATTAGTAATAACTTCTGTTACAGATTTAAATTTTAACGTGTATCCACTTCTTAACTCATAAAAACCGGAACAAGTTTTTTGGAGATAACACAAAAATGGCTGAACCTATATTTTATTACAGGGACACACAATTTTTTAAACTTTCGAAGCGATTGTTTTTAGAAAATATTCACTTAATCAGAAAATGTTTAAAGAAAACTCGATGTTATTTTTAAAGACCTATCGATTGATGTGCAACATGTTGATTATTTAGTAAAAAAATCGGTTGTCTGTAAAGTCGGTTTACTGACGATAGTTGAACGTGACAACGTCATAAGAAAATACTGATGGAATGGTTGCATTTTTCAAAAGAAAATTTTAATTTCACTGCACTTCATACTTGACGAAAACATGTAAATGTATTATTGTATAGCAGCTGTCCACGCGGACGCATCGCTCACTCAAGTAGGAGAGAGACAGATGTCGAACGCTGCCGAACGCGAAGGCCGATTGCCTCTTTGTCGCTAGTTCCGCGCTCTCGCTTGCACTTCAAGCCTTAAATGGAACGCCTCAGAGCGAGGTAACGCCGCATGAGTCATGTTTTTTCGTGCGTGCAGCCGGCTCCATCGAATTATAAGACGTTGTCACGTCAAAATTTTTTTTAAAATTTTGTAATATGTATGCGCGCCCCGCAATTTCACTACACAACTAAATAGCGGCATACAAAATACACCTTATGTCACAATTTTATTAAGATACGTCTTATAGCTTCCGAGTAATATGGCTGTGACATACGGACGGACGGACGGACGGACGAACAGGCGGACATGACGAAACTTACGTATGTCCGCCAGCTACATTTTATTTTTTCACAAGAAATCGACCATTTGAATAAGAGTGACAGACAAAGTGATTGACAAACTACCTATTTCTATACTGACAATTTTTTTGTAAAAGGTCACTACTGTTATAAATCTAGTAGGTACATTATTATTGCATGACTATTTGAGTATCGCCACAGCGGAAATCTGTTTTTTTTAAGAGAAGTTGTCGGGCACTGGCACTGTTCCCACTACACTGTTCGCAGTGTTCTCACTACCGACACAATTACCCTGGTTTGCAAAAGTTTTGTTATTTTATAAATTACCTCCTTAACCCTTTGACCTTGCGCGATATCACATCCAAAATATAACCGAGTGCGCTCGCGCGCTCTGGCGGCAATGGCCCTATACTTCTGTCCGATGGTTGGCGGTCAAAAGGTTAAAGAGGACCTGCATCCTACAAAATTTCGGAGCAATTTTGGAGCAAATAATATGTGTTGTGACAGTCAGACTAGGTACGGGGTTCCTATTTTACTATTTTTGTACGGAACCCTAAAAATATTCCACTTTTCTGAAATTTAACTGCCTTTGTTATTAAAATGATACCTGCAGTGATACACTCAAAATGGTTAATTAGGTTTAAACGATGCTGGCAACAAATATTTAAAACAAGCCTACTTTCAATAATAGATGCCGAGTCATTATTTTTGTTGCCAACCCATTATTTAAAGTTCCCTGTTAATTTTTTGGTCAACTGTATATTGCTGCCGTTTTTTAATAATAAAGATGCCTAATGTTTGAGGCTTATTTAATTTGATTGCCCCTTAAATATTATAACGTAACCAATTTATATTATCAGATGCCTTAGAAAAGCTGCCGGTTCAATATTTAGATACCCGAAAAATTAAAAGCCAAAACCATCTAGTTACGAAAATAGTATGGTTAATTGAATCGTTCCAAATTTTAAAAGTGCTATAACTCAAAATATTGTCAATGTGACTAGACATGCCTCTCTCTCTTACCGTGTAGTCGTGTACCCTTCATTTACAAAAATCAGCCGGAAGGGAGAAAAACCGAATCTAGCTGAATTTTAACTATAAAACTTTCGTGAGACTCTAACATATTAAAAATATTTATATCGGGTTACTCACGTAATTTAAGTCCATATTTGCTTTACATGATTCGATCAATTTACAATGATCATTCGTAGCCGGCGAGCTGCCGTCGCGGAAGGCCGCTCGTGAGAATGATCGTCGTAAATTGATCGAAACATGTCTAGCAAAAATCTACTTAAAGTACGTGAGTAGCCCGTTATAAATATATATAATAGCTGAATTTTGTCTATGAGCCCGAAACAAAAATTAAATCCCGACAACAATTACAAGCTCACGTAAGACTTTCATGTATATATAGGTACAAACGAAAGTAAATAAAAGTAAGTCTTGCATAGTAATACTTCTTATAACGTTATTTAATAATATTTTAACGAAATGGGGCCCAATTTTAAGCTTCTTAACGGAAACTGAGGAGAAAATTCATCGAAAAAATATTAAAAGAGTAAATATGTACTCGTATAAGGATAATTGACCTATATTACGATATTCCAATAAATTTAAATCAACAGTCTCCTTAAGCACAGGATTTCAATTTGAACTTAAAATAGCGTCATTTAAAAATACACTGATTAAGTGATTAACATACTAATGAACTAAAGGAGATTCCTTCACTTCCAAGAAGGTCTTAACTATAAATGTTTCTTACAGGAAAAGGACTTTTCCCGGCCTAGGGCGTGCCCTCTTGCAGAGGCTAATTGAGTGGTATCGAGTTTGTCCCACTTAGCCTGCCAGGCAATTTGATTCTTTACTCAACAGTGAAGCAGGGAAATAAAGCTTTGCTAAATAGAATTTTTATGTTAGTGCGGGAAGGACCGTATTGTAGCACTAACGGGGTAGCAAGTATATTATACGACTTATTTATTGTAGGTATGTAATTATTAGATTTTATGTATGCGGTTAAACTCTACCCCCATTCTTTATAATTTTTGTATGGCATGACTGAGCTTAGACGCTCTCGCAATTTAGTTTATAACCCAATTATGGCACGACCTTCAGTAAAAGATGAAGAGTTAGACGTTAAAACCGGGTAAAAAATATGTTAGAACCGTGAAGGGTAAAATCAGTGTTCATCAACCATTTCATCATCTAATCCGCCAGTATCACTGACATTTTCTGAAAACCTATTTTCAACAAAATATCTTCTAAAGCTCGAACCGGTTACCTCAAATTTGTCTCTACCTCATTTCCTGAGCTATTACCATAGTTCATACCAAACACATAAGGCCGTAAGTGGTTTTGTTTACTCACTGAAATCCGCCATTTTGCCAGTGGGATAACTACTGAGCCGAAAACTAAAACTATGTCCAGAGACATGTAAATAGTAGACTGATATTTTTTTCTAATATACAATTTTACCTATGCGGCCAAAGTTACGTTCGGTGTATACAGATGTAACAAAAATACTGGTGATCCGTTTAGGGGCATAATTTGTATCGTATTGCGTGTAAGAAAAAGCAGGAGCAAAATTTTATTTAAATATACACGGTGCTCGCGAGGAAACCGCATAATTTTAACAGCGTTATCCCGACCTTATTTAGAGACTAAAATGTCAAATAAACTTTTCTGAAATTCATCTTGTTTCGGAGTTATAACCAATTAAAAAAATAAAATATTTTGATTATAACTCAGGACTGAACGCTTTCTTAACGGCAATTTTACCACTATGGAACTCATTATAGGCATCCCTGTTGACAGACATAAAAGTGACAGGAAACACTTTGCTTTAACTTTGATTTTAAGAAAAAAACAGGAGTTTTATTTGTTTTTAGGCATAGTTTTGTAATTAACATTTATTTTTAATTTAAGAATACATTCAGAAAACAAGAAAAAAAAAACAAAAAAAAAATTTTTTTTTTGGCGGAATTGTTCAAAAGTCATATGATATTTTTTACTTCTTTTGGCCTCAGGAGTACGCTGTTAAAATTATGCGTTTTCCTCGCGAGCACCTTGTATATATTACATGTAAAAAGAATTTCTTTGTTTGGGACAAGTCGTCCCGGCTGGCCAACCCTCCATACAAAACCAATTTTGTTTTTCGCGAGATTTTTTTTTCTTAGTTTTTCATTGTTAGATAACGATACAAATGCCCTAAAAAGGATCACTAGCATTTTTGTTACACCTTGTATGATGTGTTGTGGCCTCTTCATAAACGACAAGTGGAACGGAGTGGGTTTTAGTGGGAACCCCACATACCCCCCCATATGGCTTCCCTGGCTAGAGGAATGCGTAACGCAAAAAAGTATATGGTGTGGTACATGTTGCATCGCATTAGTTAATTCAATATAGTTTTGCAGGCTGCTTTAACTGTTGAATTACGACAATCACTTGCCCTCAAAACGCCCTTAAATGTTAAGAGGTGAAACTCAATACTCGGCCCATATTACTCCATTTTATTTGATATAAACTATTACTTAACCGAGAAGTTCGCCGTCGTAATGGTATCCAACAACGGCCGCGGCGCGGTGCGCACATTGCAAAGAACTGAAAAGCACGTCATGGTCGCACTCTTCGTTCAAGTAACGCAACTTTGCCTAGAAATAAACATTCTATAGTATATACCAGTCTCTGCCATACCTCATAAATAACACCTAAGCCCCACATTCAAACCTATAATTTATTTCAATGATTCTCCATTCCATACCGTATTTAACGACCCGGTTTACTGCTATTTGCCAGTAAATTAGGTAAATATTGACGGATTATTGGATATTTAACGTTAATGTGACAAATTAACGTTATCACGTGAAATTAAAACGGATTTAACATATTAAAGCCGTTGATTTTGGTTTACATTGATTTTCTATATGTACATTTATATTTTCTACTCGTTGGTACAGTCGCCATCAGATATATCGCAGCGGCCAAGGTGATCACAAATATCAGAACAACGCCTCTATTGTCAAGGTGATAAAGTGCACGTTCCGATATTTTTGAGTACCTTGGTCGCTCCGATAATATATATTTAATGGCGACTGTGCAATGTCTTTTTATTGTAGTTCCTAAGTTAAGTTCTCAACGATTATGCATAATGTTTGAGGGATATTATCAATACGAATAACTAAACATTTTAAAATCCTCCAACACAGAAACTGCTATACCATTTTTGATAAAACTTGTCTGAGAACCATCGAAAGAAAGTTTATCAACTACGGTGCCAGACAGATACACAGACAAACAGACATCCAATAGGAGTGAAACTTATAACACCACTCTCTTTTTGTAGAAATCGTAAAACATATAATCGTAACCTATTTTACCTACTACAATAAAATTGAAACCCGTTAGAAGATCTGGATTGATTATATCTGGTCTGCTGAGGGAACCTGTGAGTTAAGGCATCAAATATTAGGCTGCAGGAATTCCTATCGTTAAAAATTCGTAACGGTTTGAAACATGTTGAGGTAAATACGACATAAATATTTTTTTTTATCATATTATAATTATTATTTTTGTTAATAAAAAAACATGGTGCAATTTACATTTAAAACAGTTTCGTCAAACATCACGTTTTGTACATCAGTTAACATAATTTTACATGGCAACACATTATTAAGCTATTTGCAGCGTAAAACAACAATCAGAGCACACTTATCAATACATTTGGAGTGCAAAATTCCAATATATTTTAAACCATTCACAAATTACGTGTCTAAAATAAACGTTTTATCTCGTTGACATAGAGCGTTGACATACTGCCTCACACATAAGCCTGCTTTGTCACGCGATAATGATTGTGTTTACTTTATCAATAATTTTACAACCTTCCGTTAAAACGTCGATTCCATATTGGGTTTAATTAACTTTTTAAAGCTGATACTTTTGATGGATGTTGAATTTAAATATTATTTTTATTGGATTTGCCTAAATAGCGTCAACCTATGTAACCTCTTTACGCTTACACCAGATAAAATTAGATATAAACATAATTTGAGTCTCAAGAAGGGACAAAGGATTGTTATGAACACTAATCACTTTTAAAGCAGGTACCTATCCGAAATACCTACTAATTCTAGTCGCTGTTCAAAGCAAGTATTTTCAACACATGTTCCATAAAATTTTTAACAATTTCCATGGCCAAAATAAACAGTTTATCTCGCTGACACGCAGCGTTAAAATACAGCCTCACACATAAGCCTGCTTTGTCGCGCGATAATGATTCTGTTTATTTTATCGGAGATTTCGTTAAAATGTTGTTCGTATTTCGTTTAATTAACTTTTTGTAGCTGATAAGCTTGATGAATGTTGGGTGTATTAATTTAATTTGTGGCTAAATTCACGTATTTATTTGAGAAATAACATTATGTCGATGTTTTTCAAAAAGCAGATTTTCGTATAATTGGATGTTTTTTTTTCCTTTTTAACGCAAACCGGCTAATAGTATTTGAATGAAATTTGGTTCATAGATAGATTATACAACCGGAATCGTATTAACATAAGATACTTTTTATTCCTAATAGAAACAAAAATTGTCTAAATCTTATGGTCAATTGGAAAGCACAAATAGCTTCTTTTAACGTATTTAAAATAAAATTATGTTCTCGTATTATTTATACGCGAAACTTTCGACTGAAATTTAAATATCGAGGACAAATTAGTGACTAACTAAAAGTTGATCAAATCTAACATAGTAATTGTAAGCCTATTAACACTTGTAATCTATAATGGTAATTACTCCACTTGAGATTCCGCGCACCCTGTGACCTGATTACCAGGGCCCGGAATTAGGTGAGCTAAAATACCTAAAGTTCGCGAGAGGATATAATATAGAGTGGTTACAACCGGATGAAAATAATATTTTATTTGGATTAATACTAAGTACTTGTTTCCTTACCTTTCTATATATACTATAGTAGTACTAGTAGCTTTCACTATTTTGACGCTAATACGCCACTCTGACAAGCATTGATAATGAATAGGAAAATACAGATTACTAATTTAAAATATATGTCACATTTTCAGATTTATTATTATAATGTTAACTTTATGGCTGCAATGTAACCATTTTTCATCATTACCACTATTACTTGCAGTGCTCGGATGAATATCGAATACCCGGAATCCAAATAAAATATTATTTTCATCCGGTTGTAACCACTCTATATTATGTCCTCTCGCGAACTTTAGGTATTTTAGCTCACCTAATTCCGGGCCCTGCTGATTACAAATACTTGAGCACAATAAACATACTCACACATATACACACACAAGGCAAGTGTCAATAATGTGCAGCAGTTAGGTACCTATAGGTACATTTAATTACATAAATACTAGTTAGTACCTATAAAATGAAATGAAAAGAAATATAGTCAAGCTACCAAAGGCCCAATATATACCTTTGTATTAGTATGGGTATAAAAACCTACCTTAAAACACTAGCATATACATATTAGGTATTATTAGAAAAAGATGATAACCGCCAAGCTGAAATGGGACTGGGCCGGCCATGTCTGTCGCATGCATCCACAGAGGTGGGCTAAAATAGCTACGGAGTGGATACCACAAGACGAGGGAGGGGGCGGGCAGGCCCAGGCGGAGATGGCGAGATGACCTTAACGTTAACGACTGGCCTGAAATCGCACGGGACCGAGACGAATGGAAATCGAGGGGGGAGGCCTTTGCCCAGCTGTGGGACACACTATAGGCAATTAATAATAATATTAAAACAAGCATTTTGGCAACATGTCGGTTTTCATTTGCTTCACCTGCTCCGGTGTAGGATTCCGAAGAGTCCTCGGAATCGTGAAAATACCACACCCTTCGGCTAGAAGTCTGCGCTGCTTATTGCAGCAGTACTTACAATTTACATAAGTAAGATACATACAATATGATCCTTTTTAATTAAACGAATATATATGTTTTATTATTGTTCTCCTCACCTTATTTACCCTAGACATATAAATATTACTCGTTTTGTCTAGACTCAATAATATCCTTCTCTATCGAACCTATGGCGCCCAATGCTCTTGGTTATAGAATTAGATACCATGAACGAGGAAGAGTTCCTCTTGTGTATATAAACATAACATACTCTTTATTGCACACCTCAAAATAAACAGTCTTATCGCTGAAAAGCGATCTCTTCCAGACAACCTTTGGGTAGCAGAACCCATTGAAAATAATCAAAATGTAAATCAACTAAACAATAATAAACTTACGCATATAAAATAAAATAAATAAAATAGCATATTATATAGTATCAAAAGCCCTAAGAAAATATAAGTAAGAATTGCTTGTCTAATAGCGTTTTAGTACCAATTAGCCCCAGAATAAGTCCTGATCTTGACATTGCGTAACGAAGGTTTCGACGTAGAATTTTTAACGCATCATGTATAACCTCATTTGTGAATTTTCGGAAACATTCGGGCTGTGAGCGGCCCCAAGCGTTACAACTGCGCCAAATTAACACCGGGTACAACACATTCACATTCACGGCCTCTGTAATCAAGTTGGGAGTGATCCAGCCGGAGATTTGAATCCCCGTAAGGGTATTTATTTTCGTGCTTATCATGAATATTTCTTCATGAATTAGGAGTTTTTTATATATGTAACTAAGTATTTATGTTTTACCTACGCGTAAATTTGTCGTCGCTTATAGTAAAAGCTTTGCCTAGTTTGGAGATAGATCGAACTGTAAAAGAACTGTGAGATGTCCCCACGTATTTTTAGGGTTCCGTACCTCGAAAGGAAAAAACGGAACCCTTATAGGATCACTTTGTTGTCCGTCTGTCTGTCTGTCTGTCTGTCTGTCTGTCAAGACCATTTTTCTCAGGAACGCGTGGAGGTATCAAGCTGAAATTTATATCAAATACTCAAGTCTATTGTCCCTTGGAGCTGTGAAAAAATCAAACTTAAAAACCAACGCAATCAAAAGATACAGTCGTTTATGCTGAAAATTTTAGAGTTTTTCGGCACTCGCAAAACCTACGGGGTACTTCCCGTAAACTCAGAAACTTGAAATTTGGCACGAAGCAACGTCATATAGCATAGACAATGGAAAAATTACAAAAAGTAGACATTTTTAGTAAAATCATACAAAAAAATATTTTTTTAAATTTTAAACTTACTTCCTTTTTTCTCGTAAACGCATGGAGGTATTAAATTGAAATTCATGTCAAATACTCAGGGCTATAAGACCTTTTAGATGTAGCAAAACAAAACTTTTATGTCGACGCAATCAAAAGAAATAGCAATTTAAGTCGCATATTTTGAAACTGAGTACTCGCAAGAAACTCAAAACCTAAAGGGTACTTCCCGTAAACTCAGAAACTTGAAACTTGGCACGAAGACACTTCATATAGCTCAGATAAAGGAAAAATTACGAAAAGTAGAAATTTTTAGTAAAATCATACAAAAAATATTATATAAATTTTAAACTTACTACCTTTTTCCTCGTAAACGCGTAGAAGTATTAAATTGAAATTAGTAATAAACATAGTACAACTTTTTGCTTGTTATAGGTTTGTACGGAACCCTCGGTGCGCGAGTCCGACTCGCACTTGGCCGGTTTTTTTATATATCAATTACTTTTGGTCAAGTTTAAGCGTCAAGTCGATTTGTTAAAACTTATATGAAAAACGTACCCTGTGAAGAGTATATGAGTTTATATAGATTTTAAAATACCTAATTGAAAATGAAAAAATCTCCTTTTCTCCTGTATTTGCGAAATTTCATGACTACCCAGCAAATTAATGTATATAGGAAATTAGTCGATTCTGATTTTTACAAATCGTTACCACGTGCTGTTCTCCACCAGTCATATTACGTAACCAATCCCAAATACGGAACGGAACGTCATATACGCTGATACTAAGTATGAAGCTTGTATGCACGACTGTCCCTGTGTTGTCTCCATATATTTTGATGAGTAAACCTCATTTCTTTTAGATATGTTTATACTATAATTAAATACGATTTTTACAATAATTAGATACAATTGTTTTCACTTGATTGTCTCATCGGAAGATCAGCGCTGACAACCGCCAGCATCATGCTGAGATAAGATGATTTCGTGGCACTTTCTCGTTTTATGTCTTCTTTACTTAGCTGTTTCTTTTATATGTATGTGTTTACGAATAAACTATTTCTATTCTATTCTATTGCTATTCTATTCAATTTCTATTCTATTCAATTCAATTCAATTCAATTCAATTCAATTCTATTCTATTCTATTCTATTCTATTCTATTCTATTCTATTCTATTCTATTCTATTCTATTCTATTCTATTCTATTCTATTCTATTCTATTCTATTCTATTCTATTCTATTCTATTCTATTCTATTCTATTCTATTCTATTCTATTCTATTCTATTCTATTCTATTCTATTCTATTCTATTCTATTCTATTCTATTCTATTCTATTCTATTCTATTCTATTCTATTCTATTCTATTCTATTCTATTCTATTCTATTCTATTCTATTCTATTCTATTCTATTCTATTCTATTCTATTCTATTCTATTCTATTCTATTCTATTCTATTCTATTCTATTCTATTCTATTCTATTCTATTCTATTCTATTCTATTCTATTCTATTCTATTCTATTCTATTCTATTCTATTCTATTCTATTCTATTCTATTCTATTCTATTCTATTCTATTCTATTCTATTCTATTCTATTCTATTCTATTCTATTCTATTCTATTCTATTCTATTCTATTCTATTCTATTCTATTCTATTTCTATTCTATACGCACACATTTTTGAAACCTGATTTTAATCATGTATTTTGATTTAATTACTGCTACGAAGTAATTAAAAACTATAGGAAAGGAGTCCATTTTGTTTTTTTTTTGCAGACAGTTACCACGTGCTGATCTTTACCAGTCACATTACGTAACCAATTCCCAAATACGCCCACAGGACAATTCCATTCTCCTTTAAGTATATAAAGCGCCTTTGAGTAAACTCACAATGTGCTATTTGTGTTGGAAGGAATATTACGGAGCGTGAAAAGAGAGCGAACTCATCAAACTTGTGATTTGTTTGCTGCGGGCCTGATTGCTTGTGGAGTTTCGACGTGTGGTATGATTGTGACTTCACATGTCGATTCAACCAGGAATTATTGTCATGCAACAGTTTTCATAACAATAACTCTCACTTATGAGGTTATATTCTCGTTAATATTAACGCATGTTTGCATTTCATTGCGTAATTTAATTATGATGCAAATTTAAGTGTCAATATTTCATTTAGTTTATGAAGGTATTTATTAAAATTTAAGTTACCATAACTATACTCAAGGATGATTATAATGGGTCACTTCGTAGAGATATTATCAAACAAGATGACCCTTTTATATTGCTTTTTAGTGTAAAAAGAACTTTCGAAAAATCGCGACTTTTTTTTACTCTAGCCGTAGAAAATATTTCAGTGCAGAGTCGATTGTAACTCCTAATGGGGCATTTTTTGCTTGTGGGAGAACCGTATTATTTTAATCAAATTATTTATATAATTTCTCATAATATTGCATCAAACCCAGAACTCCAGGATTCGATTTCTTGAAGTTTACAGCTGCCAGATGTCCATATAATAAGCATAGTATAGCAAACTGACTAGAGTGATTTCATTGCTCTCATTATTGTGTCATATCTTTCGTGGCTAGCTCTCCGTCTATAAAGTATTCCGTTTAAGGTAATATTCCGAAAACTCACGGAGTAAACCGAGTAAAAAGAGTGCTTAGGATTAAGTTTTCCTACCCTTTTTAGCCTTCCTAGCTTTTTAAGACGCTAACAGTTTTTTTAAAGGTTTGTAGCAATTTCCTTTATGATCGTTTGTATAGAAAGGATTTCCCTTAAGCCTGATAAGAAAATATGAAGATAAAGAACCCTTTTAGGGAAATATGCAACAGCGCCATCTTTAGTAATCATTAGTTATTAGGTATAAGAATATTTGCATACTGTTAAACCCAGCTGAAGAAGGAACTATCCCTAACCTAAAGTTAAGACATGTAACTAACCCTTTTTCTGCAAATAAACATATTATAATTATGATTATGATTAATCATCTTTTATCGGCCTTCTTCATTGCAGTTACAGGTTAAATACTAAAAACTAAGCGCAGGTAAATTGTTCTCCGATTACATTGAAACAGTTTCGCAAGTTTGGATCCATCGAGCGCAGTAGGAGTTGCAATTTGCAATGCTCTTTGCGACCTAATATTATTCCAAATGCCTCCTTTAACCGGCGGTGATCAAGCTCGTGATTTTGTATTATCTTACTAGCGCTTGTCCCCGATTTTACCACAGCTCAATTTAGCCTGGGTTCCGCTTGACAACCTAATCCCATAAATACCGCTTTTTGAAGGGGAACAAAGAAACCGACTAAATTATGTAGGCTAGCTACGATATGCTTTCAGCCATCTTGAAATGCGTTTCCAAATTAGTCACGATGCGTGTATTCTGTCCTTCTTGGGTATATGCTTGTTTCAACTCTAGAGATACTTGCTTTAAGGGTAATTAACATAGTTGTGCAAGTTGTAAGTATTAGTCAATAATTATGGAGATGGTAAAAAAGCTAGCTCAAAAAGTTAGGTCTTATTACACTGGTTCAACCATTCTAGGTCTCGAAAGCATTAGGAATGATGGCAATCTCAAAGTTCCTTATGGAGCGATCGTTCAGTGGAGAAACTATCGGAAACAGGTGATAGGTAAGAAATGCAAGAATGTACGGCATTTCTGTCTAACTATTTGCCTAAGGTACTAGAAGAAAACGGGGGATTATGTTGTCCTATGGTATACATAAATTCGAACAGAAAATTAGTAAGTTCATTCTTCCACACATGTAGACTACATAGTTATTGAACAATTTTAACATCGAGTCATATTATAGTTAGACATTACTAATGTAACATATTTTCAACCGACTTCAAGATTTCGAAGGAGGAGGTTATAAATTCGTCGGGATCTTTGTTTTTATTTTCTATTTTTATTTTTATGTATGTTCACCGATTATTCGAAGACGGCTGGACCGATTTGTAAAATTCTTTTTTTGTTTGAAAGAGTATACTTCACAGTTGGTCCTATTGTAACTAGATCAGGATCTGATGATAGAATACTGGAGGAATCGAGGGAGCTCTTGAAATATTATAGGCACACCTAAGTATAGTGATTTCAGTATTTTTTACAGTAGCTCAGGCTTTTGCTCTTGGAAAGGTCGAGTAGGCTAAGTGAAGTCGGTTCTTCTTTCTTGTTTAAAATTATTTCATCAACGAGACATTAGACTCCACACTGACCGCATTTATCTTTGCCCCCAGATGAGATGGCGCGTGGCCGGCGGGATGGGCGTACCGCTTGCTGCTGCTGTCTTCTTCATGCTGCCCCTCTTCACGTCGCCCACCGGAGACATACGTAAGTATACAGACACGTACCTATAGTTCGACAACACTAACTTTGCATCGACTTTGCAGAGACAAAATGATGATTACTATCATAAACGTCATTTGTTTATAAAACATTGAAGTTTATGCTGGTTCAACACTCTTTGTCACTTGCAAATTTCATGCAGAGTTAACGTGGTCTGAATATACCTGCAGATAATACGGAACATGCGTAAAATACTAACTTTGGGATGCGATGCTAAAAGGCATGCGTGGGTACTATTTGAAGAAATATTGCTCCACAATTTTTTGCAAGTTTTCTCATATTTAGATAGATAGATAGATATAAATTTATTCAATAAAGCACACACTACAAAACATAAAAAACAGAAGTTGAAAAATGCATACCTAAAGGTAAACACTAGTCAGAAGTTACACAAGTTCAAGTTAGTACAGAAGTTCACAATGTGTTCAGCAATGTGCGCGATAAAGAAAAGGCTCAGACTCAGCATAATGTTGCGAAATTGCGAGTTAACCCCACAATTTGCAACGCTGTTATTCTGTCCTGGCCTTTAAGGAGTCTAACGTTATTTAAAAAAAAAAAATTTACGACGTAAGATATTTTACATAAAAAGTAGATATGCACAAAGTGAGAGGAAAACAAAACGGAAAAATGAGTAGAATAACGCGCGAGTAGTTAAATATGGAATTAAAGAATAAAGTGTATATTTGGTACTTAAGTATCGATTTAGGTTATTTTATGCGTGTAACTGTTTGAGATTCTTCCCGAAGTTTGACTTTGTACTTGTTTAAATGAACTTGTTTAAAGTATCTTTGCTATATATTTTCAACTTGTTTCTTGCGCAATCAAGTGTCCTGTCACTTTCTAAAACCAGTTTAGTTTATTAATTTCAGTCGTTATCAGTGCGAATTTAACACTACCAACCTACCAACTTGCTGTATTTCCATACCATTTGGAACATAATTAGCTTTACGACAAAACATAATCTCAATATCTTGCAGAGGTTATTATACTTAGTCTAAGGCGGTGTATAAATTTCAGGACACCATGGCACATCACGAGCGCGCGGCTGGCGCGCCGGCGCTCAGCCCTCCACCGAAGTGGCGGCTAACAACTCAGTCAGCAACATTACAGCACAACTAGGAGGCACCACCTATCTACACTGTCTTGTGGGACACCTTAGTGAAAGAGGGGTAAGTCATATAATATAATGGTATTTAATATAATAGTGAAATGGCTAGCTGACAGGCCGACGCAGAGCCCCCCGCCGAAATGGCGGCTAATAAATCAGTCAGCAACATTACAGCACAGCTAGGTGGCATCACGTATCTACAATGCCTTGTGGGACACCTTAGTGAAAGAGGGCTGTCATAAATAATATTACGTAGAAAAGCATGAGAAGACCTGAAGTGGCTGACTGGCGGGCCGGCGCAGAGCCCTCCGCCGAAGTGGCGGCTAATAACTCAGTCAGCAACATCACAGCACAACTAGGGGGCACCACGTACTTACACTGCCTTGTGAGGCACCAGAATGAAAGAAAGGTGAGTCAATTACCATTACGTTGAACAGGGCAGACCTAGAATAGAAATGTCAGGCTGGCGGGTCGGTGCTGAGCCGGAGCACCACATATCTGCACTTCCTTGTGAGGCACTTGAGTGAGCGAGTGGAAAGTCACATAAGATTTAATCGAGCTGTGGCTAAAAACCAAGATAAACGCTAACGTAAATACAAATTAACACGTACGACGATGGAAAAACGATGCTCAAACGATTACTAAGTAATAAAGACTTGGCTTTCTAAACCGCTTACAGTGAAGATACCCCATCATGAAAGTATTAAAAGTCCGCAAAACACATTAAAGTTGCTCGAAGCCGTAACAAGTTGATCAGATAACGTGTTCATAGCCGCTTGACCACAGCGCCCTACTTGCGAACTTAATCGAGGCCTCTGCTATTCACAACATTTTTAGTTCACTCGCGCCTCAAGAGTTAGTTCCGTGAACTCGTAGAGTGGAAATAGGACGCGAGTTTTAATTCGCTCTCAGCAACAAAACTTCATGCCAAACTTCATGGTCTGCAGTACAACCCAAGAAAAAGTGAGGTTATAATATTTAAGACGGGAACGAAAAAGCCGACTTTCCTGCCTCCTTTTACACTAGATGGGGCCACCCTAGCTTTCGCAAAAAAGTTTAGATATCTAGGTCATATAATAACTTGTGACCTGAATGATGACCTGGATATTGAACGAGAGCGCAGGGCACTGGCTGTTAGGTCGAATATGCTGGCTCGCAGGTTTGCTCGATGTACAGAAGAGGTCAAAATAGTACTGTTTAAGGCATTTTGCCAATCACTTTACTCGAGCAGCCTGTGGGTTAAGTATACAAAAAGAGCCTATGATGCCCTGCGTGTGCAGTACAACAACGCATTCAGGATGTTGCTGGGTGGTGCAGTGCTTCGGGTATGTTCGCCGAGGCGCGCACGGACGGTTTTCAGGCCATCTTGCGTAAAAAAATCGCGTCGATGTTGTACCGATGCCGGCATAGTCCCAATAGCATCCTGAGTGTGATTGTTGATAAGTACGACTGCAAGATCCAGTCGCATTGGATCGGGCAAATAATGGCATTTGCTAAATTTAGATCAAAATAGATGATGGCATACCTATGTTGGTCTAAATAAAGTAATATGTTGTATATATTAAAATGTATTTGTATGTAGTGTAGTTAGTAATGTAAGTAAATGGAATGTAGTTACTAAACCTAGTCGCTAAGGATTCGTTTTTTAAGTTAACTAACAACATGTATGAGTCACAGTTACTCGAAATAAATGCTTTCATAAAAAAACTGGGAAAATAGTTCTTCACTGATATAATATAATATGATATGATGAATAAGCCCATAGACATGGGAAGTATTTTTTATGTCACGCTAAAGCTTGGCCTGCAACGACAACCCGATTAGGTAGGCTTTTATTTATGGGTCGCGGTTCGTATTTTTCTTCTTCTTGAGCGCATGCGTGTGACAAATCTAGTTAACCCCGGAAACTTGCATACATCCGCGGAGAAATTCTAATGTGTATCTGAAGTCTACAATCCGCTTTGGGCCAGCGTGGGGAGAGGACTCAAGCCCGTTCCCTCTAATGCATGAGAGGAGGCCTGTGCCTAGCCAGTAGTGGGACGTATACGGGTGTAACAAAAATACTGGTGATCCGTTTAAGGACATAATAAGGAACATGCATGATTTTTTTGGAAGACGTCATTCGATTCTATTTCCCTGTAGATTCAAATGTCTCTAATAAACCTACTATCTATGATAGCCCTGAAACGTCAAAAATGTGAAAATACGTTAGGCGTCTGCGCCGCGCGTCAAAACGCCCATACAAAAAGTGTGCGGATTGTGACGTCACCGTTCACAAAGTTGCAGAAAACTGTTTGGAAGGAACAAGTTTTTGTAAGATTTTTGTAATTTTAGGCACGAAAAAATGCGTTTAGCTATATAGTTGTCATACATTTTTTTTCTTGTTAGGACATAAGTAATCGAACTGAAGTTTCGAAAATACATTTGATGTATAAAAAAAAAATGCCTAAAATTTTACGTTTTCAAACCGCAATATCTTTAAAAACCTGTTAAAAATTATTACGGATTTCAACTTATTTATATTAGTTTGGGGTTGTTGAACGTGTTTATGCAACAGATTCAATTAAATATTTTTCATGCATGTTCTCTATTAGTATCGTATACCAATTATGAAAAACAAAAAATATGGTTTTGCGTGGAGGGCTGGCCGGCTGGGACGACGGGACCCAAAAAAAAAAATATTTTTTTGCGTCCAAAAATTTTTTCTCCTAATTTTTCTTAGTTGCCAATTATGCCCTTAAATAAATCACCAGCATTTTTGTTACTTAATTACTATTATTAAAAGTATTGTGGTATATTTTGTAAAGGTATAGGTCAGTCTTACACTGGTCCGCTAGTGGTATTATAGTCGGAAAGTGTTAGTAACAACTGTTCGGAATTTGCAACTTCGCCGGCGTAACCACACCAAAACCTAACAAAGGCGACATACAGCGGAACTTCTGTTATTAAATATTGTAAATGGGTAGAGTAAAACAAAATAAAGGTAGTTCACTGTAGAATGTAGTTTGTCTATGATATATTTTAAAGTTACGGTTAGGACTCGTTTGCATATAATATAACATCACAAAGAATGTAAAAAGAGTAAGTGTAATTCTTTATGTAAATCAAGGTTCGACAGAATACCTATCTACCTATGTAATAATGTCCGTAACGTTCCACGGCCATAGCTGTCACTTGGTGGAGATTTACACCCTAGGCTTTGTCGCTTAGTATAAAGACGAAGGATGAGTTGCACCACACAGTCTGTCACCGTTAAACCGTTCGCAAAATTTTATTGTATGGAAATTTTCATAGTACCCTGCCGGGTCAGACGGATGACGCTGATGAGTCCGTCAAATCAAAAGTGGTTGGTGCAATGGGCCCTAAATGGCACAATTATGAAAGCCAAATGAGTGAACTATTTTGTAGTGTCTAATTTGTTATGATTCACCTTATAGTTATTTTTTTGCAAAGGTTAGAGTAAACAATGTACGAATAGTACCAATCTTCCCTATGTTCCTCTGTAACAGTGCCTTTTTATTTTGTTTACAGCAAGTGTCATGGATCAGAAAAAGGGACTGGCACATCTTGAGCTCGGGGAAGTTCACGTACACTAACGATGAGAGGTTCCAGGTATGTATTTTATTAATACCAAATATAATAACACTTAACGAAAATTTACTCTACCCTCTTAAGAAAATTAAGCGCGTAGATACAACTGTAGGCTGATGATGGATTTGACATTATCACAAAGGACATAATGTCGCGTGCATAGGGGCTGCCATCATAATAAAAAAAAACATAGGCTAAACATGATAAGGTACAAAACATAGAAAGGACAAGTACAGGGAGCGACAGATAAGCTTTAAATAAATAATTATGGAACAATCTTACACAAATCAACCTAGTCCCATGCCCAAACTTTGTATCAAAAATATAAGACTTGAATTAAACATAATACTTTGCTACTTCGTGTATTAGATTTCAGAACAACAAGTATTAAACATTTACACAAAATTACACAGCAAAATCTGAGAAACACTTCCCGACACCTTACAAACTAGCAATTACACAACACGGGAACAAACGCGATTCCGACTCTTTATCACAGCTGCAGGAAAGTAAATTGCTCCGCGTAATGTTTATTCATAGCACTAAGTGCAACGCAAAGTGCATTCCTACAGTACACGTGCGAAGTAGTCGAGCTGTTGACAAAACCAGCATCAAGTGGTCTTGAGATGATACTAACTCCTTCATCCAATAATTTTAAACAAAAAAGAACCGACTTCAATTAGCCTCCACCTTTCCAAAAGCAAATGCTCGAGCTGCTGTAAATAATAATCAAATCACTATAGGTGTGCCTATAATAGTTAAAGAGTTCCCTCGATTTCTCCAGGGTCCCATCATCAGATCCTGACCTGATTACATTAGTATACTCTTTCAAGCAAAAAAAGATTTTTCCAAATCGGTTCAGCCGTCTTCGAATAATCGGTGAACATTCAGAAAAGAAAGCAGACACAAAGATCCCGACGAATTCAGAATCTCCTCCTTGGAAATCTTGAAGGTTGAAAACGCTAGTTCGCGTTAAACTGCATTTTTGTAACCAAGATTATCTAAACGTAAAAGTAGCGGATGAGGATATTACAAAGGCATTTTTGATTTGATACGCTACGTTATATGTACCTAAATCTCTATATACGGTCCTCTTAAACCTAGTTTACGGTCTTGGAAGTTCTGTAAGTACAGGAAATCTGCTAGAGTGAGAAATCTTCTTCATTTCTGATAGTCGTGTCGGTCTTGTAAAACTTACTCGTAACTTGGGCTTACTGTTACCAGAAGTTTTAACCGTGGAGTTCGTCAAGTGATTAGAAAATTTATCACGTTTCCACTTGCCAAAAAACCTAGAGTAGGTTGATAAATTAGTATAAATGGGATAAACCTACTAGGTTTGACTGTCTCTGCTCGTACTTTACTGAAGGGCCGTAAACTACTAGTTTGCTGTATTTACCTAGGTTCCCAAATCTGGTACGCGATTGGAATACTCATAGCACTACAGTTTCGTTGTTTGATAAAATTTATAGTATTTTAAATAGTTTATCTTGCCTGGTAAAAAAAAATAATATTTGAGTAAAATATAAAGCACCAAATACTACAGAGGACTTTTTACTAAAAAATTTTTTTGCAAAAATAAAATAATCAGCGAGCTTACTACTCTTAGATAACCTAGTTCATATTCGTTACAGAGTTAATAAACATCCAATCAATCCCCAAAAAAAAATGCTTTAATAGATTTAACGACATATTTCTGTAACTGCGTTGATGGCAGAACATAGAATTCAATTTGAATTTGAAACTACCACGTTAGCCATGCAAAATTACAGTGATCGCATCTACAGCGGATTCCGTGAGTTACCTCATTAGGTGCCGGCCGGTAAAAGGCCTAGGTTTATGCTGGCGCTAAAATGATGCATTAGAAAATCGCTTTATTCCGTCTTTTAGCGAAATAGTTTAAAGTCGGCTAAAAAAATATATTTTTACTTACTGATTATTTAGTTTCGCTTACTCTTGTTTAGTTACTATTTGGTTCGCACCACCAAAGTGAATATTCTCACTAATAAACGTTTATCAATTGAATACCAAAAATACTTCAATGCAATATCAAATACTCTTCTCTCTAACCAAATAGAAAATAATCACGTAGTGAAAACTAAACGCACTTAATTTATAGCACAATCAAAATACGACAAAACTCGAAATGCGCCGGACAGTTTTGAAATTTGTTGTGTATGTCGCAGGGAAATGATTAAAACAGAGATTTGAACAAATCTCTAAGGGATATGATCAAATTACGCAGGATGTTATAATGGAGACTCCATTTCATCATTTCCCTAGAAAAATTCAGTAATTTCACCAAATCACTGACTCTGTTTAGTGGGAAGACAAAATCGGGCAAAAAACGCGACACGCTTTTTCATTTCACTAGATTTGTTTAGGAATTTGACAAAATCCCTAACCGCTACAGTAAGTTGATGAAACGAACTCAAAAAGTCGACTAGTTTTATCATTTCGCTAAACAAGTTTAGTGAAATGATAAAGTCTCAACTGGAAGATGGTATATGGTGATTTGATTAAATCTCTGAACTGGTTTAGTGAAAAAACGAAAGGAAGTACCGAATACAATATTTTACTTTACAGTTAAGCGATTTTATCAAATCTCTGACTAGATAAAGTGAAACAGATATTAAATCAGAGATTTTAACAAATCTCTAAGGGATATGATCAAATCACGCAGGATGTTAAAATGGAAAATCCATATCATCGTTTCCCTAGAAAAATTCAGTCATTTCACCAAATCACTAACTCTGTTTAGTAGAAAGACATAATTGGAAGGTGCGTTATTTGTGAAAATCCAGTGCATGCTCACGGTCACTATAAGATGTTGTTAGATTAGCTAATTAAGTACGTAATAACTTAAGACAGAAGGTCCCTTAAGTAGGGAGTATGTCAGCTACACCAATATCAACATTTTAACCGACTGCGACAAAAACAGTAAGTAAGGTAATGGTTTCAAAACTGAAAACTGAATACACCCTGTAGCCCCTAGGCTCTGCGGCCCTGTAGCATCCCAATGCTAAGCGGATTTCTACAAATGACATATCCCTTAATTCCACTTGATCTGAACAATGAACCCACAATCCAATGGGTGTGGTGATAGTCACAACCAAATGCTCTGCTTAAATCACAAAAAAACCAAGTGCGTGTCGGACCACGCATAATGGAGGGTTCCGTACCTTCAATGGAATAAGAATCAAACTAATACCAAAAGGTCATATCTGATGCCTATGGAAGAAGTTTTATGGAGATAACTCAAAAATTTCTGAACCGATAATGATCAAAACAATTTTCATAGAAAGTTTGTGGTAATTTTTAATTTTCTTCATATTTCTAATCTTCTTAATGTTTTTCATATTTTTTGTACTTACGGTTCAAATGTTACAGGGGGGAGGCACAGTTTTTCTGACTTTCGAAGCGATTATTTCTGAAAACACTCACTTAATCTCAAAATGTTCAAAGAATCGATTGATGTGCAACATGATGAATTTTTGTAAAAAAAAAAATATTTACATGTATAGAGCGCCCCCCCTAAAAATATTTTTTTCGGAGATTTAACTACATAACTAAATAGCGGCATACAAAATATACCTTATGTCTAAATTTTATTACGATACGTCTTCTAGTTTCCGAGTAAAATGGCTGTGACATTCGGACGGACGGACAGACGGACATGACGAAGTTATAAGGGTTCCGTTTTTGCCATTTTTGCTACGGAACCCAAAAAAAATGTGCATACTGTGCATGTTGTCCTTCAAAGTCATCTATACAGTTAATCTAAACAATCCTCTCTGAGCAAATAAATAATAATATAGCAAAATAAAACGCATTCCAGCAACTGTAGGTACAGTCAGCTGTATGCAGGGGTAGGTACATTTCTCTGCAGCTGACCGTACTTAACTTGACTTCCATTGAGCACGAAACGCTTGAGTGTAAACTAAACCACACTAAACCCCTCAGTAATGACGGCAGCTGGTCAGCCGTGAAATTAACAAGTTGCTATGATGGTTGAGACAATTTTTATTACCGATAAAACATAAAGTAGAAGTAGACCCAAAATTGAACCTTGTGGGACGTCTTATTTGATCCTTCTGTCAGATGACCTTGTACCATGTATATTTTATATTCGAAATAAGATTCCAGATGCTTAATTTCCATTTCGCTTACTTTAACTCCATAATGGCGTAGCTTTCTGATCAAGATGTACATATAGGTACACACAGTCAAAAGCTTTGGCAAAGTCATAAAAAAATCCTAATGCCATCCTAACCACATTCACATCCTATACATGTTAGCTAAACGCTCTTTCATCCTTCAGAGAAAGTAATAATCTCACAGTACAAAAGTACTTAAAGCTCTCCCATTGCACTAAGAGCTGGCCACGTCAGATATGACACAATAATGAGAGCAATGAAACCTGACTAGTTAGATTGCTTTACCATCCTTATTGATAGATCCGGGCATATGGCAGCTTTTAATGGGTTGAGGTTAAAGTGACAGACCTACAAAAAAATTCAGTTGGAAAAAAGTAATACCAAAATGGTGAAAACTGCCGAAGTTGTATCAAACGAATCCTAACTGTAAGATATATGCGGTAATAATTTTCATATTATTTATTTTATTTTATGTAGGTAGTATGTATTTATAGTATGTATGTATGTATAGTATATATTTTGTATTTATGTAAAAAGTTTATTTATATTTATGTATGATACCGAACTGAGTATTTACCTAATTATTTAGATTATAAATTATAATACAACTCATCTGACCGTATCGTACAGTACCTAAGTCTGCCTAGCACTTCCAACTTTCTCTCTCAATTGCTCAAAGGTTAACTGGAAGAAATCCCTTAAAGGGATAAGTTCGCCTTTGTACGTATATGTTGTGTTATATGTATTTCGTTGTGTTTTCTTGTACAATAAAGTGTTTTACTACTACTACTACTACTATATTTTGAAATGAGAACAAAAAACATTGTGTAATATTGCGGAAACAAAAACAGTAGGCGACAAACTATAAATTGCATTATACGTCATTTAGCACTACTGTTTCCCATCAGAAACTTCTGGCTATAATATAATCTAATCCATTAAATAATTTCCCATAATACGAGTATTGCATCAAATCCAGAACTCTACGTTTTGTTTTCTTCAAGTTATTTGCATTCTTTGACCTCCACCACTTTACAGCTGCCAGATGTCCGGACCTAGAAACAAGCATAGTATAACAAACTAACGAGAGGAGTTTCGTTGCTCTCATTATTGTGTCATATCTGACGTAGCCAGCTCTCCGTCTACATTGAACGCTTGAGCGTAAACTAAACGCAGCAGTAATGGCGGCGATTGGTCAGCCGCGAAATTAACGCTGAATTAGAACCGCGGGGTAATGAAGCGATCTTTGCGGAATTTTACCGCGATCGAGCTCAGGCTCAATCACACTGAGGGGGAAATATCAGCGGAATTGCGGGAACGATCAGTTCTTTTAGGACGTAAGTCACAGGCGATGGCGAGATCCTGGTGTCGTTTTAGTTATATCCATGATTACTATTCGTATTGGAAGCTGATGCATGTTGGTAAATGCAACATGTAACTAATATACCTATTTTAGTGTTTTCTTTATCCACTCTAACCATATTTAAGGATTTACGAATTGTTTAAAAAAATAGTACACACTAGTAGTAGTGTAGTTTAGTAGTAATAGTAGCACTTGTCTAAAACATTATCAAATACTTGGACAAACCGGCTTATAATTATAAAGTATTCATAATCATAAAGAACTAAATTCTGTTAGTCATATATTTATTAATAAAGTGTCTACTAGTAGTTCAAGTCGGTCTGGGAAATCTAAAAATGCAGTGGTTGATGAACACGGCTTTAAACCTAGCACACAAACTACAAACTCGGCAAAAACCAAATTACAATATTCAAATTCACACATCGCACTCACAAACTTTACCTTCGAGTTTACGCATATAAATTGGGGAAAGTAATTGACGCTGACACTGAGACCGCACCTTTACAGTGAGGCCTCGTATTTACCCGTGCTTAGAGGCCTTAATGAAGGATCGCATTGGAAATTGGACCATTAGCATAACCTGGTGTACTATAGGTAGGACAGGTGGTTCGTTAGTGTAACCACGGGTCATTCGTTTGTTGAATAGAGCCCTGGAGATAACCCTGGAGCTGCTGGCGTCCATAGGCTACTGTGACCGCTTATTATCAGGCGGGATGTATGCTTGTGTGCCACCGACGTCGTTTTGGGTCTCTCAATTTTTTGTTTTGTGTTTGAACTTGGAACCTTGTCTAAGAGAGGTATGGGCACTGCGAATGGCATCTCGCTTAGTGTGGTAGGGCACGTTCAGTGAATGTCATCTTGCTCAAATCTGGAGCAGAGCCCGACTGGGGAAGTACCTCCACCTTACAGAAAACCACAGCCAAATAGCACTAGACCCTACTCATAGTGTTGTGTTCCTGCTGGTGAGTAAGGTTGCCAAAGAGCTCAAAGAGGACCCAGTGTGTTGACGATGAGGGACCCTCTTGTTCCTTTAGCCGTCAGCACAGTGAATCCTTCTTTTTGTAAAGGATCGGCAACGCGCATGTGACTCCTGTGGAGTTACAGGCGTCCATAGGTTACGGTAGCTGCTTACCATCAGGCAGGCCGTATGCTTGTTTGCTACCGTCGTAGTATAAAAAAAAAAAAATCGAACGAGCGGAGCGTAAGCGAAGCAAATTCTTACAAACAAGTTCTGGCTAGTGGGACGCCTTGGCATTTCGATGGCTTTTTGATTTTGAGAGTTTATTCCGCGATAACTTTTGTAACGCTTTTCTGATCTTCATGAAATTTGTTAGGCTTGTAGCAGATATACATATAATTTGAGAGTTCGTATATGAGTAGGATCGACCAAGGGGTCATGGAGCTAGAAGGCGCAAAAAAATCATCATACGGGTCTGTTTATATTGGTCATCTCGTTTGCAAGGAAATCGCGAGTTCTGAGTTCGAGGCGGACTACTAGTGTAATTTGTTTTTTTTTTATTTATTTATTTTTCCTTTATAAGGGGCTCTTATCTAGAAGAACCAGTACCGACACCTTCGTACCTCCTACTCTTCTAATTCCAGCTGTCCTGTTCTTGTTGCTTTCTTGCTCTTTTCAATTAAAATTAACCTATTATGTCTCATGCTTAGTCGATTTATAATGGCCTTCTGGCCAGAAGGCCTCCTAGCCCAGTCGGTAGTGACCCTAACTACGAAGCGGGTCGGGGCGAAAGAGGTCCCGGGTTCAAATCCTTGTAAGGGCATTTATTTGGGTTTTTATCACGAATATTTTGTTCCTGTTTTCTATGTATTCAAGTATATATTTATCTATATAAGTATGAATATTGTCGCCTAGTACCCATAGCACAATTTTTGCTTAGTTTGGGACTAGGTAGATTTGTGTAATATTGTCCCCAAATATTTATTTATTATTTATAAAAAGACACCCTATAAAACGAACTTGCAAACTGTTTCCCAAACATTTTCCTTCCGATCTTGACCCTCACGTTCGTCAATACTAAAACGTCATATCTCAAACCAAAAGCAGTCCACATACGCCGTTTCAAACAAGATGTGTCAAAACGTTGTTTAGTAAAACTTTGATCCCATTTACGCGGAGTTATGGTCTTGATACTTGGATGTTCATAAAACCAAAGTGACTTCTCGGCTAGAAACCAGAATAACACTGACCTCCTGTAAAGAGAATGGAGCAATAGCTACCGAACGCGTTAGAGAAACCGCTACCTTGCTACCCGCCTACTATCTTTGACTAGCTGATGACAATGGGAACAACTACGAAGTGCCTATAGTTTGAAACGAAGAAGCATTTTCTTTATCAGTCTAGTCGCTTTCGAATAACCGGTGAACATACTAAACAAGTAGTGTCTAACAGTGCAGAGCACAGAGAGATACAATAGTAGTTTATGTAACTGTTACGTAATAAGAATCCTTAAAACACGAGTGTAGTTTTATGGATTCTTAATAATGTATTATTCTTAATATTTATATTTATTTATATAATAAGATCACAAGAGTGTTTTAAGGCCTAATTACATACAGTTGCATACACTGCTTTATCTATACACATATTAAAAATCCTAAATGTCGTGTTCGGAAACCATTAGAATAACCGCCATTGCACCGCCATGACCAACTCGATTGTCTGAACGGTCGGGGAGGAGGATAACCGCGGTCGGGGAGGAGGCCTAGATTTTTATAACGTTACCAAAATCGATGTGGTTATGAATTTTTGAACATTACCACTGGCACAGATAATACACTAATGGCACATTACTGGTTGCAATAATGGTGGTAATTACATACGGTTTCCGAACGCAGAATAGAGGATTTATGATATGGGTGTAGATAAAAATAGAAGGTTTCCAAAACTTGAAGTCGTATAAAAATTACAATGGTACGAGCGTTACACAAACACGTTTTACAAACGTTTGTTGAACAAGCAGGCTTCTGGGGTGATCCGTTATATTGCATATGCTTCAAGTTCGATCCTGTTGGAAACTGTTGGGCCGTAGTCGAGGTTAAATTTGGGTAAAGGTCGAATAAGAATATTGGGAGCCATGGCGCATAATAAGAAGACTTGTTTATTGTAAATTTGGATCAGTTTCAGAAGTATAAGGAACGTGTTTGTATACCGTACAGTACAGGGTGGAAAAAAATACTAGGCTCTGGAGATTACCTTAAATCTTTAAAAGAGCTTATTTTATGTAAAGGAAATATTATTTTATTTTTAAAAGGGGTCATAACAGCATTTATAAATTTTTTTTATATACCGTTTACAAAAAAAACTACTTATTTTGTCATATTTACCAAATACTACGTTGATGACAGTTAATGCCAACCGATCCTATTTCCAGCAAGGATCAAAAACGTCTTAATGCCAACTAAGTTTAGGACGCCATAAATAATAAAAAAGTTTTATCATACAATTAGTTTAAAAAAAAAGTTAAATATAAAAAAATCTAAGAATGCAGTTTCGCTTTTTAGGAAACATAAAAGAATGTTTCTTACACTAAAGTGTAATCTCGACGTTTAAGGTAATAAGGTAATTATTAAGGTTTTAAGGTAATTCCCTTCCAGGTCCCATTAATGTTTGCCACCCTGTATATGTATGCTGTCTCCACTTTTAGGGTGAGAAGCTGTTAGTTTGTGCATACAAATAAATATTCTTATTTATTTTTGTATTGAATCAAAGACAATATTCAGCCGGAAGTTGGACTTTTTGTTGTTGTTTGTGTTGCGCCTTTGATGATATGCTATTACGGTTCTTAGATAGGTTTTATTGCGATAGATGGCGTTGTTATAATTTTCTCTTTAATTTAGTCTAAGCGTAGAACACAATAAATAATAGTATGTGAAGAATGTAATATTTGTCAAGCAACATAATGTATAATTTACAATTTTTCTTGCTCGCCATTTTTTATGTATTTAAGTACATATTTATCTATAAAGGTATATACAGGCTGGAAAAAATGTATGGGTCCTGGAAAAGAACTGCTTTAGATGTTTAAAATGTCTTATGTTATATAAAGGAACCTTTTTTTTTTATCATACCAAACTGCGTTCATAGTTTTTTTTTAAGATTTTCATGTTGAAAAAAAAGTTCTAAGCTCTTATACCTACTAAATATTAGAAATAATGTTTGACTAACGAGTCTAAGACCTAATGTTTCATTTCTGAAATTGTATCTCTGACTTTGGCTGCATCGATTAGTGGAGTAAAATAACGAGTGTTTAGCTGGTTTGATTCCTGGTTTGGGTAAGTTTTTCGAGAAATCTGTGAATTCAGTTATGTCCTTTTAAAAACAAAAGAATTTGTCCTTTACGTAAAAAAAGCTATTTTAAAGATAGAAGGTAGTTTCCCTCCAGGGCCCATAGGTTTTTCCACACTGTATATCGTCACGTAGTATTCATATTACCTACTTGCGAGCTGTCCTTAGCTCGGTTTGTGTTTGAGATCGTCCTAAAATATTTAGAAATGTTTGTATAAGTATAGGATTTAATTTCCCACAACTCTTATGACATTAACAAAATTTCCACACTGTATATCGTCGCGTAGTATTCACAGTTCCTACTTGCGAGGTGTCCTTAGGTTGGTTTGAGATTGTCCTTTAATATATAAAAATGCTTATATAAGAATAGGATTTAATTTCCCACAACTCTTATGTCATTAAAATACTGTAAAAACCAGCGTCTAGAAAATAGTGGAGAATAATACTAATTAAGCAATTAGGTTGCGCCGGCGGATCGCTAATATTCTTTTCGTTGGCTCATTTAGCCACAGCCGAGTTCGAACAGATATCGCAGTTGAGATTTTCGTTGCCCCACTTATACTTCATTTATTTAAGGCTCGCTAATAGCCACTGCTCTGTGAGCTGTAGTCCTCGCAAGCATAGATAAAATACTTCTATTTAAGTTTTATTTAAATATAAAACCAAAAAACAACACCTTAAGAAACAAAGTTAAAATATAAGGAAATATGACCTAGAACTATTTAAAAATTACCTACAAAATTAAAACTAAAAGAAAACTGAGAATTTAGGTAAGGTCACCGAGGTACGAACCCTGGGGTAGGGTTCCCATAAGGCTGGCTGCGTTCCCCCTCTGGATCGCTATGACAATCCTTTTGGGCGAGGAACAAGCCAGCCCTACGGTGCCCGGTGACCTCAAACAGTTAAATACTCCTTATAACAGCAAACTCACTATAGCAATTTCTACAATTTTGAACATTTTCCAAAAAAAAACCACGAAACGACAAATAAATCTTTGGAACTATAGAACCTGCTCACAAAAATTAACAGGAAAAGATTAAGAAATGCCTGTAGATATACGAAAGCACATTTGGCGAAGCTGAAACGAAGACCTTCGCTGTTGCTCGGTCAAAAAAAAAACATGCGTTTGTCGTCATGCGGTTTTAAAAGTCACCATTTTGCAGACAAAATTACAGATAATTTAAGCGTAAATATCACTAATAATTGAATCACGACTCTCGTTTAAATTTGTGCCAGATATGGCTGAAAAAAATTAAGATACATTAGCGATAATGACCGTTATTTCTTTGTTTCTGATTCTATTAGTATGGGAACGACTACGGAACTGCTCACCAAAACTATGACTGTACTGGTGAAGTGCTTTTGCAAAAAGTGGGGAACCGGTTTTGTATCGGCTTTCATACTCCTCAAAAACGATGTCTTCATATATGAGTAACGGATGAATACACAATAATTGGAAAAATAACTTTTAAGTTTCATTAGGCTATGTTACTATACCTTGTAAAATTGATATTTTTTATATTTAACTTTAATTTTTTTTTGGTAGGATATACAAGAATATATATTTGACTTAGAAATAAAACATACCTATTTAAAATAAAACTACTCTAAAAACTAAAACTAAATTAAAGCTATAAATATTAAAAAATTTGGGCCCCTTTGGCATGATGCCGAAGATGCTGGCAGCATTTCCCCGCTGTATCGCAATACTATCTTTTATATTTCAAACTTTCTTTATAACTAATAATAATAATACAAGTGGTGTGACTGTCTCCATTAGTTGGTGTAAATCAGCTCAGTGGTTCCACCGTAATATCTTCCTCGCCGTTGGACAATTCCTTAGCTTCGCTCTTAACGACTAACCAGTGCGAAATGATGAATTTCAACCCTATTTAACCTATCTACTCAATTAAATAAAACCTATACTAAATCCACATCGACGCCACTTTATACCACAGAATAAGTAATAGTACTAGTACAGAAGATTCTCCTTCCTGAATTTGACATTTAGCTACAGAGATGAAAACGTTAGCTGTCATGCGCTCATAAAAAAACTAAATAGGGTTTTCAACGTACTTCATGTTTGAGACATGCCATAAACACTGGCTGAAATAATATGTGACGTTTTCAATCAAAGGTCGGTAGTCAATAAGACGTTAACTGCCATAAAAAATAATTTAGAAATAAACTCTATTAATAACCGACAATGATGTACCCATGACTTGAAAACGTCACATATTCTCGATCGCACACATAAGGTGATAAGCGGTCTATGGGTTGAACTCATCATGGCGGCAACGCTTAGAGAATAGTTTTTGTATTTAGTTCATTTTCGTGGTTCAGTGTGTAATATTGATAGCCTATGTGCGGTGATCTAACGAACAAGTGTACACCTAATGAAGAATTAGTCTTAAAACGCATGGTTACCCATTGTTTGGTTCAGAACAACCTGTAGTCGCCGGGGTCGGGCCCATCGTGCTGTTTGTAGGGATCAGCTATCGCTCTACAAATGGCAAGTCTTCTAACAAACAACGTTGCCTATAATTTATATGGTTAAACAAATATCGATCGAAGGCATTGTACCCAACGATTGATTGACTTACAAGCGTCCAATTTCTCGCCATTTTATACTTGACATTGGCTTTAGGCAAAACCGCATAAATTAGAAGAAAGAAAAAGGTGATAAGCATGTGCCAACCATTCCCTCACTAGCCCTCATATTGCGGTAAGCGCTCGGGAAAAACGGGTACAATGAATATTGACACAGTGAAACCCCTGTTTACACTCATTCTAGACCTGTGAATAGGTAGTTTCTATTTAAATTGTTAATTGAGTACCGTTAAATGGGGTGACTAGGGATTGCGTGGAGAGTTGGGTTATGAATGGGGGAGAGAAGGGATGCCAGGGGGTGAGATGGTTTTTAAATGCTACTGCTACTTAAATAATGTATTCGTATTACAAATGGAGCTGTAGTGATATTCATAAGACAAAAAAAAGATCCAACAATGTTCCAGAACCACCTTTGTATGAAATACCATCTCATCCCAACTACGAGGTACTACGGGGTCAGGAGGGATTTTGTGTTTATTTGTAAAATTATGAAATGGAATTACCCAAAATCATAAAAAAAACTAAAATACAAACGTCCGGAACATTTATTATATATACCATTCAGTTTATTATTATGTAAATATGCAAAAGCAGATGCCTGCATCCGTATCCGTACATACATGCTTATCAAGTGAAGTGTACTTACTTTGATCACAGAATAACTAATAGTCTTTGATGCCAGTCTCCGACGTTTAGCCTCTGTTGGACGTAATATCAGGTAATATTCAACATTTGCCGAAATTTCCCAGCTATTTAGGACTAAAACTAATATTGCTATTTATATTATATTACGAGGAAGTACGCAATTTTTAAGAATATACAGAGTATGCAATAAGAATATACATTGCCCCACCAAATATTTTTAAGACACGATGACTTCCTTGGCACACCAGCGAAATCATTTGATTTTATAACGTATTCACACGCAATAAATTACACTTTCTGACTAGATTTTTAACGTGCCAGGGCAGTATGCATGCAGAATTAGAGAGCGCACTTACAGTGAAGGTGACCAAGTCTTTGTCAGATATAAGGATTTTAAAAATGGGCTTTAAATTAAAACATAATGGGAAAGTTACTATTATTATGTCACACGTCATTTTTTTACGACTATCTGCATCATATATTACAATATGGCTAGTTAGTGAACAAATACCAATTATAAATAAGTAATTTTGTCAATTTTGTTGTCTCGTATCACTTTTCCTAAGTTCATGACATATATTAAATTTCAGTTTATAACCCGTCATTATGCTTATCGACCGAGTGGAGTGAGGGCTTATTTAGTCAACTGCGCAATTTTAGCATTCTTAATTTCAAAATGGCCTTTCCCGTTTTACAGGTCCTACACGGCTATGATGGTGAGGACTGGACTTTACAAATCAAGTTTGTCCAGAAAAGAGACAACGGCACCTACGAATGTCAGGTAAGCACATCATTTAGCTTTAAGGGCCTTTCATTGGTCATAAATACTACCTTACTTTACCTCAGACAACGTTATTGGGCCAATAGGGAATGTTCAAGGTTTGGTTGGTCTGATAGCGCCAGTATAGGTTGTAAAGTCGTTGTCAAAGATATGTTTATATCTTTGCACCTTAATACAACGGAGTAAGGTGCAAGACGCATATGTTAAAGGAATGATGAAAAAAAACACCCTAATTGTTAATCAAATTAACACTTTATATTTTTAATTTGTACTCTGTACAATTAACTTTGGAAAATGCTATCACATATCCTTATACTTAAATAACTTCTTAGTGTTTTTTTTTCCGTAGCCTATATTGTATCCCACTGCTGGGCAAAGGCCTCCCCTCGCTTCCGCCACTCGTCACGGCCTAGTGCATGCTCTCGCCAGTCGCTACAAAATGCGTCCAGATCATCCCGCCATCTCCTTTTTGGTCTGCCTCTGCCCCGGCCGATTTGTTCGGTCCATTCAGTAGTTAATTTAGCCCATCGTTCCGGGTGCATACGGCAGACATGTCCAGCCCAATCCCACCTGAGCTTGGCGGTCTTGACACCCACATCCGAGATACCTGTCCTGGAGCGCAGTTCGGTGTTCCTAATCCGATCGGTTCTACGAACTCCTAGTACGCTGCGCTCCATGGCTCGCTGGCAAATTTTGAGTCAGGACTTTTGAGCCTCCGTAAATGACCATGTTTGTGCACCGTAGGTTAGTATGTGCAGGATACACGTGTCGACGAGTTTGCGCTTTAGTGCCAGTGGAAGGTTACCCTTCATAAGCGCTTTCATGGACCAGAAGCTCTTCCAGGCGTTCTCGATGCGTCGATCGATTTCCTTGGTCTGCCTGTTATCGAAGGATGCTATCTGGCCCAAATAGGTGTATTCGTCGACATATTGTAATTCCTGCCCATCTACCTTGACCCTACGTTTCATGCCGTTGGTCATTAATTGGGTTTTGGCCCTATTCATTGTGAGTCCGACTTCAAAACTTGCCGAGCTAAGGTCTTGCAGCATTTGCTCTAGATGGGATGCAGTGTGGGAGAATAGGACGATGTCGTCGGCAAAACGCAGGTTAGTCAACCTCTTGCCGCCGATGTCGATGCCCATCGTTTCCCACTTGACCGCCAGCTTCTGGAAAATTTCCTGCAAGCAAGAGGTGAACAGTTTCGGAGAAAGCGGATCGCCCTGTTTTACCCCTTTTTCGATGCGAAATCTTGGACCGGGAACATATAATTTAATGCACGCTGTGTTTTTATGGTAGATGGATTCAACGAGTTCAACATAAGTATTGTGGACCTGGTGCTGTCGCATAGCTGCACTGAAAAAATAAATTTGTTACCAGCAACCAAACTTCGTCTACTAGTAACTTACGTTTTGGGATTTCAAAACTTAGGCTTATTACTTACCAAAAAGTTTTGTTCTTTATACGTACACTTTGAGTTATAAGCAAATAAACTTTATTAACTCCTTACCGAATTTTGGTTATTAGTAAAATAGCCGAAGTAGTTCGTTTGTTTTTTTTTTTTCAGTGTGAAAATACGGCAGAATGTTTCACGCTGTCGAAGGCTTTGTTGTCATCAACAAACGCCATGTATAAGGGTTTGTTGAACTCGTTGAATTTCTCAATTATTTGGTTAATGGCGTGGAGGTGGTCTGTGGTAGAAAAACTAGGTCGGAATCCGGCTTGTTCTGGTGGCTGGTGTTTGTCAAGCAGTGAGGCAATGCGGTTTTCTATAATTTTTATAAATAACTTATAAATATGTGAAATTAAACTAATTGGTCTGTAGTTTCCTATTTCGGATTTGTCGCCTTTCTTATGGAGAAGGATAATATTCGAGTGGCAGAAATTTTGTGGCAATTCACCGGTACTTAGAATAGAGTTGAATAGGTTAGTCAGGTGGGGCAATAAGGTGATTTTTCCTGATTTTAGTGTTTCGGTCGTAACACCATCATCTGGACTTTTCTGATACTTTAAGCCTTTAAGAGCGGTATTGACCTCGTAACCAGTTATGGGGGGGATGGTGCTCGGTCGGACAGGAATAATTAATGATTAAACGAACTTACCTTACGTGAAGTTCTATCATAATTATCTGAGTTGCTACGTCGAATAGATTAGAAATAAACGGTTCCCCTATCTTTGGCATAACTTTTTTTGTAATAATTCTATGTTGCATAACAACTTTAAGCATAAACTACGGTTAGCATAAACTCTATTGGCATAGCCAAGTTCCGCATATATACCCTACGCATAATTTTCATCGAACGAAGTAACGTTTGGCATAATGTTAATGTCCAAATCGACCCAAGATATAATTTTTATTTCGCATACTTTTGTTTGTAATAATTCAACATTGCATAAATGACTTTAAGCATAAAAGACTAGTGGCATAAAATTTTATGGCATAGTGAAGTTTCGCATACTTGCAATACGCATATATCGGCTGTTACGTGCAAGTTATCGCCGTATGCTCGAGCCACCCTGAGAGCAATGGCCTGTTGCGGCAGCCACAATTTAATTTTTACCTAACCTAACTCACTTTTCTGGCAACAGTTTGTTTCCGCGGGGGATGCAGTTCTAACCTAACCTAACCCAAATTTCTAGCAACAGTTTGTTCCTGTGCGGGGCACAGTTCTAACCTAACCTAATCCACCTTTCAGGCAACAGATTGTTTCCGCGGGGGTCACAGTTCTAAAATAACCTAACCCACATTTTTAACAGCCGATTGGGTTGTTTGAGGGTCACAGTTCTAACCTAACCTAACCCACTCTTTGAGCAGCTATTCGGGTTAGTGGCTATATATATATTTTTTAAACTTAATATATTTATATTATACAATATCTTCATATATTGTTAAAACATAACCCTATAATATTGTTATTGATTCAAATAAATATCCCAATCAAGTAACAATTGAAAATAAAACAATATTAAAAGGGTCATTTGTTTTCTTTCCTTTTCCTTTCCTTCATTTGTTTTGTTTTCATATTTAAGTAAACCCGTCAAATATTTATGATTATTATAAACAAATTATCATAATACAGAGTGTAAATTTTATACGGGCGTATATTGTGATGGCGATTAGTATTGGACCTAGGGAACCTATTTACATTTACTTCTTTATGAAAATAAGAATTTTTTTATTCATACATAAAAATTCAGCCCGCAATGAATTGCATCCATGACAATTAACGTACTGGTGCGTCATGTCAGTTATGTCAGTTTTAAATCAGTTGGATAGCGTACATTGGTGCCCGGTAGGACTTTAAAAAATCATTACACATAATTAATAACACTATTTAACAAAATGATTATACTATATGAGTCCTATTGCTGGATACTATAGGTGGATAAAGTATACACCCGTATAAAATTTACAGGCTGTATACTGTAAAATACTTTATACCGAAACGGGCCACGAGCTCACGTCACGAACTTAGGAGCAGTGCTAATTTTTTATCACGCAATAAGACTTCAATATAGTCTGGCCAGCCAACGAACGCAGTAGCAATGTACATCAAACAAAAATATAGCAACACTCTAGGGCGAATCAAACAGCAGCATTGCTACATAGGAAAGCAGCAATGTATATCGAACCAAAAATTTTTTTCAAGTTGGCTGCATTGGCACGGTGCTTTCGTACGTCAGTGTAGTTAGTGGTAATTTCGTAAATTGTAACTGCATTCTTAGATAAAATCATTGAAATCCCTGATATATGTACATATAATTATGACTTTTCAACAAATAAGGTGCGAAGAAATTAAAATAACCAAAATATTAAAAGGACTGAAGATTAGAGGTAGAGATCATGCGGTCAAAATACTGCTGAAAGTGTTGAAATCCAGGAACGAAACAAACAATGAATGCTAAAACCATAAGTCCGGTGAGGAAATCGAGTATATCTACCAGAAAATACAACTTTTCAGTTTAGAATGGAATTGGGTTAGCTGCATAATCTGTAAGAATAAAAGTGTAATGCATATTACTCAGTAATACTCCTATTAATTGTGATTTCCTTTCGTCATTCGTTTATAAAACTAAAAATGTTACATGCCACAGATAAAACACAAATTATGCACAATTTTCGAATTATTCAAAGATAGGTGTTGCCAACTAGCGATTTTTCAAAGGAGATCGTCAATTTTTGTTAGGTGATCTGGCCCAGATTATTTAGGACCGTTTAGGAATGACTCGAACCTTTAAAAAATCGTCATAATTTCTAGATCAGGACGGTGGTAAAAAAGTTTCGAAATCTATTGGAAAAATTGAAAAATCATGCATTTAAAACTTGAATCTGACGAGGACAATTTTTGAAAGCGTGCATGCCTATGATTTATACATTAATGTAAAAAAAATACTGGTTTTTTAAAGAAAATGTACAAAAGCGGACTTAAAAACAATATTGCAAAATTGAAAAAAAGATGCGTTTCGTTATCGAAGGAGCATGATATTATGCCATTATGAAACCCACTTTTAATATTCAAACTCCGATCAAAAATGCAAAAATACGCATTTTCAATCTTTAGGCGTTTTAATACAGTCGATTTCTAATTTAAACTTCCGTATTCGTAGGCTTAGATATTATTTTAATATTACAATGTTGTAACTTACCGAACAGTATCAAAACGCAGATTATGTAACGGTAGATATTGACAGTGTCAAACCAAAAACAAACCCTTTTCAGTCCAGGTGAAGTTAAACTTTATATCAATGCCATAAGGACGTTAACGACTTGTCTTGCTGTATTTTAAACGCGGAAAGATCAACATAATGTTTATTTATTTAGTATTTCTAATTCCCGTTTCATTTTTTTGTAATATTTTGTCTACGTTAGTAATAAAATGAGTATTTATTTTACATTGTAGTACAAACTGTATACGGTTTATATCAGGTGGCCCAGAATTGACGATCTCCTTTGCCGCGCTTTTCTACTGACAGAAATGGTTTGCCAGACTATAAATAATAAATTCACGAATAAATTCATATAAAAAAAGTTTTAACCAAAACTATATAGTTTATACAATAAATTACTCCCAAAGAATAAATTTGACTCTCTCAAAATCTTAAAAAATATTATCATGCATACTAATATTTAAAAAAAATTACGAATTCTCAACATGTTCTTACCAGCCCTTGCCTGCCGAAACAGGGGACGTTTACCTTATGCATGTATAAACTAAGTAATTATCCATAGGTATATAAGTACTTACTAAGTTACATTACATTTATATGTAATTCGAGCAGAAAATAGTTCTGCTAACTGTACGTTATGCATAATTCGTTTTCTGCAATGCAAACATTCTGCTAAAGCCTATTATGCTAAACAGATTATGCTAATTATCAGTTTCGGAGACATGAATTATATGCAAAATAAAATTATTCGTATCAAAAAGCGGCCATGATAATAGTAGCCCATTTCAAATTCGGTTGCGCAAATATTTGGCCAATTGTATATTATGCGAACCGATGATTTCTGCAATGTTAATATTCTTCGAAAACAATGTATGCCAAATATGTTATGCCAGATACGTTTCTGGCCACGGAAGTTATGCCAAATGGACGGAACCCGAAATAAACACATGTAAATAAACACATGTAGTATCACGTACGGTGTCGCCAATACACACTGAATTTTAAGAAAATTAAAAAAAAAATTAAAAAAGAAGGTTGGTTGACATTTTGTACCAACCGTCGCGCTCGAACATCATTTAGTTCAGAGATACCAGGCCCTCATACCTGTGCACAAATATACACATGTAAACCTGTATATATGTGCATACACACACATGCGGTTGAAGATATTTCATTTATAATCATAGGGATGGATACCAAGGCTGCGTGGGCCATACAGGAACCACCAATATTCCAGTGGCATTGTCTCTCATTATTTTTCTTATAGTTTTCAAAATCATGCTAAATGGCGGGAATGCGTAAAAAAAATATCTGTGCCAAGAAATAGTGAATGCATTAATGGCAAATGCGTCGGGGTCTCTGTACCAAGACACATAATTATTGCATTTCTTATTAAACCGACTGGCAAAAAGGTCTACATCTGGCATACCAAATGTTTCAATAAGACGCTGGAAAGCTGAATTGTTTAGTTCCCATTCGACGTCTGGATGAGAACGTCGGGATTCTGCATCTGCCACATTATTGTCAGGCGACTTAATATAAGACGCATAAACAATAATGCTTCGGGATTCGCACCATTGCCATAGATTCCGTGCAGCACGCGTGAGGTGAGGAAACTGAACACCGCCCATTCGGTTTATATGGGAGATCGCCGTGGTGTTATCAACTCGAAGGAGGATTTGACAGTCTGTCATCCCTATGGCAAATGTTTTTAAACTGTAAAAAGCTGCTAATATTTCTAGATAATTTATATGCTCACGGCGTTCCTCTATGGACCACGGGCCGCTTGCAGACTCCTCGCCACATACCGCCCCCCACCCCGTAGTAGAAGCATCACTAAAAATTTCCAAGCAGTATTCGTCGTAAATATTTAATTTTACTGGCAGGTTGATTGATGGCTTGACACCACCAATTAAACTCTGACCTAAGAGAATATGGTAAATTCATGTACCTATCGTAGTTATCTGGATCATTAAGCAAACTAAGATACTTTTGCCTCTCAAACTCCTTGGTATAAAGCCAAGCATATTCTATAGCAGGGCATGCTGAATTAAGTAAACCGACTAAACGAGCAAAATCTCTTATTTTGCATCGTCGGACTGATTTAAAATGATCCAGTTCTTCCTTCATTTTAGTTATTTTATCATCCGGTAACGTGACTTGGAATTTTTCAGTGTCTATAATATAACCTAGAAATTTACACCTAGAACTAGGTATTAATTTGCTTTTCTCTTCATTTATAATGAAACCTAGGGCTGTCAACAATTGCTTCGTAGTCATTATATTATCCGAGCATGATTCGAATGTGCTACCGATAAGGAGAATATCATCCAAATATACTGTGGACAGGTAACCACATGATCTAAGCAATTTAATAACAGGTTTCATTATCTTCGTGAACACAAATGGAGCAGTGCTAAGGCCAAACGGTAATACGTTAAATTCGTACAATTTACTATTAAATTCGAAGCGTAGGTATTTACGTGAATTGTCGTGAATTCGTATTAGGAAGTAAGCGTCCTTGAGATCTAGCGTGCTCATAAAACATTCTTCTGAAACTAGTTTTAGAGCTGTGCGCAGATCCTCGAGTTTGAAATGTTCAGTCAGTTCAGTGTTAATAAATTTATTGAAATTTTTTAAGTTAAGTATAAATCGATGTTTACCGTTTGGCTTTGGTACTAAAAAAATATTAGACAGATATTGCCCATCACAGGGCTCGCACTCAGATATAGCACCAGATCTTAATAATTCATGAATTGATTCTAAAATCTGTACCTTTTCTTTAGTGGAGTGAGCTTTATTTCTTGGAGGGTGAGCTTGTACAACAGGACAAGATGGTGTAATCTCATATCCCAAAAATCCACGATAATATAACCGGATCAGTAGTCAATAGTGACCATTGATGATAGAACTGCGATAGTCTACCTGCATAACTCACCGAGTCCTCTTCTAACGGCGGCTGGAGTACCTCTGGTGCGACGCTCGATACGATGTCCGCAACTGCTCGCGTGCTGATTCCTCGGAGCAGGCTCCCTGGTCATCTGGGTCCCCTGGGGCCTGCGATTCAGAGGTGGAGCCTTCCAGTTTAAATTGTTTATTTTAGGTGGCGCTGTTTGTTGTTGCGCAGGCTTGTTATTAGGTGCAGTTACTTTACTTGGTGGCGTCGGTACCTTTAAATCTGCTCCAGATTTAAATATAGACTTCGCTGTCCTTAATGTTTCGGAAAGATCCGTGCCAAATAGAAGTTTATCTATGTTCGTTTTTTGTATTTGGTCTTTCGTCTCCTTTTTGAGGTTAAATAGAACGAAATTTCGTCGTGTAATGGAGTCGATATGTTGATTGTCGCAAAGTAAACGACTAGCGTCCATTAACAATCTTATAACTGACGTATCCTTTTCCTCTTTAGACATTAAGATGCTGAGAGCCTCACTGACACCTGATATCGCTCGTCCTAGTTGCTTTTGTTTCAACTCGATACCTTTGTCTCGCTTTATTACGGCTTCTGAAACAGCAGCCTTTATTTCCGGATTGAGTTCCGGAGCGTCAATCAAATGGCAGTTGCTTGGGGGTAAGTACTTCTCGCATAGTTCTTTACGAGTCTCTTTTCCTAGTCCGGAAGTAGCGATATGTTGTAATCTCACAGAAAGATCTGTCTGAATTTCTTTTCCGTATTGTTTGACTATTGAAGGATCATCGCCTAATATCTCTTGAATAGCGGTATCCAGAACCACAGCAGGAGATGCGCACTCTGCACTTATTTCTTGCTCTGTTGTTGATTGCATAGGTGGAGGCGGCAGGCTCGTCTCCTCTGTAATTTCACGCCCTGGCAGCGTCGCCGTTGTCGGCTGAGACGTGGCAGGTGGTGGTGGGGACGGTTCAGGGGCACTGGAGCTAGTCGATTGCTCGGGTACATGAATGACCGATTTTGTTATCACAATCAATTAACTCTTCTTCCGCTACCGAATAATCGTCTTCCAATGGAAATTCGTCTGCAAATGACAAAATAAATTGCCAATGTATTAACGTAAACTATATGCATATATATATATGCTTGATTACTTAGGTATTTTTAGTCATAAATATGACGAAAATATAAATTACTAGTTAACAAATGTGTGATGTGACAACCCTATTAGTTGCCCGCAACACAGTTAATAATATTTATTGAATAATGCGTGTTACATTCAAGTAGGTACTCAAGTAACTGCCAACGCTAATTAAGTTGTAAGTAGCATACATAGTGACGTGACAATGTCACAAGCAACGGTGAAGTGACAACCCCCAGGTTGTCCGCATCACTCGAATAGGTTCACGTCAGTAAGTAAAGTGACAGCCCCAAAAACTGCCCGCAGAGTACGAACCATACACGTGATAAGTATCATGGTTGAAATCCTTAATTAGGTTCTCAACAATGTAACTCGTTGGTAAATAAAGTGACAGTCCCAAAAACTGCCCGCATACGAATTACAAACGAGCGTCAAGGTCAAAGTCAGTAACTAAAGGTGTATAGGTACTCATAATACTAGTAAATACCAGATTCTAGGAAAAAAATGATAATTTCAAAATTTTCAAATCTAAACTGACCTTCCGTGTTTACCGGTCTTGATGACCTGGAGTCAGAATAATCCGAGTCCACTGATTCGCGTCGACGACTACGACGTCCACTTAATTCCTTTTCTAACTTCTTTACTTTATATAATAAGTAATCATAATCATCACGATCATGTCTTCCGCGCTTTCTTTTACCCATTTTGCACTACTAAAAGCAATTTAACTAAGATTTATAACAAATTACGATAAATCGATAATAGCACTGTGCACTGGCGGAGCACTGAACTGTGAATGATGTTTGAGCGCGACGGTTGGTACAAAATGTCAACCAACCTTCTTTTTTATTTTTTTAATTCTCTCAAAATTCAGTGTGTATTGGCGACACCGTACGTGATACTACATGTGTTTATTTCTAATCTAGAAGACGAAGCAAAGAAGATAATTATCACTAGTAGAAGGTAGGATAGATGGATCTGAATACAGCGATGAATAAAACTTTGTGCAAATTTCCGTTATTTTGTCTCTGCCGCTGTGTTTCTTTCCGTCTTCGTCCCATAGCTTGTGATCCATGCCCTTTCCTTGTTGACTCCATTTCTGGCGTATCTGAGAGAAGTGTGTGTTTTGATGGCAATTTCGACTAATTTTGTATTAAAATCTCGTAAGTCTTTTCGTATGCTACGTTTAACTTGACGGTCCAGGATTGAGTAATGCTCTCGGTTGTGTTTGTTTGACTCTCTATATTTTATTAAATTTACTGTGGCTTGTGTAAGTTTATTATTGTTTCTTTTAGTATGTTTTATTTTACTACTGGCTATTTTGACGCTCGATATGATATTGTTATATTGCGTCTGTACATCTGTACCTTTATCGAGAAGACTAAATTGGTTACTAATTTCTAAGTCAAATTGATCTTGGTTTGTGAAGAGTGTGTCTTTGTCAAGGCATTTAATTTATTTCGTAAATAAGTGTTGTCTATGAAGTTTTATGTCGAATCTAAGTTTTGCTCTAAGTGGTCTGTGATCGGAACTAAATCTGAATTGGTTGAGTACGGTTACATTTTTAACAGTATAATTATTGGAAGATAGAATGTAGTCAATTTCATTTTGAATGTTTCCGGCAGGTGATTCCCATGTCCAACGGCGCTGCGGTCTTCTATGAAAAAATGTATTGCAGATCTTTAAGCTTTGCCCGAAGGCGAACTGAATAAGGCGAGTACCACGCTCGTTCCGATTGCCAAGTCCCTGTGGTCCTAACACATTGTCGTTATCCAGTTCTCCTCTTATTCCGACCTTTGCATTGAAGTCGCCGAGGACTACATTCCATGTTCCTCGGTTTTCTTCGCACGCTTTATTAAGAAGGTCGTAAAAGCTTTCCACGTCGTCGTCACAATCAGAAGATGTAGGAGCGTAAACTTGTACAAAAGTTATGGTATGGTTTTTGGTAATACGGAATTTGAGCACAGCTATTCTCTCAGAATATCCTTTAAATTCAATAATGTTGCTTTTCCACTTATTGTTTACCAGGAAACCGACTCCGTATAGACCGCCTGCTATTCCGAAGTGGTAAAACACATTATCGCTTCTCTCCACAATTTGTTCTCCTTCTCTGCGTACTTCCGACAGACCGATAACATCCCCCTTAATGTCTTTCAGAGCGTGCTCCAATTCCACTAGTCGCTCTTCCCTCATTCATGTTCGGACGTTATATGTTAAAACATGTAGCAAATCGGTGTCAATTTTTCTAGCCTGGGTCTGAGTTACTTGTTGGGAATTCGCCGCCCGGGGATTCTTAGCACGCCTTAAGCCGGGCACTCGGGGCCGTGACGGGGAGTTGTGCATGCATGAGGGGGATTGGACCATAAGCCCACCACGCTGGGCCAGTCCAGCGGGTTGGTGGGTCGTCAGAGCCTCGTTCGTTGTTCAGCAGGGTATACCACGAGCAGGGGAGGTTGACTTGGTGCCCGGAAGATGTTGGTTGGGCCCCCATTATACCCCATTATTCTTAGTGTTATTATTTTTTAAACAAATAGTTCCAATTATCCGTTTTGCCCGACCACAAAAGGGATATACCTCAAGGGCAAAAAGGATACATATATGACAAATATATGAATTAGGCATCGCAATCATCAAAAAAATAGCTGTCTACCCTTGAATAAGAAGTACAACCGTAATAGGCATATTTTTCACTGGTTACACTGAGTCTGTCTCCGGTGGGTGGGTCAATGCATCTTTCAGCGCATACCAAAAAGAACACTATAAATTATTCTTTTTTTTTTGTTTTAAGAGAAGTTTTTGTTTGTTCGTTTTGCTGGGGCCTAGAAATTAGAAATCTTAAGTTATTTTTATATTTAGTACCTTTTTGGTGTTTCCCATACACGGATAGCTATCCGTTTTGCCCATATCCGTCTTGCCCGAAGTACTAAATATTTCGAATTGTTTATGCCAAGAATACGTTTAACAGGTGGATAAAAAGTTATAGTCACAATTTAAGCCAAAGTTAATATACTATAGTTTTAACTAACCGTATTCGTAAAGATACGAAACGTAATACAAAAAGTTGAGTAAGACTTGCTTTTCCAAAAATCACTACAAAACAGTCAAAAACTTTGTTTTATTTCTCCACAACGAGTACACACGTTTTTGCTTTGATTGAACAGTCATGGCGTTCTCGTATCGCTGCTTTACCGACTTAAGCAAGCCTATCTAGGCGCTAACTATTGTATAGCTTTGGTAAAATCGGATATTCTTCTTACCCACACTATGCGTATTGCCCGGGCTTCCCCTACCTGTCAATGCGCCGCCCCATGGCCGCCCCTATATCGTCGGCGCATACCATTTTTACACTATTTCTCTAACCACAGTTGAACCTTATTTATTACCGAGCAAAACAACGTTCATAGGTGACTCGTAATAGTACATTACTTACCAAGGACTGTAAAAGAAAGAAAGCCCGAAATCGCAGGTATTTGTAACCCGAGCCGCAGGCGAGGGTTGTAAATATGCGATAGAGGGCTTTCTTTTTTACTGCCCGTGGTGAGTACACAATTTTACGTCTCCACCTGGCCATAATGCGAAATTTACCGTACGCGTAGCGTGCGGTAAAACTCACATTAAGGCCAGTTGTGACGTAAAAAGTAGTAAAAACGGTCCGATAGAGAGCATAATATAGGGAGCAGTGTCTCACTCGCACTCGTTACAAATTTGACATACATTGACATAATATTGACTTGTTGTCCTGTTAACATGATTATGTGATCCTATGATAGCCTATGCAGTCCCCTATGATAGCCTCTCTTTCGGTCTCACTTTACGGCCGCACAGGATTCTCCAGTTTATAATTTTAACTTCATGCGCCTGATCTGGCCAGAAAGTATAATCTCTAAACGTATGGACTAAGAGCTGGTCACATCAGATATGACACAATAATGAAAGCAACAAAACCCTCTGATTAGGTTGCTATACTATCCTTATTGCTAGATCCGGGCATCTAGCAGTTTTTAATGGGTGGAGGTCAGAGTGACAGACTAGCAAATTTTTTGAATTGGAAAATAGTAATGCCAATATAGGTAAAAACTACCGACGTTGTCTCAGTTATAAAGGTCAGGGCCTATTTTTTAAGATTAGAACAAAAAACATTGCGTATTATTTCAGAAACAGAAAACAGTAGGCGACAAACTATGAATTACATTATACGCCGTTTTTGACTACATCCCCCATCAAAGAGTTTTGGCAATGATATTATCTAATTATTTATATAATTTCTCATTATAGTGCATCAAAACCAGAACTCCAGGATTTATATTCTTAAAGTGGTTTGTATTATTTGACCTCCACCACTTTAAAGCTGCCAGATGTCCGGATCTAGAAATAAGCATAGTATAGCAAACTAACGAGAGGGGGTTTCGTCGCTCTCATTATTGTGTCATGTCTGACGTGGCTAGCTCTTCGTTTAATATTTGTACAATATCGAGATCGGCGCCCTTACTGTACCTCAAATAAATAAAATACAAAAAACTGAAGCCTCCGAGGGAAAAAGTATTAAAGTACTCTTTTGTTTTCGAGTATAAAGGGTCGCGTCCTTGAACGCCCATTTTGGCCGAAGAGGAAATATGTCAACAAAAAATACTACCCAAATCAATTTTCTAAAATATCCGGCTTATGATAAGGAAAACATTGAGACACGTACTATCTATACGGGACACATAGCTTGGAAGAGAGACTATCTATAGCTGTGGGTTGTGTTTCCAATATTGATTATATTGGTTGCTTTCCTAGTTTCCTATGGTACGAGTTTAATAGAATACTAACTAAATAGCTTAAGTTATGAACTGTCCATTCATTTCGACCCTGATGTCTGACATATATTATGGAGGCTTACAAAGGCTGAAAGTACGCCGCCTTTTTTCATCTTAAAAATATTTGAAATAAAACTGCTCCCAAAAATGTTTGCCCTATAATTTATTTAGTCAATCATGTTATTAACATTATTAGAGCTATTAACATTTGAACTATAAAAAGCTGGTTTTTTAGGGTTCCGTAGCCAAATGGCAAAAAACGGAACCCTTATGGATTCGTCATGTCTGTCTGTCTGTCTGTCTGTCCGTCCGTATGTCACAGGCATTTTACTCGGAAACTATACGACGTATCTGAATAAAATTTACACATAAGGTGTATTTTGTATGCAGCTACTTAGTTATGTAGTTAAATTTGAAAAAAAAAATATTTTTAGGGGGGCGCTCCATACAGGTAACTAAATAAAATAAAAAATATTTTTACCAAATATCAACATGTGACACATCAATCGATAGGTCTTTCAAAATAACTTTGAGGTTTCTTTGACTGTTTTGTGATTAAGTGAATATTTTCTGAAATAATCGCTTCGAAAGTCAGAAAAGTTGTGTAGCCCCCCCCCGTAACTTTTGAACCGTAAATTCAAAAAATATGAAAAAATTTGAAGAGATGCGCCTTATCATATACTTTCAACGAAAATTGTATTGAACATTATCAGTTCAGCCATTTTTGAGTTATCTCCAAAAAACTTCTTCCATAGGCATCAGATACGACCTTTTGGTATTAGTTTGGTTCTTATTCCATTGAAGGTATGGAACCCTCCTATGCGTGGTCCGACACGCACTTGGCCGGTTTTTTTTTTATTGAATAAGAAAAAGTAAATTACAATATTATATATTACAAGACCCATCATTGGCAAAACCTTAGGGACATTAGTGTTCCGATGGGGAGTTCAAAAAAAAACAATTCTATTATCTTTAATTTATACTAGATCTTAGATAAGATAGTCTTAATAAATGTAACTTAGGTCGCTAAAATTTAAGAAATACATTTTAATTACGTTTTTTTTTCATATTTTTACTATTAAGATATTAATCTATAACTTCTTCTGGCAGTTCATTAATTATTTTAGGTAATACATATGAGTAAAATCTGGCGGCATATATGTTATTAAATACATTGGGATTTAGCCTTGAATACTTTACGTCCCGGACACGAGATTTTATACTTATTGACTATTTTCTATCGCCGACATGTAAAGGTGATACAAACAGTTTTCATTTTATTATCTCTCATTCCAAGATAAGAGTGAGTATAAGTATACTATGATTAACGTTGACCTGCTTCAAAATCAAATTTCTTTTTTTAATTAATAGCCTATAGTGTGTCCCACTATTTATTTATAAGAAAAAACATACTACTTTAATGTAACAAATGTCAAATTAAAACTACATCATAATGGGACACACATACGAGGCTGAAAAGTTCGCGGCCTAAGACATATTTTGAAGGAATACTTCGAATAAAAAGAATAGCACGCATTAAGACACTCTTCTCATCATGATTTTTGATTGCCATTTCGATATAAACCTATTATATTATTTGAATTATCATGTCTGTCAAAATCACTACACACAGTAAAGACACTATATACAGTAAAGACATTGCAGGTGGTACTGGAAAGAGAAAAATTGTGGGATGGAATAAGCATGTCAGTGAGGCCCACAGGGAGGCCAGACTTCACTTTCAAAACTGGATCTTATGTGGTAAACCAAATACGGGTCATGTTTTTACCTCGATGCGTATAAGTCGGAAAGTTTGTAAATCAAGGCTCCGTTGGGTCCAAAATCACCAAGACCAAATTAAGATGGACATGCTCGCGGCCCATCATAAGAAGTGGTACCTATTGTTAAAAACAAAACTGGCGATATTTCTGATGTGACAAATTACAGACCTATTTCTCTGGCAACAATCGTAGCCAGAGTACTTGACAGCCTACTTAACGTGCAATTGGACAAGTGCTTGCATTTACACGACGCACAGTTCGGCTTCCGAGCCGGCCTGTCGACGGAGAGTGCGATCATTTGTCTAAAGAACACTGTTGAGTATTATACTCGGCGTAAAACACCTATTTATGCGTGTTTTCTAGACCTCTCTAAGGCTTTTGACCTTGTAAATTACGATTTACTTTGGCAAAAGCTTGATGAGACAAATTTCCCTAGGGAGCTAACACGCATATTTAGATACTGGTACGCCAGCCAGAGAAATAGTGTCCGATGGGGAAATGTTTTGTCAGATGAATACGGATTAGATTGTGGCGTCAGGCAAGGCGGACTAAGCTCGCCAAAATTATTTAATCTGTATGTTAACGAGCTTATCGGCGGGCTCAGCAGCACGCATGTCGGATGCCACGTGAACAGGGTAGCATTCAACAACATAAGCTATGCAGATGATATGGTGCTCTTGAGCCCATCGGTGGGCGGACTTAGAACCCTTATTAGAATGTGTGAGTCGTATGCCGTGAAACATAATTTAAAATATAATGTGTCGAAAAGTGAATATTATGGTTTTCAAGGCGGGAACCAAGTGCCCATCTCATGTCCCACCCATTTGCTTGAATGGCGAACAGCTCAAGAGGGTTAACTCGTTTAAGTACCTTGGGCACTTGGTAACCGACGACTTACGCGACGATGCTGATATTGAGAGGGAGCGAAGGGCTCTGGCGATCAGAGCCAACATGATAGCTCGCAGGTTCAGTCGGTGTACAGCGCAAGTTAAAATTACGCTATTCCGTGCGTACTGTACATCACTGTATACCTGCAGCTTATGGTCGAGATACACGCAGCGCTCGCTCAATGCATTGCGGGTTCAATATAATGACGCGTTCAGGGTGCTGTTGCGGCTGCCGCGGTATTGCAGCGCGTCTGGCATGTTCGCGGACGCGCACGTTGACGGTTTTCATGCGACGTTGCGTAGGCGCTGCGCCGCGACGCTCCGCAGGGTCCGCGACAGCCGCCACAGCCTCCTGAGCGTAGTAGCGGGGAGGTGGGACAGTGGCCTTAGTCAGGCACTGGTCCTCGCTTCACTTAGGTTTAGGTACTAATATAGTTATTTAAGTATTGTCTTGTTACTAACAAACTATGGACACTTGAGTCTGAAATAAACGCATTTTATTTTTATTTTTATTTTTTATTTTATTTTATTTTTTATTTTATTTTTGAAATCGAGTGCATCAGATTTTTTTGGATTATTTTGATAATTTAATCTCGCCTCAGAAGCATAACCTTTATAAAATTTAGAAGTTTGATATTCTCTAGAATTTTTAGCTTTCAGACAAGTAAGTTGTTTTAACAAACTTGCTTTATTCGAAAAGGACATAAGCGCCTTAATGATTGTTCCCGCCTAACAGTTTTTGCTCTTTAAATAAATGAAAAATATAAAGCGCAAAAGACTTTTTTAAGGCACATTGAAAACTTTTTTTTTCGTAATTGAAATACGGCGTGCTGAAACTATCCAGTGCATTTCGCTGAAAAAAGACGAAAAGAAAAATATATATTTAAAGCTATTCTTTCACTTAGTGTTTTGGGCTGCGAAGTTATCAGTCGGCCCTCGTATGAAATAATAAAATGTACCTACACTTTGTCGGCAATATTTACGCTTTCATACATACACACATTTTGTGAATATGATATTTTTCTTCGCTTGCCTTTTTATCTCACATGTAATAATCGAGGTGAAAAGGAAATGAAGTAATACAGGGTCGTAATGGTGCCATGTGTAGATTTTATGCTTATGAGACGCGTAATATTCGTATTATGTGCTCAGCTCTGTTTTCAACCGACTTCAAGATTTCGAAGGAGGAGGTTATCAATTCGTCGGGATCATTGTTTTTGCTATTTTTTTTTATGTATGTTCACTGATTATTCGAAGACGGCTGGACCGATTTGGAAAATATTTTTTTTGTTTGAAAGATACTTTACAGTTGGTGCCATTGTAACCAGGTCAGGATCTGATCATGGGGATCCTGGAGAAATCGAGGGAACTTTTCAACTATTATAGGCACACCTATAGTGATTTGCAGAGCTCGGATTTTTCACGGCAAAACAAAACACTAGCGTAATTTAGCCAGTGCTTGAAATATTATTTTATCGATATCGATAATTCAGAACTAGAAGAAATAAAAGTCACCAAATAAAATTAATATGTAATAAAACTAATAAAAACATTTGTATAAAGTTACTATATATTAGAAACAGACGCAATTTCTTCTTCAAAATCTACGTCAGTACACACAGCAGCACAAGACATTTTATTTGGGTAATAGTGATAGGAGTAGATGATCATTATCTTTTCAACATTCTCTGGGAGTAAACAGTTGCGTTTATCATTATAAATCCATTTATGTACACTAAATGTACGTTCAACTTCAGTTGACGTCAAGGGAGCAAATTTATAGAATTCATTATCAGTTCGGGTAATATTTTCAGATATGTCTCTTAAAATTTCGTAATCAGGATTTCGTTCGAGCACGGCTTCAAATTTACGTATCACTGGTAAAAGTTTACTCTAGTTTACGTAGCAACGAACAGTATCCAGAATGAGGAAGGATTCCGCAATGGATAAAGTCGAACATTGCAATTGTTCTATTGAAGAGGCTATTACTTCGTAGTTGTCGCGAATGAAATTTAACTCCGGTCGTAGTTTGCGTGTTTGAAAACATTTTTTTGCAGCTCTTATAGCTGCCGAGTCATTAGCAAGTATGGAGACGACATCACGTATTTGCTCATAGCATTGAGCGTAATATACCGCAGCAGATATCCAAGTTCCCCATCTGGTGATAATTGGCTCGGGAGGTAGGGGAATGGACGGATATTTTGCCTTAAAAAGGCGTACACGCTCTGGAGATTTTAGGAATATCTTTTTGACATTCGATATCAACCCATCCACACCTTTGAAATTATCTCGCACTTCTTCGGCAACCCGGTGCAGACCATGAGCTAAACACGTAATGTGTTTCATACGAGGAAACGTTGCTTTTAAAATACGACCGGCTTTAAGCATACATGTATACATGTATATGGGGCACTATCTGTGCAAAGTAAAAGCAAATTGTTTACGTTATCATTGAAAGAATTTTGAAACAAAAATTTTAATTGGTTTATTATTAGGTTTGCTATTGTTTCCCCATTTACCTTCTCTAAAACCTTCGACCCCAAAAGATAAAATTGCTTAGAACAATTTTTTTGCAAAGACCGAATCACCACGTTTGTCACACATTTTCCCATGAAATCTGGTGTTTCGTCTATAGATATCCACAAATAATTGGTTTTGTTTACCTCTCTTATACCCTGTATAGTTTTTTTGTACACGAGATTTAAATAAATTTTTCGCAGGGTCGATTCGTCCGGTAAAGAAGTCATAGAGCAGTCGCAACATAAATACTTGTTAAAAAAATGACGAAAATTATTGTTGTTGACTGTTGCCCATGGTATGTTGCATGAAATAAGAAAAATAATTAAATCGAAATAAAATTGATGTTTCCTATTTGGTTGCCCCGAACGGTAATTGTGGCGGTTGCTTTTCACATGATTCTCAATATTGCATTTCTTCAGTTTTAGATGCATATCGCACATAGAGCAGTATATAGTGGAGGTCACTTCATTATAGACTAACTCAGGGTGATTTTCAATCCACGTTTTGATCCGATCTTGTACATTACTCATTTTTGTATTAATTGATACCTTGCAATATTAAGTTATTATACGTATATCCAACACGTCGGATTCAATGCGTTGCGAAATAAATAATACCTAGATGCAATTTACGTTTTATACGTAATGAAATGACAGTTAAAGTGTGAATGTCATATGTCATGTGAGATGAAATTTGCAGTCGTTTCTATCATTTTAAATGAGGTGGTATAGTTACTTCGTTCTAAGTTGTACATGCAGACCTACCTCTTTGTTGCTCGACTATGGCAAAGCTAAAATGAAAAGTTATTTTATTACTTATACAGGATGTCCGGTAATTAATGCACAACCTTCTAACCCCCAGTAGGTCACCTTAGACTGGTCAAAAATATTGATTTTGAGCTCTAGTAAGTCTCCTGTTTTTCGAAATTTTCGCACGTTTGTTAGTTTTTAAATTTTGACATTCACACTGATAGGTGTACCATCGAATAAAAAAAGAAAAAATGTACTGAGGCAATACCTGTCATATACTCTAGTAAGACTCGATAGGTGTCGATAAAATAATATTTCAAGCACTGGCTAAATTACGCTAGTGTTTTGTTTTGCCGTGAAAAATCCGAGCTCTGGTGATTTGAGTATTTTTTATAGCAGCTCGAGCATTTGCTTTTTGAAAGGTGGATGCTAAGTGAAGTCGGTTCTTTTTTGTTTAAAATTATTTTCTCTAGATATGTAGGGGAAGCCCGGGCAAGACGCATATGTTAAGGGAATGATGAAAAAAAACACCCTAATTGTTAATCAAAATAACACTTTACATTTTTTATTTGTACTCTGTATAGTTAACTTTGGAAAATGCTATCACATATCCTTATACTTAAATAACTTCTTAGTGTTATTACTTTTTAAACAAATCGTTCCAATTATCCGTTTTGCCCGACCACCTCGGGCAAAAGGGATATACCTCAAGGGCAAAAAGATACATATATGACAAATAGATGAATTAGGCGCCATTCATAAAAAAAATAGCTGTCTACCCTTGAATAAGAAGTACAACCCTAATAGGCCTATTTTTGCACTGGTTACACTGAGTCTGTCTCCGGTGGGTGGGTCAATGCATCTTTCAGCGCATACCAAAAAGAACACTATAAATTATTCTCTCGTTTTTTTTTGTTTTAAGAGAAGTTTTTGTTTGTTCGTTTTGCTAGGGCCTAGAAATTAGAAATCTTAAGTTATTTTTATATGTAGTACCTTTTTGGTGTTTTCCATACACGCATAGCTATCCGTTTTGCCCATATCCGTCTTGCCCGAAGTACTAAATATTTCGAATTGTTTATGCCAAGAATACGTTTAACAGGTGGATGAAAGTAATAGTCACAATTTAAGCCAAAGTTAATATACTATAGTTTTAACTAACCGTATTCGTAAAGATACGAAACGTGATACAAAAAGTAGATAGACTTGCTTTTCCAAAAATCACAACAAAACAGTCAAAAACTTTGTTTTATTTTTCCACAACGAGTACTACACACGTTGTTTGCTTTGATTGAACAGTCATGGTGTTCTCGTATCGCTACTTTACCGACTTCAGAAAGCCTAGATGCGCTATTTATTGTATAGCTTTGGTAAAATCAGATATTCTTCTTACCCACACTATGCGTATTGCCCGGGCTTCCCCTACGTACAATTGCATATAGTGAACTTCCTTACGGGAAATGGCCGAGGACATTGTTCAGAGCTGTTGCCTACTCTGAAATTTCTTTCCCGTTAGGAATTGCCCTAATACTCGTAATTTCTACTTGGGTTTGAGCGGATTAAGTATAAGTAGGTACGAGTAGTATAATAGACATCTATGGGGTTTCGTATTAAAAGATAGTCACTAGCTAACGAGTGATGCTTATATTGTTTTAACAAATTATCCTTTAAATTTTAATTAGCGCTTCCGAATACGTAAAACAATGAATGAATGAATGATTTATTCACATGAACATAACATACAATATACACAGGGCATGCACTTATATACTACATTCTGCCATTAGGCATGTGAATCGTTCTTAAGATTGAGTCTCTTGACTTGGTGAGATACAAACAAAATTCAATGGTGTACATTACATGCATAGTTTACATTAGGCACATAATCAATTAATCATTTTACATTATCAGGGTTGGGCAAAATACTGGGTTCATTGTATTTGAAATACAAAATACAAACTACTCTGGCCACAGGTATTTGAAATACAAAATACAAACTACTTTGGCGACAGGTATTTGAAATACGAAATACAAAATAAAGTTTTCAAAATGATGTATTTCAAATACGAAATACATTTTATGAAATACTTTTTAGGCGCGACATACATTTAGCGGAATTCAGCCCAGAACTCCCCACATACTTATCACAGCTCCATCGTGTTTGGGCTCATTAGACTTACCTTGACGAGCACTTCCGCTTGAGATGAGGTTCAGGGATCATGATGTAGTCAAAAGTTGGTCACCAGAACTCCTTATCTACGTGTCACAACTTCATCGTGTTTGGACTCACTATCTACTCATCACAGCTCCATAGTCTTTGGGCTCATTAAACTTACCTTGATGAGCGCTCTCTTGAGATGAGTTCCAGGGTCTCATCAGGAGTTGGTCTCCAGAACTCCTTATCTACTTGTCACAACTTCAACGTGTTTGGGCTCATTAGATTTACCTTGACGAGCACTTCTACTTGAGATGAGGTCCAGGGTCTCATGATGGAGTCAGGAGTTGGTCACCAGCACTCCCTATCTACTCATTACAACTCCATCGTGTTTGGACTCATTAGACTTTGCTTGACGAGCACATCCGTTTGAGATGAGGTCCAGGGTCTCATGATGGAGTCAGGAGTTGGCCACCGGAACTCCCTACCTATTCGTAATAACTCCATCGTGTTTGGGCTCATTAGACTTACCTTGACGAGCACTTCCACTTGAGATGAGGTCCAGGGTCTCATGATGGAGTCAGAAGTTGGTCACCAGAACTCCTTATCTACTTGTCACAACTTCATCGTGTTGGGACTCCCTATCTACTCATCACAGCTCCATAGTGTTTGGGCTCATTAAACTGACCTTGACGAGCACTTCCTCTTGAGAAGAGGTCCAGGGTCTCATCAGGAGTTGGTCACCAGAACTCCTTATCTACTTGTCACAACTTCATCGTGTGTGGGCTCATTAGACTTACCTAGACAAGCACTTCCGCTTGTGATGAGGTCCAGGGTCTCATGATGGAGTCAGGAGTCGGTCACCAGCACTCCCTATCTACTCATCATAACTTCATCGTGTTTGGGCTCATTAGACTAACCTTGACGAGCGCTTCCGCTTGAGATAAAATCCGGGGTCTTGTGATGGACTCAGAAGTTAAATTTTCGAAATCTACACCCCCTAATTAGCCGAAAATGACTACCATGACGATTTTTCAGAAAAAGAGTATGCCTTCGCCATCTTGTATTTTAAAACAGAATAATTTACCATGAACGCTGCGGCTGTGGAATGACCTTCCTGCCGAGGTTGAGGTTCTTCAAAAACGGAGTGTATAGGTTTCTAAAGGGAAGGCAACGCGCATGTGAATCCTCTGGGGTTGCAGGCATCCATAGGCTACGGTAACCGCTTACCATCAGGCGGGCCGTATGCTTATTTGCCACCGTCGTGGTATTAAAAAAAACTGAAATCTACACACTCGAAATAGTCGTAAAAGGACTACCATGACAATGAATACATAAAAGTGTATTTCCACCATTATTAATTTTAAAACAAACATAATTTTTGAAAACTACACCCCTAATTAGCCGAAAACGACTACCATGACAATTTTTCAGAATAAAGTGTATTACCGCCATCTTTGGTTTTAAAACAAACATAATATTCGAAATCTACACCCTAATTAGCCGAACACGACTACTATTACGATTTTACAGGAAAAATTATATTCGCCATATTTTTTTTTTAAACAGACATCATTTTTGAAATCTTCACACCCGAAATAGTCGAAAATGACTACTATGACAATTTATACAAAAAAGTGTATTTCCATCTTGGATTTTAAACCAAACATAATTTTCGAAATCTACGACCCCTAATTAGCCGAAAAGGACTACCATGACGATTTTTCAGAGTAAAGTATATTATAACCACCATCGTGGATTTTAAAACAGACGTCATTTTCGAAATCTACACACCCTAAATAGTCGAAAATGGCTACCATGACCACCATACGAAAAAGTGCATTTCCGCCATCTTGGAATTTAAAACAAACCTCCTTCCTCCTAGCGTTTGTCCCAGCTTTTTGCTCTATTGAGCCTGGGGTCCGATCGACAACCTTGTCCCAGGAATTGACATAGGCACTAGTTTTTAAAACAAGATCTGTGCATATTTTTGCGCGTTTATCCTCATTGTAGAAGGAATTTTATAAAAACTAAATTCCTGAAAGTATTGTCGGATAAGCTTCTCGTAGATCACCGAATGTAACCAGCCAATGAAAACAGTCTGTCGACTGGCACAGGTCACAGGCTAGAATAAAATTTTATGAATGGTTTCCTAATATTTGTGTTGCGTTCAAGGACACTTTTAGTTCTTTCCCGTTGTCAATTAAAGATTTCTAATTCCATCCTAGCTGTCGCGGGCCTGACATGTGTAGAGTCAGCAAAGACGATGAAGTCATTGTCACCATTCTTGCTCAAACTAGTACTACTCGTACTTCTACTTCTGGGATCTTGGTATTATTATTACAATGACAGGTCTATGGCTAGTATGTCTATGCACGTAACGCGTAACGAACTAAACTGTTGACATAATACTTAAAGTTTCGCGTTGACACTTATACTCAGTGTTGCCACAGGCCTAATGGCCAACTAACTATAGTTAAAAATCGGTCCATATTATGATTATGGAATTAAGATAATGTATTTTATGTTAATGTATTTTAAAGCTTGAAATACAAAATACTAAATACATGTACGTGTAGTATTTAAAATACAAAATACAAATACTTTTCGAAGACAGTTTTTGAAATACAAATACAAAATACGTATTTGTATTTCAAATACGTATTTCAAATACATGTATTTGAAATACTGCCCAACCCTGTACATTATTCGTTATATTATTATATTAAATTGGATTAAATTATAATAATTATCGTCATACATATTTATTACATTAAATCTTGAAACCTAAAGGTAAAAAAAATCGTAAATACGTACTATAATACGTAGATCTATGGATTTAAGCAACTGTGCCTTGACAGCTACTATATATGACACTGGTTAACTCCTAATTTGTACGGTGACGGACTTTAATTGTTGAAATACAAGGTTTAACAAAAATACTGGTGATCCGTTTAAGGGCATAATTAGTATCGTATTGCGGCTAAGAAAAAGGAGGAGAAAAAAAATTTACCCGCGAAAAAATTTTTTTATGGTGTCCCATACAAAAATATTTTTTTTCCTTACGTGTCCGTGGTCTCAGCCGGCCAACCCTCCATAAAAAACCATTTTTTTTCCGTGCGATAATTTTTTTTTTAGTTTTTCATAATCGGAATACGATACCAATCACAATCCAATACATAATCAAGCTTTTCAATCTCGTACCTTACTTAGGTCACGAAGCTTGAAAAGCTCTTAATTATATCACAATTGTATAAAATGCTATTATACAATCATGACATAATGAAAAGCTTTTCAGTCTAGTACCGTATATATCGGCCACGAGCTTGCTGAGTGTCCTAAGTAAGGTACGAGATTGAAAAGCTTACGTATATCAATATTTTTTCTACGAGTGCTCAGAATGGGCAAGCCGCTGACTAGACTAGGAGGCCGTTCAAATGTATGATCGATGACGAAATTACTGTATTCTGCTATTTTATTGGGTTATTTTTTCCAGAACTTATGGCATCTAAGCTAAAGTTATGATTAGTTCGATCTATGTCGTCCATTTAGATTGAGTTTTTAACAAGTTCCATGATAGGTAACTCGCTTTAAATAAAAATACTACGTTTCAAGATTAAAGCAATCATAAAAAAACTTAATGCAATGAAAAAACGTAGCTAGTAACCACAAGGTGCCGGATTCTAATTTTAAAATACATTAACAATACAATAACAACACAACCTATCTCAAACATAACTCCAACACACAACAAACAATCAACAAATATTGAAGTTGTATTGGAGTTGCGTTGGAATATTTCTCAAGCAAATTCTGATATTTCTGATTCAGGTGTTTATGACGTAGCTGTATTGCGTTGTTAATGCATTGGACTTGTATTGAAGTGGGATCGTGTTTATACGTGTTTTAAAGTTAAAATATGGCCCAAGGTATTTTATAGAGATGCAACGTATAGTTGTTTGGCCGAATACCGGATATCCGGTGGACCCGTTGGCCGGATAGCCGGATATTCGGCCAAAAGTTTTACCTACATTTAAGCTAATTCGAGCTCGCGAGCGCCACTCTGTGCAAGTTAAAACTTGTTCAAGAAATTGTAAACCACCTAAAGCTATACATTATATCATAGACATAAACAAAAAGGAAGATGAGTGACGTTCATAGTAAACAAAACTGAAATGTGGTCCAGCACCTACACCTACATACTTGTAAATGCTACCCACCGCTATAATGTATGTGCATCATGGGCAAAAGAGATAAACCTATATAATTAACACGGGTATGCAAGGGAGACCTCCATATTTTGCGCATTGCACAAAGTGTGACTGAGAGACTCTGCCACACGACTAATTCAATATAGGTCCCGGAACCTATATTTGATGGCACACAATCGAGCGCCTGGTACCATATCTCCCGTTTTGTATAAATCAATGCATTATATCCCATCTATTTAATGGGAGAATTACGTCACGTCACGTAATAAACGACTTAATAATTGATAAGTAAATTACTGAGTGGTTTACTACATAGTAAATGGATACATATCAATCCCGTATTTAAACTTAACCATGTGTCATGTTACTGTCCGGTATTCGGCCGAATAGTAAAATTGTGGCCGGATATACCGGATCCTGGACAGTGGCCGGATATCCATTGCATCTCTAGTATTTATGATTAGCGATACACTCCAGGGCCGCGATTCGAAAAATAAACACACACACTGGACAGACACAGCTCCAACTGTTGAATGAAAATCTGTTCGAATAGCAAATGTCAATGTCGTTATAGCGTTGAGTTGAGTTGGATTGAGTTGGGTTAGAGCTGTGTCGATCCAGTGTGTGTGTTTATTTTTCGAATCGCGGCCCGGATTGTAGTAAAATTACATTTGGTAATTAAAATTTGTACCTACGTATTATCAGCTTTTATATAGGCATTTTGTATAAGCATGTTTATCTAGACACACGGCAGTGTGTCCGCCAAGTTCGAGCAAAAAAAAGCGACACACCGGCCGTGGGTTATATTACACGAACCATTTCGGGCCAATTTCGACCACCCTATAACTCAAAACATATTTTATCTACGCATATGAAATTTCGAGTGTCTGTTGACATCCCCTTAATTGTCTAGAATACAAAATTTCATTATTCTACCTATAGCAGTTCTTGAGATATTGACGTCAGAAAATCGCTATTTTTACTATACACTCACTGACTCACTGACTCACTGACTCATCAAAAACCTAGACCACTTCCAATGGTCGTACTGACTTGAAATTTGGCATGGAGATAGGTCTTAAGGTCAAAGTAAAGGGAAAAATCTGAAAACGGCCAAGTGTGAGTCAGTTTTAAAAATAGCGAAGGTGTAACTTTGTTCTACTATGAAGTCATAATGAACTAAGTGGGTCTATCTTACAATGGTCGTACCGACCTGAAATTTGGCTCGAAGGTTTGTCTTTAGGTCGAAATTAAGTAAATATCTGAAAACGGCCAAGTGTGAGTCAGTTTCGAAACCAACGAATGTGTAATTTTGTTCTAATATAAGTAGGTATGGAGTGGAAATGAGATAAGACTTATTTAAATTTAGATACATACCAATTTAAGACAATACATGTTTGTCTTAAAGACAAGAACAATAAAATTGTTCACCACTCTGTGTGTGTCTGTTGCGGGAACCGAACCCACGATTTACGAAGTACAAAGCAGGTCACTAGGTACACTAGGTGCGCTAAATCAGTCAAACAAAAATAAAAAGACTATTTTTTCTCGCATAGTCTAAATAATTTCTAATTTTACAACTAAAAAAATCGCAGATTCAAGAACATGGAAATCATATATACTCTAAGATGGAATTATATATAATACTGCGCATCTCACCCTCCGATACGCCACGGGATGAGATGGGATGGTGCACTTCTAGGGCTACATAATAGGCCATCAATTATAATACCTACTGGTAGGTAGGTATTACCAAGTTATTAATTATCTATGTAGGTAGCGTACTTACAAACAGAATAAAGTACGTTATTGATGAATTATATGTAAGTAGGTACATTTTATAAGTGTAGGGAGCCAGTTTATTTGTAAAAATCACCTATAAATAAATAGTAAAATGGAATTAGACGCTTAGTATAAAGGGTATAAGGGTGTAAGTACATACCTAAGTGGAATGAGACATTTCCTATAGCAAAAGTGATAAAAAAATAATAAAGAACCTACACCTAACAAAAATAAATGAAATCCCATCAAAAACATAAATGTGAAAGGCTGCCAAGTTCGATACTATGGGAATGCTTCGCCTATAAAAGAAGTGAGATCTGAATAAGTACCAAGTTCCATAAAAATACCTCAAATCATAAATAGTTATAGGAATGCACACTTGATTTCCAGCAGTTTTTAAGGTACATTTTGAATAAGTATCACGTTACATAGAAATACCTAAAATTATAATAGTCAGAGAAACGCACACCGGTTTTTTTAGCAGTTTCCTGATAACATTTATTATTTTCAGTACTTTTTAATGATGTAACTTGGCAAGTTTTAATAGAAAATTATATACTTGACACATTGCAGTCCAAAGGTGTCGATTCATTGCATTGAAAAGGTGTGTGGTGTGTGAAAACATCATTAAAAAGTACTGAAAATAATAAATGTTATCAGGAAACTGCTAAAAAAACCGGTGTGCGTTTCTCTGACTATTATAATTTTAGGTATTTCTATGTAACGTGATACTTATTCAAAATGTACCTTAAAAACTGCTGGAAATCAAGTGTGCATTCCTATAACTATTTATGATTTGAGGTATTTTTATGGAACTTGGTACTTATTCAGATCTCACTTCTTTTATAGGCGAAGCATTCCCATAGTATCGAACTTGGCAGCCTTTCACATTTATGTTTTTGATGGGATCACATTTTTCTTTCACCCCGTTTCCTTTATCTCGATGATACATTTTTCGAGAACGGTGTAACGTTACGTAAGGCATTCAAGCCGCAGTACGGATTAAAATATTCATGGTCGCACGAGCCGAATTATTCCTTATGCAAGACGGGTCCTTCCGATTTCGAGGCACGTATGTATGGGGATGGATATTTTTAGTGGCAATTGCATTTTTAGGTGACTTTGATCGTTAACATGATATCTGTTTTTGGCTCGGCATTGTGAGAGAATTTATAAGTTATAGTGATATTTTTTTAATAATAATATGGTAACTGCATTAGTGTGAAAATTATTTATTACTAGCTTTTTCCCGCGGCTTCGCTCGCGTTAAATTCGGGGTAACAAACCATACAAACTTCCACCCCCCATTTTAGGGAAGTGGGGGGTTAGAAAGAGACAAAAAGTAGCCTATGTCACTCTCCATCCCTTCAACTATCTCCACTTAAAAAATCACGTCAATTCGTCGCCCCGTTTTGCCGTGAAAGACGAACAAACAAACAAACACACACATACACTTTCCCATTTATAATATTAGTATAGATGTTTGATGAATACCTACCTATAATTCTCATTACTTATACTGTATGTAATTTGTAGAAAAAAGTATGTTTTTTTACTTAGTATAACCTACCACTGAAGCTGAAGTGGCAGTGGGCCGGCCATATCTCGCGAAGAACCGACAACCGCTGGGGTATATAAACGTGCTCTTGAGTGGAGACCGCGTCTCGGCAAACGTAGTGTAGGACGCCCTCCGGCCAGGTGGGATGACGATCTGCGAAAGACTGCTGGCAGATGCTGGATGCGGCAAGCTCAAGACAGGGCGCTATGGCGCTCATTAGGGGAGGCCTATGTCCAGCAGTGGACTAGTATAGGCTGATGATGATGATGATAACCTACCACAGTGTAGAAACAAAAGAATCTAAAGAAATGTCGCCAAATAACAAACTTAGATCGGTAGTTACATGCTTTTTAAGGGACTCAATTGACTTACTTGAGTATTTCCTAAATGTTCCTTTTGATAAATAACAAGCTTCCGAAATCGGCCCATCAAAGAAAAATATAGTTAATAACAAATATTTTCCGTCGAGATACATCTAATTGGGTCGAAGTAAACCTAGAACGTAAACAAACAACATTTTCCAATACAATCTCGGTTCTTGCAAAGTAAATCCGAGAGCAATTAATCAAAATATCTAAAAACCATTTACTACGGACTGAAGTTCGGAGGAAAAAGTGAGGCGGTTTCTGGCAACGTGAGCGAAAGGTTATTGTTTTGTTTTTATTTCGGTATAAGTTTTATAAATAGTATATTATAAGTATATTATATAAAATATTATCTTATATTTTGAATATATAAGAGGAAGCCTGAAAGTCGCACTCGTAACTGACAAATTAAAGTCTAATCGCCTAGCGTGGTACGGGCATATTATGCGGAGGGATGAAATTCATGTTACGAGAAAGGTGTTAAGAATTAATGTGAAGGGATGTAGTAGAAGAGGCAAACCTAGGAAAAAGTGAAAGGACTGTGTGAGAGATGATATGAAAAGAAAGGATGTGAGTGATGAGATGACGGGTGACAGAAATGTGTGAAAGAAAAAGACATGCTACGCCGACCCCAAGTAAATGGGACCAAGGCAAAAGGATGATAATATTACAAGTATATTATGTTATAATTAAGTACATTACGTTATAAATAAGTGAAGTATATTGTGTTATGAATACATAACACACAAGTATAAGAAGGCACCTAGACCAATATGGCTGGTGGCTACGAGATCGTTAGTTAAGTGACTATTTCACGGCCAATCTGTCAAATTTTGATTTTTTAAATCGTTCGCTTTCTGCACTTTGTCGAGGCAACATCATCATCTGTTATTAGGGATCTTAACCGGTTTTTCCAAAAAAACCCCTAAATAACGCGATTTATTGAATTATTTTATGGTATTTATGTAGAAGTCAATCTGGAATTTAGGTATTGCCTTGGTGTCACAGATAAGGAGGTTCTCTGTGCTTGGTGTATATGTGATTGCCGGGTTAAATATGAAATAGGAAACGAAAGAACGAAATGAGAACGAAAAACCCGTTCGTTTTGGTATGGAGAAAATACTGAAATTAAGATAAATCGATAACCAAGCAATGAAGATTCACATTTATTTTACCAATTAAATAAACAAAAAATAATTAGGTTGAGTTCAGAATCACCTGAAGCACCAGGCCGGGTTGAGATGTGAGATACATTCTAACATACCCCGTTATTTGCTCCATCATACCAAGCCATTTTCATCCTTATCACAACGACATAAAGTGCCACACCCGCCGAACTCTTCACGAACACTCCAGCGAATAGAATTTTCTGGATTTCTCGCCAAACAGAGAAAATAAATACTTACAAATCTTGACGACACTTCACCTAACATTTATTTGTTTTATCTTTATTGGAAGAATAATATATACGCAGAACATATACAAGATATCTCTATACCCCGCTTAGTACGTTATTTCTTTGAAACCTAAGCTGCCAAAAAGAAGGGGTGCGGGAGGGGAACACGCAATGCTAGACAGGGAACGCGCGAATCTTCCGTGGGGCGTAAGAGAGAGTCAGACATTAATGGTTGCCATGGAGACGTACTAAGTTTACTGTCACTTTCAATATTAGTGTCTTACTATAGAGTGAAATTACTTCGAGCGTGGCAGCGGGGGTCGCCCGTCTATGCGGGGTCTTGGGTTAATTAGTCTATGACGCAGAATAAACCCGAGGTATTTTTTCATAAATTGGAAACAAAGTAAATTAAAACTAGAGAACAAATGAAATTATTTTAATAAATATTTTAATTGGTTTATTTTAATAATTTGATTTGTTCTCTAGTTGTATTGCCGGCAGCGCCATCTCCACTCATAAGTAGTTACGATAGGAGGTACGACCACAGAGTGCAGTCACCGTCAATAGTATCTTCCTACACGAAGGCCGCAAAAATATGTGACACGCTCCTATTCGTAGGGCCATAAGAGCGCGTCACATATTTTTGCGGCCTTCGTGTAGGAAGATATTATTGCCGGTGACTGTACCTATATTGAATAGTAGGTACGACGAGCACATACTGTTCTACTTTAGATGATTGGCCAAATGCGCCTTAGCATTTACATATGCGCCTTAGATTCCATATTCACGCGAAACTTACTCGGGTAGCTATTAGGGGTTAGGTCGTCTGCCGCGAATGCAGAAGACACTGGTTCGATTCCAGCCCTGAGCACCGGAGGCCTTGGTCACTTTTCCTTTTTATATGACATTTATTTAATTTTATAAAGTACTTATTTAATAATGAAATAGCAACATAAGTATAAGAATAAAGCCTTCTGCGCTTAGTCGCAGCACAAGACAGAAAACCGGAATGACCTGCAAAACCCTAATTTTAACCCTTTATCATTCCTTAGTATCTAACTACAGTGGTTTTTTAAAGTTGGAACTTTATTTTATTGAATTTAAACTTTCGTGAGACATACTTAAGGCGGTTGTCACACTGCCGCCGCGTCTCGTTGCGAGACGCGGAGCAACGGACTCGCATGCGAAGACAACGCTCCAACGTCCGAGTTTTCTCCGCATCTCCGTCCGGAGCTGCGATGCGCGACGTCCCGCGTTACTTCCGTCTCGCGTTCATTTCACATTCGAGCGTTAAGGTGAAAATAGTTCCTATTTGTCGATAAAATGGACACGGTACTTATTCAGAGTAGTGCGGTGATACTTTCAGTTTGGTTTTTGTACAACCGAGTCATAAAACGCAGAAGACACTGGGTACTTCCCTATTTACAAACCAGACCTATAAATGGATCTTTTGCTAGATATTACCAAGATTTAAGGCAACACGAAGAATTTTTTTTAAATTGCACCCGTATGTCAACCGCGTCATTTGATTATTTGCTAAGCAAAATTGGAGTGATTATTACTGGCACCGACACAAATTTTCGATGTTCTATTACAGCGGAAGAAAAGCTACTACTTCAATCTTCAATTATACTTTTATAAGAATTCCTAGATTATGATTAAACGAACGACTTTCAATTTCAAAAATAAACTTGTAGACGTCGATATCCATTGCGCCTACGTCCTTTCTTGCACTAAAATCCGTACGGCATTGCGGAGCTCGGTGTGACATACCCTGCGGCACGCACCGCGTCTCCGTCCGAGCGCGCGAGTCGGCGTGCGTCTCGCTCCTCCGCGCGTCGAGGCGGAGCCAGTGTGTCGTACCATGCGATTTTTCTATACAAAATCAAGATTCTACATACAAAGTTAAAAAACGCATCAACGGACGTCGCTGCGAGATGCGGAGCAGTGTGAGGACCGCCTAACACTGTATAAACTGACTGTCGCGCGCGCGTAGTGACGAAATACAAGTGAGTACAACCGTTTGAAGTTTATACAGTGGAACTTTATTTCTTTTTTTGTGACAATATTTTTAGTATGGCCAAAGGAGATCGTCAATTCCAGGCCCACTTGCGATATGGTCTCGTATATGGTTTGTTCTTAAATTTTAAGCAAATACCCATTTTATTACGAAACTAGACAAAATATTGCATGAAAATGAAACGGGAATTAGAAATACAAAATAAAAAGTAATTTCGTTGATCCTTCCGCGATCCAAATAGTGCTTAATAAGTTGTTAACGTCTTTACAGCATTGACATAAGGTTAACTTTACCTGGACTGAGACGAAACGGACATTTTCAGAAAGGAGTTACGTTTACTTTGCTAATCTAGTTTATGATTCTAGTTTGACACTGTCAATGTATGACGTCACCGTCATCCAAGTCTGCCGCATGAAGTTATAATTTTAAACTGGAGTATACTCTTCGGCCACAAAGTGGGGCCGAAAGAAAGAGTAATATAGGGAGCTGCGTCCCGTTTTGACTTAGGGCGTTATGACGGCATTATACTCGTATCATGCTCTTTCGATAACGAAATGCATTTTTTTTCAACTTGGTAATGTCTGATACTAGTATGGATTTATAAAAAGTGGATGTGATTGTTGCACTTTTTTTCTAACCACAGATGAACCTTATTACCGTGCAAAATAGTATTTCATCGGTGACTATAAAAAACGGTCCGATAGAGGGTTATAATATGGGGGCGGTGCCTCACTCGCACTCGTTACAAAATTGACACACATTGACATTTTGACTTGTTTTCATGCTGGCATTATTATCTAATTCTAATGACGTTATGAAACTACCCAAGTCAAAGTCGTATCGTACGCAGCTCCCTATATTACTCTCTCTTTCGGCCTCACTTTGTGGCCCAAGAGTATACTCCAGTTTAAAATTATAACTTCATGGATACTAGTAGTAGCGCACTAACAGTGCTAAACCTTATCTCTTTGTAATAAGTGCTACGATTGTTTAGTTAATAGTAGCATGGTTTGACAGCCATTATCTTTGTTTACCGTGTTTACCCAAATACAATAAATCAGCGGCAGGATCAAAATATGATTTTTTATTATTTTATTATGATTTTCGTTTAATTATCATGTCAGATTTTGTAGATATGCTTTAAAAAACCGGTAGTTATTTTGTGTTATACTGAAAATCATAAACATGTACGCTTTTAAATATTGTCCTTATCACATTCATGTTTTTTCATCCCCGATTTCTCAATTTTCCCGTTAGATTTCATGATTATTTTATGACCGCCCTGATATATTTCATAATTATATGCACCTTTATGAGCTGGGGCAAATCGCCTAACAAAAATTGACGATCTACATTGAAAAATATTACCAATTGTTTTTATGTAGATCGATCTAGTTTCGTTCAAAGATTATTTCAATAAATTAAAAGAAAAAAATAACAATTTTTTTGTTAACTATAGATAGGTTAGATGAACTTAACATGTGTAAGCGTCTGTCTGTTAGGTTCGGAAATACTCATATTCCTTTTTACCAACATTTTTGTACAAATTATTTCTGGGTAAACACATCCAATCGCTCACTGTCACAAACGAGGGATCAACTTTTTAACTAATAATTAATTAAATAAACATTTTTTTTACGTCAAGGTGTTTTTCCTTTCGGCAATCAGAAAATTCAAATAAGGAAAACAAATTTAATTGATTCGAAGTGAAGCTCGGTGAACCATCGTTGATATTCCAATTTTGTTCTCCTTTAGGGTTCCGCGGTCGACTGAACCAATTTAAATAAGATTAATTTTAATCTAGGTACTGTTTTCACGAAAGTGACTGCCCTATTACCTTTCAACCCAGAGAGAAATCTAGGACTAAGTAATTGGATTAGGCTGGCTAGGTATTCTCGCGATGTTTTTCTTCACCGAATACTGACAGTGTAAATTTTAAATGATATTTCGTACTTGAATTGCGAAGAGCTCAGTGGTACTAGCCAGGGATTGAACCTGAAACCTTTGGATTGAAAGTCGGACGTCCTACCAGCGCTGCACTGAATTAAATTTGATAACAAATTGAAAACACGAAAAGGACGAATTGAATAAGGGGTATGATTTAATTGATCACCAAATAAATGCGAGATCGATGACCTAATAAATAAGATTGGCCACTATAATAATAAATCTGCCACCAAAATTGTACCACCAAATAATATCAAAACGATTACCAAAAAATTACTTAAAATTTTCGGATCACCAAACAATATGGAAACGATAACTTAAAAAACATATTAACCACTCGAAAAATTTGCTCAATTTTTATAAGTCGGCTCTGGCGCTTGCCTTTTTTTTACTTTTGATTTTTTTATTATTATTTGGTGGTAGTTCTACTATTCTAGTTATACAAATCTGGTAATCAAAGTTTTAATCAAATTTTGGGTGCGAATATCCATTAATTTGGTGTTCAGAGTTGGTGACCTTCGATTAAAATTGTCACCGATATATTTGACACTATAACAATCTGAATGTTGATCAGTTGCCCCTAGTTTATTTAGAAAATATATTTTAATTAAATAAAATTTATGTACAATGTATTCCAGTTCTACAAGCTGTATGCTGGTCATCTTTTTAAGGCCATATTTCGTATCGTATTCTAATAATGAAAATCTAAGGAGAAAAAAAAATCTCGCGTAAAATAATTGATTTTGTATGGAGGGTTGGCCAGCCGGGACGACTTGTCGCATACAAAAAAATTTTTTTTTATACAATTGCTCAAAAAGTTTACTTTATGTAGCTGCAAATCGTGCGTAAAGTTTGATTTTATGCACTAGTGCTAAAAAGTAATCTGATCTGCAAATCGTGCGTAAAGTTTGATTTTACGCACGATTTGCAGATATATTGCATTTTAAATTGACCAATCAGAACACTTCACTATATTAAATCCACCAATCACAACACATATCGGAGTTAATCGGAACGCTAGATACTTTTTTGGTGCGTATACTGTGTAAATAATTTAAGTCCTTAAAAAAAACATTGTATTTAATATCAACCAATCAGAATACAGCAATGTTAAAATCGACCAATCAGGAAACGCAATTTATTTCTCAAAACATGAGGTGTTTTTTAGTTCCTACTTCACAATCATTAAAAAAGATTTAATTTTTTGGGAAACGCTTTAAAGTGTGTTTAAACTGTTAAACCAGCTATTAGACATGGCAATTTGTAGGGCCCAACCTGTTGTGTTGGGAGGTTTAATAGGAGGTTGGGCCCGTAGGGAGCTGAAGGAGGGTGTGGGAGAGGCAGGGTACACAACAGGTTGGGCCCTACAAATTGCCATATCTAATAGCTGTTTTAAAGAGCTAATTATACCGTCGTCTGTGGCATTTATTCGCGATATTGATATTTTGTATCTATGTCAAAGAAGTTAAAAAAATTAAAAGACCGTCAAGTTATACCATAATTTCACCTTAGTTTAGTTATTGTGCGTAAATAATAAGTATTTTTATGATATTTTCTCGCAATCGAAGTGAAACATTGTATGCATTACTGTGGTCTAAAAGCCATATTACCACTCGAACAATTTTCCCTCACTTCGGTCGCGAAAATAACCACCTGGTGGTAATATGGCCTACTTTAGACCCTTGTCAAACAATCTACTATTATTTCATTGTAGTTTTTTCGCAATTGTATTAAAAAACGTTGTTCGACACACGTGCAGAAGTGTCATTTTCACTCGTCCCGAGTCTTGACCCTCGCCTCTCGGCTCGGGCCAAGTAACCTCGGTACTCGTGAAAAATGACATACTTCTCGCACTTGTATCGAAAACTACTATTTCGGGTCCAAAAAATTTTTCTTCTGATTTTTTTAGTCGCAATACGATACAAATTATGCCCTTAAACGGATCACTAGTATTTTTGTTACAGACGGTTGCTGTTTATTTTTATTTACTACTATTACATTAACAAAATACATTACAATGATTGTATAAATCTAAGCTGGCCCGGGGCATCGTTCCCAGCACGCCAGCCGCATTTCCCCGCTGGATGGCTAAACTCAGCCTTTGGGCGAAGTAGGAACCTGCCCGTAGGTCGCCAGACACATTGACTAGTTTTTTAGATATGTCTTTAATAATGGTTTTAGTGTCTGACGACCACGGGCTGAAAGTTTCTACCGCAAGTGCCGCAAATATGTAATTGTTTTTTAAAAAAGCATATTTGCGGCACTTGACCAGTTGGGCGTCGTCTGCGGAGGTCCCCGGATTCTGGGCCGAACGTCGGACGTGGGACGGGGCCAACGTGTCCACGCAGGTCACGTCCCATGCCAGAGGTCGCCCCAAAGACCAGGGCACAAGCGTGCAACCATCGGGTCTTTTCCCGTCCGCCGCAGACAAGCCGACCGGCTCCAAGGTTGACGGTATGTTTGCCGTCCCAAGGGCTCTGCGGATAAGGTCGTTGAGTGATGTGTGTCTGTAATATCGACCGGCGCTCGACTGGCAGTAAAGTCCATGGCGCCCAAGGTCGTCTACTGGGTTGCCGCAGCGGCAGCATGGATGTGGTTCGCAGACTTTGAGCCCGAGCCTGAGACAAATAGCTACACGAAGGGAAGCCGGGTCCAAAAGGGACCCAATGTTTCTCGACGGCAAAGCGTGCAGCCAATGCCCCGACTCAGGTTCGGAAATTGCCAGCAGCCGAGCGCGCTCACTAGAATTTAGACAGTTTGCCAAAAGTGAATTGTACGTTGATTTTATTTTTACTAGGTCCCAAGCAGCTTGGCTCGTTTTTTCTGTGGGTAAATCTTCGCTGGGGAAACCGGCTCTCCATGTTGATTCTGCATCTATCAAGCCGGCCACTACCACGTCAGTGGGATTGGTAACGTGAAGGATACCACTGATGAGGGCGACGGTGCTGTGGACAGATGAGAGAAAAGCAGGGAGAGCCAGGTCGCAGGCGGACAGTGTTACAGACTGTATATCAACTAGTTTTACGCACTGTTTACTTAAATCGAACCAATTACAAATATTCTTTGAATATGGTTCCTAATCTAATACATACCCTACCCTAAAGCATCTCCAGTGAGGGTATTGAATTTAAAGTTGTGATTTAATTTACAGTGATTCTCAGTGATTCCGAGTTATTTTCTTTATGCTTGAACAATATTTAGAGAAATATGGGTATTCCAAAACGTTACGATATCGTATCACTTTGTTTGTTCATACCGCAGCTTCATTACCAGAGACATGTTAATATTAAAGATATATCTTAATTCAATACGTTAAACTCTAATTGGATTAAACTTTTTTCAATATAACATAACGAATTTTATAAAATAGTCCCTTTCTTAAATAAATTTTAATTACCAATAGAGTATTAATATGAATATTGACAAACACCAGACAGTACCTACACAAACTAAGCCAATTAAAAGTACGACCTTGAAATTTTAAACATATACAACGTGTTACACCCAAGACTAAAATCCTGAAAACTGTTTGTTCACAATCGAGAGTGGAATTTATTGCAGTATATCTTAACATGGGTATATTTTTTCTTTAATTTTCCAATTTTTTACGTGTCGAGTCTAAAAGTTTCGAACACTACAGTTTACCATTCTATCGAGAGGTTAGGAGATAGAGGCTGAATATTTAATAACGGCTGGCAGCTTTGACAAATTTGTTTTTTTTTTTTCACTGTAAAAGTATGTCTTCTTATGTCATGTCATACAAATTGACAAAGTAGGTTGATAGGTTGATATGACATGACAAGATACAGGCGCAGCCTGGTTTGGGGCTCACAGGACATTCGTGTTTTGTACAATCATTGTTTAGTAAATAAATATTCTTTATTCTTTATGTAGAGTTAACAGTTGAATAGAATTGCACGGAAAACTAAACATACGAATATCTTTCGAAATAATTAACTGATTGAAATATAAATACTCTACATTAATTAGCAAGAATAAAAATCATTTTGGGTGTCTGGGGTTTTTTGTAGCTCAAGTAACACGTTGTATATTCTTCAAATCTTGAAAAAATACCCCAAAAAAGGATATTTTTGAAAAACAACAAAGCGGCTTCTCAGAAACTTAATGACGATTTATGGACAGTCCCAGGAGGAGACGTAAAATAAAAGTACAATAACATGAAAACGAATTATTATCAAGTTTCCTCCTATACCTATTCCAATGTGCGGCTTCAGAATTAGCAGTTCACAAAAATATCTGGTACAAGTGCGACAAAATTTCATCATAGACAGTCTATATTATATATTATTCACTAGTCGCTTAGCCAAATACAAATTACGCGAAACAACGCAAGTAGGTCGTTAAGGGGAACGTGCGCAATTCATTTGTTAGCTTTAATTTTGTGTTAAACGTAACTAAAGCAAGCAAATAAGTTATATTACTAGGTACGAGGGTAATTTACTAGCAGAGGGAGAGTTCACATTTAGTGTTGCCCTCCGCATGGTTGGTGACAAGGTGACAGGTTGACTATTATGACTTAATTTAGTCAATATAAATGAACCAACTCAACAAAGTGGAAAGTAAAAGTTAAATGTAGGTATGAATTATAAGAAAACGAAAACTAAAAATAATTTCCATTTAGTGTAACCTCGTATTTATTATTAAAACTAAAATGATACCGATTGATTTTTGTAGAGGGCGCTGTTCCAGATTCCATACAATCAGAGAAGGAGACAGAAGATTAATGGTCCTTAACTAGTATGCAGTCAAAAAGCTTTACTTAGGCAAAAATCTTCTCTATGGTGTTAATCTACAGCATTTTAATTAAAGTGTATTTCAGAAACCGGTGAATTTAAATTTCGGAGCAATTCGAGCCAAACATAGAGTCATTTTCGCAAAAATAAATAAAAACTACTTCGCGCCATACTAAGTTAGCTTTTCTAAGGACCAATGTTGGAGATCAGTCACTTTGGCAGTTGCCTTCCCCATAGTGACGTCACGTACCCGAATGATGACCATATAGCAATACTATTGATCGTTTCGGGAGGGGAGTACTTTTTTTCCTAATGTGACCCAAAAACCAGTTACTAAAATTGTCATTCAAAAGGTAATCAATTTTATTCAGCTTCATACAATAAGGAACCACTGTCCCCGCTCGACTCGAGCTTCACCTGATTTTTTATGAATTTCGGAACACCGCCTGTCCCATCTCCCCCTTAATTAAAAATTTCCCTTTGGATTCGCGCGGATTACGGCGCGGGCTTTAATTCGATTAACAGGTACATAAATATACGTATTCCTGTGATAACATTATGCAGGGATAAGTTAATAATAAACAATGTTTGTGTCCAAATGACCAAAAGGCCTTAAAGATATTAATATTAATGTCTAAAACCAAGCGGGTTTCTGTGGAATAACCGGACAAAATATTTTTTGACAAAAAAAACCGACTTCAAAAGGAAATGCCCGAACTACTTTAAAAAATATTTAAATAACTATAGGTGGATATTTGAAGAGTTCCCTAGATTTCTCCAGGATCTCATCATCAGATCCTGACCTGGTTTCAATGGGACTAACTGTGAAGTTATACACTTTCAAACAAAAAAAAATCCAAATCTATCCAGCCGTCTTCGAATAATCGGTGAACATACATGAAATAAAAACAAAGATCCCGACAAATTGAGAACATCCTCCATAGAAGTCTTGAAGTCGGTTGAAAAGCCAACACTTACGACCAAATCGTAACCTTTACTCCGTTGGCTCAGCGACCCAAAGAGAATTATGTGAAAACTTTAAAAATTAAAAATTAAATTCGGAAAAACCAAAGTTATTAACTTGTTTATTAAACAAGAGATTACCGAAACGAGTACTCTTCAAACATATTATGCATTATTAAAATAAGCTCCTTTAAAAAAAACGGTGGCCGATTTCAACCAGCTCATTGAATATTAACGGATTTGCCAGACAATTTCTGCCTATTATCAGTCGGCTCGATATTTTACGGATTGCTTCCGTTTTTCATGAGTTAGGTACAGTACCGGCCAATAATATGTGCCGGGCTCTGCTCGCTGAGCTGTGCCCTACCACGCATAGCGAGATGACATTCGCAGTAGCCATACCTCTCTTTAAAGGTAAGCGTCCACAGTTCCGCATCGCATGCAGCAGACGGATCGCATTCATTTCATATCCAATGAAATTTGACCGAAGAGCGAACCGTACGGTGCGGATCAGTGAACGCTGTTGTATGAATTTCTATACAAGGCATACTAAAATCCGTTACGTGCGATGCGTGCGATGCGGAACTTTAGACTGGACGCTTACCTTAAGACGTAGTTTAAGGAAATACCCGGGTCCTTTTACATGTTAAATGTCTTTAAAAAGGCAATTCGAATCCGATGGTACGCCTGACTTTGTCCCAATGCTTCAACTAACGGTCCGCTGGCTCCATGACGTTTTCCTGTACGGACCTTAATGTACAGATTTTTGCGATTGGCATGAAAGAGTACCTTTCCAATATATACGTGGTTATAAAAAATATGTGAGTCTTATATACCTAAATAGCCCACTAAACTACAGCGTCTATCTTCAAACATAAAATAATTTTAAACAAAAATGAACCGACTTCAGTTAGCCTACACTTTTCCAAAAGCAAATGCTTAAGCTACTAACGATACTCAAAGTAAAGATACTCAAATCACTATAGGTGTGCCTATTTGAAGAGTTCCGACGATTTCGTCAAGATCCCGTCATCCACGGGACCACAAAAAAAATCCAAATCGGTCTGCCATTCCAATAATCGGCGAAAAAAACAAAGATCCCGACGAATTGAGAATCTCCTTGGAAATCTTGAAGTCGGTTGAAAATCGCATGTATGATATTACATCGTAGTATTGACACCTGCTCACGTAAAAATTAAAACAAATACTGTTAAAATCGGTTCCAACCACGGCTTAAATCGTTAATTATCGTAATGCTCGTCACGCGAATGCCCAATAATCGACACCCTGCTGTTATCTTTATTGCGAATGAAGTAAGATGACATGTACTGGAACAGTGACGTATACTCGAGCGTTTACTAAATGCAATCAGGAAAAGCGCTTAGATGAAGAGATTTACTACGAATATGTAAGTTTTCTTGATTCATATTTTTGTTTGAGAAACTATGCATCCGAAACCAAAACTTAATTTGCACGTACTAAAAGTTTGCCAAACTTGCTTCTAACCCTGCCAGCAAAAGCATCTGTAAGTCAATGCATATAAGATTGACATTTCCATGACGATTGCATCAATACATATAATAAAGCTGAAGAGGGTCGAAAGTCTGTACATGGAAGATAATCGAAAAAAAGTTGGTTGGGGATACTTAGAATCGATAACAGAATACGTTCCAACAATTTTTAGATTTTTTGTCTGTTTGTCTGTTTATCTGTTTGTCTGTTTATTTGACCGCGCATCACGGGAAAACGGCTGAACGGATTTTGATGAAATTTTGTATAGAGATAGTATGAGTCCCGGGAAAGGATAATATATAGTTTTAATCCCGAAAATCAACCCTGGTGGGGGTGAAAATGGGGTTGAAAGTTTGTATGGAGAATTTTTAACCGCTGAAACGATTTAGATAGAAATGAGTATGGAGACAATTTGAGTCTCGAGAAACCTCATAGGATAGTTTTCAAACCCTTGTGGGGATGAAAAGGGGGTTGGAAGTTGGTATGAGGATTTTTTTACCGCTGAATTGATTTAGATGAAAATTGGTATAGAGATAGTATGGGTCTCGAGAAAGGACAAAGGATAGTTTCATCTTCAAAAAAGCCCCCCACCCCATATGAAGCTGCGAAGTTTCAAAATTTTTCGATTTTTAAAGTGCGAAATTAAAAAAAAACAATGATAGCATTCGATTTTTAACATTTTACTGTAAAATAAATTGTATAGCAACCATATACATAAACGCAATATTTCACTGTAAAAATAGCAATTTCATATTTTTTCCATACTATAAACACGGCGACTATGTGGTCGTGACGTCACTTGCACGTCATTTTATTAGGAGCGTTTTGAGAAACAAATGCAAATCTCAGACTTTAAGTCTCATTTAGTCATTTCTGACTAATGTGTTGCTTTAACGCAATTGGCCCCATATAGACATTTGATCCTCATAACAAAACGAATCGATTGATACCATACATGAAAACAATTTACCATGCCTATTACCACCATTATTGCAACCACTAACATCAGTGTATTATCTGTGACAGTGTGGTAAAAACGTAAGAAAATTTATTACCTACGGTAACGTAATGAAAATCCGCCCCTCCCTGACTACTATTTATCTCTTTTTAGGGTTCTGTAGTCAACTAGGAACCCTTATAGTTTCGCCATGTCCATCCGTCTGTCCGCGGTCTAGCTCAGTTACCGTTCGCACTAGAAAGCTAAAATTTGGTGAGGCCTGATAGGAACTTTCAATAGATACTATCTATACATATAATAAAGCTGAAGAGGGTCGAAAGTCTGTACATGGAAGATAATCGAAAAAAAGTTGGCTGGGGATACTTAGAATCGATAACAGAACACGTTCCAACAATTTTTAGATTTTTTGTCTGTTTATCTGTTTGTCTGTTTATCTGTTTATTTGACCGCGCATCACGTGAAAACGGCTGAACGGATTTTGATGAAATTTTGTATAGAGATAGTTTGAGTCCCGGGAAAGGATAATATATAGTTTTAATCCCGAAAATCAACCCTGGTGGGGGTGAAAATGGGGTTGAAAGTTTGTATGGAGAATTTTTAACCGCTGATACGATTTAGATAGAAATGAGTATGGAGATCATTTAAGTCTCGAGAAACGTCATAGGATAGTTTTCAAACCCTTGTGGGGGTGAAAAGGGGGTTGGAGTTGGTATGAGGATATTTTTACCGCTGAACTGATTTTGATGAAAATTGGTATATAGATAGTATGGGTCTCGAGAAAGGACAAAGGATAGTTTCATCTTCAAAAAAGCCCCCCCCCCCCCCCCCATTTTACTTTAGAATCTTAGGTCCAAAAATCTATCTTATCTATACGTATAATAAAGCTGAAGAGGGTCGAAAGTCTGGACATGGAATATATTCGAAAAAAAGTTGGCTGGGGATACTTCGATAACAGAACACGTTCCCACAATTTTTAAAATTTTTGTCTGTTTATCTGTTTATTTGACCGCGCATCACGTGAAAACAGCTGAACGGATTTTAATGAAATTTTGTATAGAGATGTGAGAATGAGTGTATAGTGACAGTGAGAAGTGACAAAGTGAAAAAAGTAAAAAAAGTCGAGAACCTGAAAGTAAAAAATGTCGAAAATGTCAAAAATTTCAAAAATGTCAAAATTTCAAAACAATCAAAAAATTTCAAAAATTTCAAAAATATCAAAAACATCAAAAATATCAAAAATTTCAATAAAAAAAAATACAAAAAAAAATAAAAACTACAAAAATTAGGAAAAAGTCAAAAATGAAATAAAATTAAATAACAACTTCGTTCCAACCGAAATGCATTCAGGTATTTTTTTTCTCTGACGTTCATTAGTGCATTGTAATTTGCTTACATTGAAGAATAAATATCTTGATCTACAACAATATCATAAATCCTCTATTCCGCGTTCAGAAACCGTATGTAATTACCACCATTAATGCAATCAGTAACGTAACATCAGTGTATTATCTGTGACAATGTGGTAAAAACGTATAAAAATTCATTACCTACGGTAACGTAATGAAAATTCGCCCTCCTCCCCGACCGCCGGCACAATAAGGTTGGTCATGGCGGTCATTCTAATGGTTTCCGAACACGTCACTTAGGATTTTTTTAATATGTGTGTAGATAAAGCAGTGTATGCTTCTATTAGGGTACACATAAAATGGGGTGAAATTTTTTTCGCTCCAACTCTATCGTGTTGGGTATTATTGAATAGGTCTTTCAAAAAGAATAGAGGTCTTTTAATACATTATTTGGATGCAACTGGTAGTTTCGTAAATATTAGATTTGAAAGTTCAAAAAAGGGCGTCTCTTCCATCTAAGTGTAGTTTCATTTAGTGGTAATCTATACCTATAATAAAGCTGAAGAGGGTCGAAAGTCTGTACATGGAAGATAATCGAAAAAAAGTTGGCTGGGGATACTTAGAATCGATAACAGAACACGTTCCAACAATTTTTAGAATTTTTGTCTGTTTATCTGTTTGTCTGTTTATCTGTTTATCTGTTTGTCTGTTTATTTGACCGCGCATCACGTGAAAACGGCTGAACGGATTTTGATGAAATTTTGTATAGAGATAGTTTGAGTCCCGGGAAAGGATAATATATAGTTTTAGTCCCGAAAATCAACCCTGGTGGGGGTGAAAATGGGGTTGAAAATTTGTATGGAGAATTTTTAACCGCTGATACGATTTAGATAGAAATGAGTATGGAGATAATTTAAGTCTCGAGAAACGTCATAGGATAGTTTTCAAACCCTTGTGGGGGTGAAAAGGGGGTTGGAGTTGTTATGAGGAATTTTTTACCGCTGAACTGATTTTGATGAAAATTGGTATAGAGATAGTATGGGTCTCGAGAAAGGACAAAGGATAGTTTCATCTTCAAAAAAGCCCCCCCCCCCCCCATTTTACTTTAGAATCTTAGGTCCAAAAATCTATCTTATACATATAATAAAGCTGAAGAGGGTCGAAAGTCTGTACATGGAATATATTCGACAAAAAGTTGGCTGGAGATACTTCGATAACAGAACACGTTCCAACAATTTTTAGAATTTTTGTCTGTTTATCTGTTTGTCTGTTTATTTGACCGCGCATCACGTGAAAACAGCTGAACGGATTTTAATGAAATTTTGTATAGAGATGTGAGAATGAGTGTATAGTGACAGTGAGAAGTGACAAAGTGAAAAAAGTAAAAAAAGTCGAGAACCTGAAAGTAAAAAATGTCGAAAATGTCAAAAATGTCAAAAATGTCAAAATTTCAAAACATTCAAAAAATTTCCAAAATTTCCAAAATTCCAAAATTTCAACAATTTCAACAATTTCAACAATTTCAAAAATTTCAAAAATTTCAAAAATTTCAAAAAATTTAAAAAAATTTAAAAAAATTTAAAATTTACAAAAATTTCAAAAATTTCAAAAATCTCAAAAATCACAAATATATCAAAAATCTCAAAAAATTTAAAAATTTCAAGAATTTTGAAAATATCAAAAATTTCTAAAATATCAAAAATTTCAATTAAAAAAAATACAAAAATTAGGAAAAAGTCAAAAATGAAATCAAATTAAATAACAACTTCGTTACAACCGAATCGCACTCAGGTATTTTTTTTTCTCTGACGTTCATTAGTGCATTGTAATTTGCTTACATTGAAGAATAAATATCTTGATCTACAACAATATCATAAATCTTCTATTCCGCGTTCAGAAACCGTATGTAATTACCACCATTAATGCAATCAGTAACGTAACATCAGTGTATTATCTGTGACAGTGTGGTAAAAACGTATGAAAATTCTTTACTTACGGTAACGTAATGAAAATTCGCCCTCCTCCCCGACCGCCGGCACAATAAGGTTGGTCATGGCGGTCATTCTAATGGTTTCCGAACACGTCACTTAGGATTTTTTTTAATATGTGTGTAGATAAAGCAGTGCATGCTTCTATTAGGGTAGGTACACATAAAATGGGGTGAATTTTTTTTCGCTACAACTCTATCGTGTTGGGTATTATTGAATAGGTCTTTCAAAAAGAATAGAGGTCTTTTAATACATTTTTTGGATGAAACTGATAGTTTCGTAAATATTAGATTTGAAAGTTCAAAAAAGGGCGTCTCTTCCATCTAACTTTTGAACCGTGGGTCCAAACAGGGCGGCAACTATGAAACTCTACACTGAGCATCGCCCGACATGCTCTTGGCCGGTTTTTTTGCATTGTTATCCCAGAAATCACCCCTTAAAGATTACTAATTCCAATTCAAGAAAATCTCCGGCCAGGTTAGCACGTAGCCTATAAAAATTAAACGTTTAAAAGGGGGGTAATTTGCATGCCCCCCCCCCCCCCAAGTACACCTCAAATAGAAAAAAACGTTACTGACCCCCTCAAAAAATCATTTCTGCATTTGTGACCCCCCCCCCCCAAATTTCAACCGCACCTGTTCTTACCTTTCATGCTTAGACTGATTTGACGGGAGGATCGATTTGGAAAAGTGGTACTGTATCCGATATACACCTACTACTCTATGTCGTTTAAATCATGCCAAAAAAAGGTATTGATTTTTGAGTATAGTTTCATTTAGTGGTAATTGTAAAATATTTTATCAGGACTACTGTCCTCTAGCGTATCCATCTGTCAACTTTACTTCAAGTTCCGCCTCCAGGGTAGCGGGAGAGAAATTAGGGGCAAATTAGCCACTTACACAGACCGAATTTGACCCTCTTCAGCTTTATTATATACTAGCTGTGCCCGGGCGGAGCCGCGGGCACAGCTAGTATATAATAAAGCTGAAGAGGGTCGAATGTCTGTACATGGAAGATAATCGAAAAAAAATTGGCTGGGGATACTTAGAATCGATAACAGAACACGTTCCAACAATTTTTAGAATTTTTGTCTGTTTATCTGTTTATCTGTTTATCTGTTTGTCTCTTTGTCTGTTTATCTGTTTGTCTGTTTATTTGACCGCGCATCACGTGAAAACGGCTGAACGGATTTTGATGAAATTTTGTATAGAGATAGTTTGAGTCCCGGGAAAGGATAATATATAGTTTTAATCCCGAAAATCAACCCTGGTGGGGGTGAAAATGGGGTTGAAACTTTGTATGGAGAATTTTTAACCGCTGAAACGATTTACATAGAAACGAGTATCAAGATAATTTAGGTCTCGAGAAACGTCATAGGATAGTTTTCAAACCCTTGTGGGGGTGAAAAGGGGGTTGGTATGAGATTTTTTTTACCGCTGAACTGATTTAGATGAAAAATTGTATAGAGATAGTATGGGTATCGAAAAAGGACAAAGGATAGTTTCATCTTCAAAAAAGGCCCCCCTGCATCTTACTTTAGAACCGTAGGTCCAAAAAATTTGAAAAAAATAATGGAAGTGAAGCCTGAAAGGTACTTTCAATAAAAACTATCTATACATATAATAAAGTCTGTTCATGGAATATATTCGAAAAAAAGTTGGCTGGGGATACTTAGAATCGATAACAGAACACGTTCCAACAATTTTTAGAATTTTTGTCTGTTTGTCTGTTTATCTGTTTGTCTTTTTATTTGACCGCGCATCACGTGAAAACGGCTAAACGGATTTTGATGAAATTTTGTGTAGGTATAGTTTGAGTCTCGGGAAAGGACAAAGAATAGTTTTCATCTCGAAAATCAACCCTGGAGGGGGTGAAAAGGGGGTTGAAAGTTTGTATGGAGAATTTTTATTAGAAATTAGTATGGAGATAATTTGAGTCCCGGGAAACGACAGAATATTTTTTTATCCCGAAAATAAACCCTTGTGGGGGTGAAAAGGGGGTTGGAAGTTGGTATGAGGATTTTTTTACCGCTGAACTGATAAAGATGAAATTTGGTATAGCGATAGTATGGGTCTCGAGAAAGGACAAAGGATAGTTTTCACCCTGGAGTTGGAAATTTGTATAGGGAATTATGAACCGCAGAATCGATTTAGATAAAATTTGGTATGGAGATAATTTGAGCTCTGCAAAAGGAAATAAAATAGTTTTATCTCGGAAATTATCCCTTAAGCGGATGCAAAAGGTGTGGAAGTTTACATGGGGAAGAAACAACCAATAATCGCTGTACGTATTTAGATGAAATTTGGTACTGAAATAATTTGTAATTTTTTGGTCAAGGTGTTCATATTTATAACATGTTACCCGTCGATGCTTTAAATTTACCTTTACCCGCTCTTAAGAAATATTTGAAAATATCATGAATGTCAAAGGGTTATTGCAGGTTCGAGGACTATATATGACGGACAAAGATGCATGGCCCAAACCAAAAAACTACTACAAAATCATCTAACATTTATAGGACACCGTTTAGGTAGGAAAATATCAAACGTTTTTTGAAGCAGTCAGATTAGGATTTATTTTGCTTTAAATTAAACAATGGGTACATTATCTGTCTCTCAAGCTCTTTTGATATGTCTTCTTGAAGAACTACGCATTATTTTGTATCTTTAAGATCTAATAATGTATTACTGTTTTGAAAAAATAAGTCCCGTCGAGTTTCTTTTCGGTCATAATACTTCTTGGGCCAGAGGTGTAGGGTTAGAACCGGTGGTAGTTTTGGAACAAAGTTTCTTATCAGACGGTTCGCGGATGGTAGGCTAGGCAAAAAAAAGTCACGTGACCGTCACGAAAAGTCGTCACGTCACGAAAATGCGACACCCATACGATTGAGAAACATGTAAAATGGAATGAAATAAAAAATAGATAAAATATAATAAAGTGAAGTGAAGTGAAGTGTAGTGAAAAGTTAAAGTGAGAAGTGATAAAAGTGAAAAAACTGAAATAAGTCGAGAACCTAAACGTGAAAAATGTCGAAAATGTCAAAAATGGCAAAATTTTCAAAAATTTCAATAATATCAAAAATTTCCAAAATTTCCAAAAATTACAAAATTTCCAGAATTTTAAAAAAATACAAAAATAATTAAATTTACAAAAGAAATCAAAAATGAAATAAAATTAAATAACATAACTTCGTGCCAATCGCGTGTTCCACGACACTCACGTATTTTATTTTTCTCTGACGTTCATTAGTGCATTGTAATGTGCTTACATTGAAAAATAAATATCTTGATCTACACCAATATCATAAATCCTCTATTCCGCGTTCGGAACCGTATGTAATTACCACCATTATTGCAATCAGTAACGTAACATCAGTGTATTATCTGTGACAGTGTGGTATAAACGTATGAAAATTCATTACCTACGGTAACGTAATGAATATCCGCCTCCCCCCCCGACCGCCGGTACCTACTACTAAAAAAAAGTATTCATTTTTGAGTGTAGTTTCATTTAGTGGTAATTGTAAAATATTTTATTAGGACTACTGTCCTCTAGCGTACCCATCTGTCAATTTTACTTCAAGTTCCGCCTCCAGGGTAGCGGGAGAGAAATTAGGGGTGAATTAGCCGCTTACTGACACAGGTCGAATTCCACGCGGGCGGAGCCGCGGGCACAGCTAGTTTGAAATAAGCTTGACAATTCATAAAACTAAAAGTTTCCCAAACTTGCTGCTAGCAAAAGCATCCGTAACTCAATTGATATAAGATTGAGATTTCTTTGATGAATGCATCTGATATAAGCTTGACAATTCATTTGACGTCCATAGTGATCCCTTGGCTGACCCACTTTTACTTGGCGAACGAGATAACTTGATTCACTTGACTCAATTGACGGACTTTCCGATTTATTATTTATTTTATGATAAACCCACAAAAACTGTTTAATGCATAAGTTTAGAACTGCGTTGATAAAGTTCCTAAAAAAATATTTTGTACTCTTGATGATGATGTATATGAAAACTGACATTTTTATCTTTAACATATACATATTATGTACGTAAATTGGACTTGCCTTGACTTCTGTCACAATCTCAAAATCGCGATGAAATGATATGTATGTCTTTTTCCACATATAAACAAGCAATTATTGTCCATTCAGTAGAAATGATGAAAAACAAATACGCACTATTTACTTAGGTGAAGGATCGTTGTAGGTACTTATTTGCTTCTCAACTCAACAGAGCATGTACAAACTGCTGCATAGGCATTATTTACATACAGGGATATGAGGATGCTGAGTCCGAAAATGTTAAAACAGGAGCCGAAACTAACTTAACTTTAAAACTAGAAAGGATTCAACTTCAATATAACTCCAATGCATTAACTACGCAATACTCATGCTAGCGCCTAAACGTCTGAATCAGAAATATCAGAATTTGTTTGAAAATTATTCCGATGCAACTTCAATACACATCTTCAATATTGATTTATTATTTGTTGTGTGTTATGTTTGAGATAGATTGTGTTTTTTAATGTATTGTTTATATATTTGAATTTAAGAATACGGCATCTGGTGCCCGTTCTCAAAAGCTTTGTAACTTGTAATACAAGCGGATGTCACTTTCCGTCATCTTTTGCTAGAAAGGGACTTCCGCTTGTATTACAAGTTACAAGCTTTCGAGAAATCTCGGTTTAGAAATGTATTTTAAAATTAGAATACGGCACATGCCTTTTTTTACGTGGCTTGTTTGAGTCAAATCTTACAAGTTAAATTTGACCTAGGTACCTTTAATGATTAGATTGATTTAAAATTTTGTATGATTTTGGACTTGTTAGAATTTCGATGAGTCTACTACTATGTGTCTATGACTTAAATGAAAAGTACCGACGAAATCAAAAGCTTGTATCAAAATTGAAATTTTTGAGAAAAAACTTATTTCATCGAGACTCGTAAATGTCTCATCCATGTAACAATAGAATCCTTCACCGGGATATCAATATTGGAATCTAGAAAGAGCCCGTGTTCCAGATCCGTTCCAGCCGGCGTCGGAGCGTTCTGTATTTCCGGAACTACCGGAACTTGAGCCGTCAAAGTGAAAGTGAACGTTTTCATTAAGTTTGTGTGGTCACTGACAGTCTATTCATTTCACCCATCGATCAATAGTACTAGGGATACACAATCAGCCCAAAAAATGGTCCCACAATACTACTGCGACGTGCAGCAGTTTCTTTGATAGTCTTATTACGGTTACAAATTTTCACGAGCCATATTTTCAGTAAATCTTGTTAGAATCTCCTTTACATTGTTGCTGGTTCATTTTACCTCACTAAAAATCAGACTGCAGTATTTGAACTTTAAAAACATAATTTTGTTACTTATATTTTATCAAAATGATATTTTGCACTAAATTTTTTCTAAACATATTGTAATTAAATTACTATAACTAAATAATGTCACTTAAACGTTTGACGTATCTTATTAACGTTAAGCCATATTTGTTATTTATTTGTCATGAATTTGATAAGCAATTGAAAAAAAGGGTAATCTGAACAAGCTAACCGTCGTTTTCGACAGTTAAATTAGAAAATTCTAACATTTTCGAACATCAATACATATAATAAAGCTGAAGAGGGTCGAAAGTCTGTACATGGAAGATAATCGAAAAAAAGTTGGTTGGGGATACTTAGAATCGATAACAGAATACGTTCCAACAATTTTTAGATTTTTTGTCTGTTTGTCTGTTTATCTGTTTGTCTGTTTATTTGACCGCGCATCACGGGAAAACGGCTGAACGGATTTTGATGAAATTTTGTATAGAGATAGTATGAGTCCCGGGAAAGGATAATATATAGTTTTAATCCCGAAAATCAACCCTGGTGGGGGTGAAAATGGGGTTGAAAGTTTGTATGGAGAATTTTTAACCGCTGAAACGATTTAGATAGAAATGAGTATGGAGACAATTTGAGTCTCGAGAAACCTCATAGGATAGTTTTCAAACCCTTGTGGGGATGAAAAGGGGGTTGGAAGTTGGTATGAGGATTTTTTTACCGCTGAATTGATTTAGATGAAAATTGGTATAGAGATAGTATGGGTCTCGAGAAAGGACAAAGGATAGTTTCATCTTCAAAAAAGCCCCCCACCCCATATGAAGCTGCGAAGTTTCAAAATTTTTCGATTTTTAAAGTGCGAAATTTAAAAAAAACAATGATAGCATTCGATTTTTAACATTTTACTGTAAAATAAATTGTATAGCAACCATATACATAAACGCAATATTTCACTGTAAAAATAGCAATTTCATATTTTTTCCATACTATAAACACGGCGACTATGTGGTCGTGACGTCACTTGCACGTCATTTTATTAGGAGCGTTTTGAGAAACAAATGCAAATCTCAGACTTTAAGTCTCATTTAGTCATTTCTGACTAATGTGTTGCTTTAACGCAATTGGCCCCATATAGACATTTGATCCTCATAACAAAACGAATCGATTGATACCATACATGAAAACAATTTACCATGCCTATTACCACCATTATTGCAACCACTAACATCAGTGTATTATCTGTGACAGTGTGGTAAAAACGTAAGAAAATTTATTACCTACGGTAACGTAATGAAAATCCGCCCCTCCCTGACTACTATTTATCTCTTTTTAGGGTTCTGTAGTCAACTAGGAACCCTTATAGTTTCGCCATGTCCATCCGTCTGTCCGCGGTCTAGCTCAGTTACCGTTCGCACTAGAAAGCTAAAATTTGGTGAGGCCTGATAGGAACTTTCAATAGATACTATCTATACATATAATAAAGCTGAAGAGGGTCGAAAGTCTGTACATGGAAGATAATCGAAAAAAAGTTGGCTGGGGATACTTAGAATCGATAACAGAACACGTTCCAACAATTTTTAGATTTTTTGTCTGTTTATCTGTTTGTCTGTTTATCTGTTTATTTGACCGCGCATCACGTGAAAACGGCTGAACGGATTTTGATGAAATTTTGTATAGAGATAGTTTGAGTCCCGGGAAAGGATAATATATAGTTTTAATCCCGAAAATCAACCCTGGTGGGGGTGAAAATGGGGTTGAAAGTTTGTATGGAGAATTTTTAACCGCTGATACGATTTAGATAGAAATGAGTATGGAGATAATTTAAGTCTCGAGAAACGTCATAGGATAGTTTTCAAACCCTTGTGGGGGTGAAAAGGGGGTTGGAGTTGGTATGAGGATATTTTTACCGCTGAACTGATTTTGATGAAAATTGGTATATAGATAGTATGGGTCTCGAGAAAGGACAAAGGATAGTTTCATCTTCAAAAAAGCCCCCCCCCCCCCCCATTTTACTTTAGAATCTTAGGTCCAAAAATCTATCTTATCTATACGTATAATAAAGCTGAAGAGGGTCGAAAGTCTGGACATGGAATATATTCGAAAAAAAGTTGGCTGGGGATACTTCGATAACAGAACACGTTCCCACAATTTTTAAAATTTTTGTCTGTTTATCTGTTTATTTGACCGCGCATCACGTGAAAACAGCTGAACGGATTTTAATGAAATTTTGTATAGAGATGTGAGAATGAGTGTATAGTGACAGTGAGAAGTGACAAAGTGAAAAAAGTAAAAAAAGTCGAGAACCTGAAAGTAAAAAATGTCGAAAATGTCAAAAATTTCAAAAATGTCAAAATTTCAAAACAATCAAAAAATTTCAAAAATTTCAAAAATATCAAAAACATCAAAAATATCAAAAATTTCAATAAAAAAAAATACAAAAAAAAATAAAAACTACAAAAATTAGGAAAAAGTCAAAAATGAAATAAAATTAAATAACAACTTCGTTCCAACCGAAATGCATTCAGGTATTTTTTTTCTCTGACGTTCATTAGTGCATTGTAATTTGCTTACATTGAAGAATAAATATCTTGATCTACAACAATATCATAAATCCTCTATTCCGCGTTCAGAAACCGTATGTAATTACCACCATTAATGCAATCAGTAACGTAACATCAGTGTATTATCTGTGACAATGTGGTAAAAACGTATAAAAATTCATTACCTACGGTAACGTAATGAAAATTCGCCCTCCTCCCCGACCGCCGGCACAATAAGGTTGGTCATGGCGGTCATTCTAATGGTTTCCGAACACGTCACTTAGGATTTTTTTAATATGTGTGTAGATAAAGCAGTGTATGCTTCTATTAGGGTACACATAAAATGGGGTGAAATTTTTTTCGCTCCAACTCTATCGTGTTGGGTATTATTGAATAGGTCTTTCAAAAAGAATAGAGGTCTTTTAATACATTATTTGGATGCAACTGGTAGTTTCGTAAATATTAGATTTGAAAGTTCAAAAAAGGGCGTCTCTTCCATCTAAGTGTAGTTTCATTTAGTGGTAATCTATACCTATAATAAAGCTGAAGAGGGTCGAAAGTCTGTACATGGAAGATAATCGAAAAAAAGTTGGCTGGGGATACTTAGAATCGATAACAGAACACGTTCCAACAATTTTTAGAATTTTTGTCTGTTTATCTGTTTGTCTGTTTATCTGTTTATCTGTTTGTCTGTTTATTTGACCGCGCATCACGTGAAAACGGCTGAACGGATTTTGATGAAATTTTGTATAGAGATAGTTTGAGTCCCGGGAAAGGATAATATATAGTTTTAGTCCCGAAAATCAACCCTGGTGGGGGTGAAAATGGGGTTGAAAATTTGTATGGAGAATTTTTAACCGCTGATACGATTTAGATAGAAATGAGTATGGAGATAATTTAAGTCTCGAGAAACGTCATAGGATAGTTTTCAAACCCTTGTGGGGGTGAAAAGGGGGTTGGAGTTGTTATGAGGAATTTTTTACCGCTGAACTGATTTTGATGAAAATTGGTATAGAGATAGTATGGGTCTCGAGAAAGGACAAAGGATAGTTTCATCTTCAAAAAAGCCCCCCCCCCCCCCCATTTTACTTTAGAATCTTAGGTCCAAAAATCTATCTTATACATATAATAAAGCTGAAGAGGGTCGAAAGTCTGTACATGGAATATATTCGACAAAAAGTTGGCTGGAGATACTTCGATAACAGAACACGTTCCAACAATTTTTAGAATTTTTGTCTGTTTATCTGTTTGTCTGTTTATTTGACCGCGCATCACGTGAAAACAGCTGAACGGATTTTAATGAAATTTTGTATAGAGATGTGAGAATGAGTGTATAGTGACAGTGAGAAGTGACAAAGTGAAAAAAGTAAAAAAAGTCGAGAACCTGAAAGTAAAAAATGTCGAAAATGTCAAAAATGTCAAAAATGTCAAAATTTCAAAACATTCAAAAAATTTCCAAAATTTCCAAAATTCCAAAATTTCAACAATTTCAACAATTTCAACAATTTCAAAAATTTCAAAAATTTCAAAAATTTCAAAAAATTTAAAAAAATTTAAAAAAATTTAAAATTTACAAAAATTTCAAAAATTTCAAAAATCTCAAAAATCACAAATATATCAAAAATCTCAAAAAATTTAAAAATTTCAAGAATTTTGAAAATATCAAAAATTTCTAAAATATCAAAAATTTCAATTAAAAAAAATACAAAAATTAGGAAAAAGTCAAAAATGAAATCAAATTAAATAACAACTTCGTTACAACCGAATCGCACTCAGGTATTTTTTTTTCTCTGACGTTCATTAGTGCATTGTAATTTGCTTACATTGAAGAATAAATATCTTGATCTACAACAATATCATAAATCTTCTATTCCGCGTTCAGAAACCGTATGTAATTACCACCATTAATGCAATCAGTAACGTAACATCAGTGTATTATCTGTGACAGTGTGGTAAAAACGTATGAAAATTCTTTACTTACGGTAACGTAATGAAAATTCGCCCTCCTCCCCGACCGCCGGCACAATAAGGTTGGTCATGGCGGTCATTCTAATGGTTTCCGAACACGTCACTTAGGATTTTTTTAAATATGTGTGTAGATAAAGCAGTGCATGCTTCTATTAGGGTAGGTACACATAAAATGGGGTGAATTTTTTTTCGCTACAACTCTATCGTGTTGGGTATTATTGAATAGGTCTTTCAAAAAGAATAGAGGTCTTTTAATACATTTTTTGGATGAAACTGATAGTTTCGTAAATATTAGATTTGAAAGTTCAAAAAAGGGCGTCTCTTCCATCTAACTTTTGAACCGTGGGTCCAAACAGGGCGGCAACTATGAAACTCTACACTGAGCATCGCCCGACATGCTCTTGGCCGGTTTTTTTGCATTGTTATCCCAGAAATCACCCCTTAAAGATTACTAATTCCAATTCAAGAAAATCTCCGGCCAGGTTAGCACGTAGCCTATAAAAATTAAACGTTTAAAAGGGGGGTAATTTGCATGCCCCCCCCCCCCCCAAGTACACCTCAAATAGAAAAAACGTTACTGACCCCCTCAAAAAATCATTTCTGCATTTGTGACCCCCCCCCCCCAAATTTCAACCGCACCTGTTCTTACCTTTCATGCTTAGACTGATTTGACGGGAGGATCGATTTGGAAAAGTGGTACTGTATCCGATATACACCTACTACTCTATGTCGTTTAAATCATGCCAAAAAAAGGTATTGATTTTTGAGTATAGTTTCATTTAGTGGTAATTGTAAAATATTTTATCAGGACTACTGTCCTCTAGCGTATCCATCTGTCAACTTTACTTCAAGTTCCGCCTCCAGGGTAGCGGGAGAGAAATTAGGGGCAAATTAGCCACTTACACAGACCGAATTTGACCCTCTTCAGCTTTATTATATACTAGCTGTGCCCGGGCGGAGCCGCGGGCACAGCTAGTATATAATAAAGCTGAAGAGGGTCGAATGTCTGTACATGGAAGATAATCGAAAAAAAATTGGCTGGGGATACTTAGAATCGATAACAGAACACGTTCCAACAATTTTTAGAATTTTTGTCTGTTTATCTGTTTATCTGTTTATCTGTTTGTCTCTTTGTCTGTTTATCTGTTTGTCTGTTTATTTGACCGCGCATCACGTGAAAACGGCTGAACGGATTTTGATGAAATTTTGTATAGAGATAGTTTGAGTCCCGGGAAAGGATAATATATAGTTTTAATCCCGAAAATCAACCCTGGTGGGGGTGAAAATGGGGTTGAAACTTTGTATGGAGAATTTTTAACCGCTGAAACGATTTACATAGAAACGAGTATCAAGATAATTTAGGTCTCGAGAAACGTCATAGGATAGTTTTCAAACCCTTGTGGGGGTGAAAAGGGGGTTGGTATGAGATTTTTTTTACCGCTGAACTGATTTAGATGAAAAATTGTATAGAGATAGTATGGGTATCGAAAAAGGACAAAGGATAGTTTCATCTTCAAAAAAGGCCCCCCTGCATCTTACTTTAGAACCGTAGGTCCAAAAAATTTGAAAAAAATAATGGAAGTGAAGCCTGAAAGGTACTTTCAATAAAAACTATCTATACATATAATAAAGTCTGTTCATGGAATATATTCGAAAAAAAGTTGGCTGGGGATACTTAGAATCGATAACAGAACACGTTCCAACAATTTTTAGAATTTTTGTCTGTTTGTCTGTTTATCTGTTTGTCTTTTTATTTGACCGCGCATCACGTGAAAACGGCTAAACGGATTTTGATGAAATTTTGTGTAGGTATAGTTTGAGTCTCGGGAAAGGACAAAGAATAGTTTTCATCTCGAAAATCAACCCTGGAGGGGGTGAAAAGGGGGTTGAAAGTTTGTATGGAGAATTTTTATTAGAAATTAGTATGGAGATAATTTGAGTCCCGGGAAACGACAGAATATTTTTTTATCCCGAAAATAAACCCTTGTGGGGGTGAAAAGGGGGTTGGAAGTTGGTATGAGGATTTTTTTACCGCTGAACTGATAAAGATGAAATTTGGTATAGCGATAGTATGGGTCTCGAGAAAGGACAAAGGATAGTTTTCACCCTGGAGTTGGAAATTTGTATAGGGAATTATGAACCGCAGAATCGATTTAGATAAAATTTGGTATGGAGATAATTTGAGCTCTGCAAAAGGAAATAAAATAGTTTTATCTCGGAAATTATCCCTTAAGCGGATGCAAAAGGTGTGGAAGTTTACATGGGGAAGAAACAACCAATAATCGCTGTACGTATTTAGATGAAATTTGGTACTGAAATAATTTGTAATTTTTTGGTCAAGGTGTTCATATTTATAACATGTTACCCGTCGATGCTTTAAATTTACCTTTACCCGCTCTTAAGAAATATTTGAAAATATCATGAATGTCAAAGGGTTATTGCAGGTTCGAGGACTATATATGACGGACAAAGATGCATGGCCCAAACCAAAAAACTACTACAAAATCATCTAACATTTATAGGACACCGTTTAGGTAGGAAAATATCAAACGTTTTTTGAAGCAGTCAGATTAGGATTTATTTTGCTTTAAATTAAACAATGGGTACATTATCTGTCTCTCAAGCTCTTTTGATATGTCTTCTTGAAGAACTACGCATTATTTTGTATCTTTAAGATCTAATAATGTATTACTGTTTTGAAAAAATAAGTCCCGTCGAGTTTCTTTTCGGTCATAATACTTCTTGGGCCAGAGGTGTAGGGTTAGAACCGGTGGTAGTTTTGGAACAAAGTTTCTTATCAGACGGTTCGCGGATGGTAGGCTAGGCAAAAAAAAGTCACGTGACCGTCACGAAAAGTCGTCACGTCACGAAAATGCGACACCCATACGATTGAGAAACATGTAAAATGGAATGAAATAAAAAATAGATAAAATATAATAAAGTGAAGTGAAGTGAAGTGTAGTGAAAAGTTAAAGTGAGAAGTGATAAAAGTGAAAAAACTGAAATAAGTCGAGAACCTAAACGTGAAAAATGTCGAAAATGTCAAAAATGGCAAAATTTTCAAAAATTTCAATAATATCAAAAATTTCCAAAATTTCCAAAAATTACAAAATTTCCAGAATTTTAAAAAAATACAAAAATAATTAAATTTACAAAAGAAATCAAAAATGAAATAAAATTAAATAACATAACTTCGTGCCAATCGCGTGTTCCACGACACTCACGTATTTTATTTTTCTCTGACGTTCATTAGTGCATTGTAATGTGCTTACATTGAAAAATAAATATCTTGATCTACACCAATATCATAAATCCTCTATTCCGCGTTCGGAACCGTATGTAATTACCACCATTATTGCAATCAGTAACGTAACATCAGTGTATTATCTGTGACAGTGTGGTATAAACGTATGAAAATTCATTACCTACGGTAACGTAATGAATATCCGCCTCCCCCCCCGACCGCCGGTACCTACTACTAAAAAAAAGTATTCATTTTTGAGTGTAGTTTCATTTAGTGGTAATTGTAAAATATTTTATTAGGACTACTGTCCTCTAGCGTACCCATCTGTCAATTTTACTTCAAGTTCCGCCTCCAGGGTAGCGGGAGAGAAATTAGGGGTGAATTAGCCGCTTACTGACACAGGTCGAATTCCACGCGGGCGGAGCCGCGGGCACAGCTAGTTTGAAATAAGCTTGACAATTCATAAAACTAAAAGTTTCCCAAACTTGCTGCTAGCAAAAGCATCCGTAACTCAATTGATATAAGATTGAGATTTCTTTGATGAATGCATCTGATATAAGCTTGACAATTCATTTGACGTCCATAGTGATCCCTTGGCTGACCCACTTTTACTTGGCGAACGAGATAACTTGATTCACTTGACTCAATTGACGGACTTTCCGATTTATTATTTATTTTATGATAAACCCACAAAAACTGTTTAATGCATAAGTTTAGAACTGCGTTGATAAAGTTCCTAAAAAAATATTTTGTACTCTTGATGATGATGTATATGAAAACTGACATTTTTATCTTTAACATATACATATTATGTACGTAAATTGGACTTGCCTTGACTTCTGTCACAATCTCAAAATCGCGATGAAATGATATGTATGTCTTTTTCCACATATAAACAAGCAATTATTGTCCATTCAGTAGAAATGATGAAAAACAAATACGCACTATTTACTTAGGTGAAGGATCGTTGTAGGTACTTATTTGCTTCTCAACTCAACAGAGCATGTACAAACTGCTGCATAGGCATTATTTACATACAGGGATATGAGGATGCTGAGTCCGAAAATGTTAAAACAGGAGCCGAAACTAACTTAACTTTAAAACTAGAAAGGATTCAACTTCAATATAACTCCAATGCATTAACTACGCAATACTCATGCTAGCGCCTAAACGTCTGAATCAGAAATATCAGAATTTGTTTGAAAATTATTCCGATGCAACTTCAATACACATCTTCAATATTGATTTATTATTTGTTGTGTGTTATGTTTGAGATAGATTGTGTTTTTTAATGTATTGTTTATATATTTGAATTTAAGAATACGGCATCTGGTGCCCGTTCTCAAAAGCTTTGTAACTTGTAATACAAGCGGATGTCACTTTCCGTCATCTTTTGCTAGAAAGGGACTTCCGCTTGTATTACAAGTTACAAGCTTTCGAGAAATCTCGGTTTAGAAATGTATTTTAAAATTAGAATACGGCACATGCCTTTTTTTACGTGGCTTGTTTGAGTCAAATCTTACAAGTTAAATTTGACCTAGGTACCTTTAATGATTAGATTGATTTAAAATTTTGTATGATTTTGGACTTGTTAGAATTTCGATGAGTCTACTACTATGTGTCTATGACTTAAATGAAAAGTACCGACGAAATCAAAAGCTTGTATCAAAATTGAAATTTTTGAGAAAAAACTTATTTCATCGAGACTCGTAAATGTCTCATCCATGTAACAATAGAATCCTTCACCGGGATATCAATATTGGAATCTAGAAAGAGCCCGTGTTCCAGATCCGTTCCAGCCGGCGTCGGAGCGTTCTGTATTTCCGGAACTACCGGAACTTGAGCCGTCAAAGTGAAAGTGAACGTTTTCATTAAGTTTGTGTGGTCACTGACAGTCTATTCATTTCACCCATCGATCAATAGTACTAGGGATACACAATCAGCCCAAAAAATGGTCCCACAATACTACTGCGACGTGCAGCAGTTTCTTTGATAGTCTTATTACGGTTACAAATTTTCACGAGCCATATTTTCAGTAAATCTTGTTAGAATCTCCTTTACATTGTTGCTGGTTCATTTTACCTCACTAAAAATCAGACTGCAGTATTTGAACTTTAAAAACATAATTTTGTTACTTATATTTTATCAAAATGATATTTTGCACTAAATTTTTTCTAAACATATTGTAATTAAATTACTATAACTAAATAATGTCACTTAAACGTTTGACGTATCTTATTAACGTTAAGCCATATTTGTTATTTATTTGTCATGAATTTGATAAGCAATTGAAAAAAAGGGTAATCTGAACAAGCTAACCGTCGTTTTCGACAGTTAAATTAGAAAATTCTAACATTTTCGAACATCAATACATATAATAAAGCTGAAGAGGGTCGAAAGTCTGTACATGGAAGATAATCGAAAAAAAGTTGGTTGGGGATACTTAGAATCGATAACAGAATACGTTCCAACAATTTTTAGATTTTTTGTCTGTTTGTCTGTTTATCTGTTTGTCTGTTTATTTGACCGCGCATCACGGGAAAACGGCTGAACGGATTTTGATGAAATTTTGTATAGAGATAGTATGAGTCCCGGGAAAGGATAATATATAGTTTTAATCCCGAAAATCAACCCTGGTGGGGGTGAAAATGGGGTTGAAAGTTTGTATGGAGAATTTTTAACCGCTGAAACGATTTAGATAGAAATGAGTATGGAGACAATTTGAGTCTCGAGAAACCTCATAGGATAGTTTTCAAACCCTTGTGGGGATGAAAAGGGGGTTGGAAGTTGGTATGAGGATTTTTTTACCGCTGAATTGATTTAGATGAAAATTGGTATAGAGATAGTATGGGTCTCGAGAAAGGACAAAGGATAGTTTCATCTTCAAAAAAGCCCCCCACCCCATATGAAGCTGCGAAGTTTCAAAATTTTTCGATTTTTAAAGTGCGAAATTTAAAAAAAACAATGATAGCATTCGATTTTTAACATTTTACTGTAAAATAAATTGTATAGCAACCATATACATAAACGCAATATTTCACTGTAAAAATAGCAATTTCATATTTTTTCCATACTATAAACACGGCGACTATGTGGTCGTGACGTCACTTGCACGTCATTTTATTAGGAGCGTTTTGAGAAACAAATGCAAATCTCAGACTTTAAGTCTCATTTAGTCATTTCTGACTAATGTGTTGCTTTAACGCAATTGGCCCCATATAGACATTTGATCCTCATAACAAAACGAATCGATTGATACCATACATGAAAACAATTTACCATGCCTATTACCACCATTATTGCAACCACTAACATCAGTGTATTATCTGTGACAGTGTGGTAAAAACGTAAGAAAATTTATTACCTACGGTAACGTAATGAAAATCCGCCCCTCCCTGACTACTATTTATCTCTTTTTAGGGTTCTGTAGTCAACTAGGAACCCTTATAGTTTCGCCATGTCCATCCGTCTGTCCGCGGTCTAGCTCAGTTACCGTTCGCACTAGAAAGCTAAAATTTGGTGAGGCCTGATAGGAACTTTCAATAGATACTATCTATACATATAATAAAGCTGAAGAGGGTCGAAAGTCTGTACATGGAAGATAATCGAAAAAAAGTTGGCTGGGGATACTTAGAATCGATAACAGAACACGTTCCAACAATTTTTAGATTTTTTGTCTGTTTATCTGTTTGTCTGTTTATCTGTTTATTTGACCGCGCATCACGTGAAAACGGCTGAACGGATTTTGATGAAATTTTGTATAGAGATAGTTTGAGTCCCGGGAAAGGATAATATATAGTTTTAATCCCGAAAATCAACCCTGGTGGGGGTGAAAATGGGGTTGAAAGTTTGTATGGAGAATTTTTAACCGCTGATACGATTTAGATAGAAATGAGTATGGAGATAATTTAAGTCTCGAGAAACGTCATAGGATAGTTTTCAAACCCTTGTGGGGGTGAAAAGGGGGTTGGAGTTGGTATGAGGATATTTTTACCGCTGAACTGATTTTGATGAAAATTGGTATATAGATAGTATGGGTCTCGAGAAAGGACAAAGGATAGTTTCATCTTCAAAAAAGCCCCCCCCCCCCCCCATTTTACTTTAGAATCTTAGGTCCAAAAATCTATCTTATCTATACGTATAATAAAGCTGAAGAGGGTCGAAAGTCTGGACATGGAATATATTCGAAAAAAAGTTGGCTGGGGATACTTCGATAACAGAACACGTTCCCACAATTTTTAAAATTTTTGTCTGTTTATCTGTTTATTTGACCGCGCATCACGTGAAAACAGCTGAACGGATTTTAATGAAATTTTGTATAGAGATGTGAGAATGAGTGTATAGTGACAGTGAGAAGTGACAAAGTGAAAAAAGTAAAAAAAGTCGAGAACCTGAAAGTAAAAAATGTCGAAAATGTCAAAAATTTCAAAAATGTCAAAATTTCAAAACAATCAAAAAATTTCAAAAATTTCAAAAATATCAAAAACATCAAAAATATCAAAAATTTCAATAAAAAAAAATACAAAAAAAAATAAAAACTACAAAAATTAGGAAAAAGTCAAAAATGAAATAAAATTAAATAACAACTTCGTTCCAACCGAAATGCATTCAGGTATTTTTTTTCTCTGACGTTCATTAGTGCATTGTAATTTGCTTACATTGAAGAATAAATATCTTGATCTACAACAATATCATAAATCCTCTATTCCGCGTTCAGAAACCGTATGTAATTACCACCATTAATGCAATCAGTAACGTAACATCAGTGTATTATCTGTGACAATGTGGTAAAAACGTATAAAAATTCATTACCTACGGTAACGTAATGAAAATTCGCCCTCCTCCCCGACCGCCGGCACAATAAGGTTGGTCATGGCGGTCATTCTAATGGTTTCCGAACACGTCACTTAGGATTTTTTTAATATGTGTGTAGATAAAGCAGTGTATGCTTCTATTAGGGTACACATAAAATGGGGTGAAATTTTTTTCGCTCCAACTCTATCGTGTTGGGTATTATTGAATAGGTCTTTCAAAAAGAATAGAGGTCTTTTAATACATTATTTGGATGCAACTGGTAGTTTCGTAAATATTAGATTTGAAAGTTCAAAAAAGGGCGTCTCTTCCATCTAAGTGTAGTTTCATTTAGTGGTAATCTATACCTATAATAAAGCTGAAGAGGGTCGAAAGTCTGTACATGGAAGATAATCGAAAAAAAGTTGGCTGGGGATACTTAGAATCGATAACAGAACACGTTCCAACAATTTTTAGAATTTTTGTCTGTTTATCTGTTTGTCTGTTTATCTGTTTATCTGTTTGTCTGTTTATTTGACCGCGCATCACGTGAAAACGGCTGAACGGATTTTGATGAAATTTTGTATAGAGATAGTTTGAGTCCCGGGAAAGGATAATATATAGTTTTAGTCCCGAAAATCAACCCTGGTGGGGGTGAAAATGGGGTTGAAAATTTGTATGGAGAATTTTTAACCGCTGATACGATTTAGATAGAAATGAGTATGGAGATAATTTAAGTCTCGAGAAACGTCATAGGATAGTTTTCAAACCCTTGTGGGGGTGAAAAGGGGGTTGGAGTTGTTATGAGGAATTTTTTACCGCTGAACTGATTTTGATGAAAATTGGTATAGAGATAGTATGGGTCTCGAGAAAGGACAAAGGATAGTTTCATCTTCAAAAAAGCCCCCCCCCCCCCCCATTTTACTTTAGAATCTTAGGTCCAAAAATCTATCTTATACATATAATAAAGCTGAAGAGGGTCGAAAGTCTGTACATGGAATATATTCGACAAAAAGTTGGCTGGAGATACTTCGATAACAGAACACGTTCCAACAATTTTTAGAATTTTTGTCTGTTTATCTGTTTGTCTGTTTATTTGACCGCGCATCACGTGAAAACAGCTGAACGGATTTTAATGAAATTTTGTATAGAGATGTGAGAATGAGTGTATAGTGACAGTGAGAAGTGACAAAGTGAAAAAAGTAAAAAAAGTCGAGAACCTGAAAGTAAAAAATGTCGAAAATGTCAAAAATGTCAAAAATGTCAAAATTTCAAAACATTCAAAAAATTTCCAAAATTTCCAAAATTCCAAAATTTCAACAATTTCAACAATTTCAACAATTTCAAAAATTTCAAAAATTTCAAAAATTTCAAAAAATTTAAAAAAATTTAAAAAAATTTAAAATTTACAAAAATTTCAAAAATTTCAAAAATCTCAAAAATCACAAATATATCAAAAATCTCAAAAAATTTAAAAATTTCAAGAATTTTGAAAATATCAAAAATTTCTAAAATATCAAAAATTTCAATTAAAAAAAATACAAAAATTAGGAAAAAGTCAAAAATGAAATCAAATTAAATAACAACTTCGTTACAACCGAATCGCACTCAGGTATTTTTTTTTCTCTGACGTTCATTAGTGCATTGTAATTTGCTTACATTGAAGAATAAATATCTTGATCTACAACAATATCATAAATCTTCTATTCCGCGTTCAGAAACCGTATGTAATTACCACCATTAATGCAATCAGTAACGTAACATCAGTGTATTATCTGTGACAGTGTGGTAAAAACGTATGAAAATTCTTTACTTACGGTAACGTAATGAAAATTCGCCCTCCTCCCCGACCGCCGGCACAATAAGGTTGGTCATGGCGGTCATTCTAATGGTTTCCGAACACGTCACTTAGGATTTTTTTAAATATGTGTGTAGATAAAGCAGTGCATGCTTCTATTAGGGTAGGTACACATAAAATGGGGTGAATTTTTTTTCGCTACAACTCTATCGTGTTGGGTATTATTGAATAGGTCTTTCAAAAAGAATAGAGGTCTTTTAATACATTTTTTGGATGAAACTGATAGTTTCGTAAATATTAGATTTGAAAGTTCAAAAAAGGGCGTCTCTTCCATCTAACTTTTGAACCGTGGGTCCAAACAGGGCGGCAACTATGAAACTCTACACTGAGCATCGCCCGACATGCTCTTGGCCGGTTTTTTTGCATTGTTATCCCAGAAATCACCCCTTAAAGATTACTAATTCCAATTCAAGAAAATCTCCGGCCAGGTTAGCACGTAGCCTATAAAAATTAAACGTTTAAAAGGGGGGTAATTTGCATGCCCCCCCCCCCCCCAAGTACACCTCAAATAGAAAAAACGTTACTGACCCCCTCAAAAAATCATTTCTGCATTTGTGACCCCCCCCCCCCAAATTTCAACCGCACCTGTTCTTACCTTTCATGCTTAGACTGATTTGACGGGAGGATCGATTTGGAAAAGTGGTACTGTATCCGATATACACCTACTACTCTATGTCGTTTAAATCATGCCAAAAAAAGGTATTGATTTTTGAGTATAGTTTCATTTAGTGGTAATTGTAAAATATTTTATCAGGACTACTGTCCTCTAGCGTATCCATCTGTCAACTTTACTTCAAGTTCCGCCTCCAGGGTAGCGGGAGAGAAATTAGGGGCAAATTAGCCACTTACACAGACCGAATTTGACCCTCTTCAGCTTTATTATATACTAGCTGTGCCCGGGCGGAGCCGCGGGCACAGCTAGTATATAATAAAGCTGAAGAGGGTCGAATGTCTGTACATGGAAGATAATCGAAAAAAAATTGGCTGGGGATACTTAGAATCGATAACAGAACACGTTCCAACAATTTTTAGAATTTTTGTCTGTTTATCTGTTTATCTGTTTATCTGTTTGTCTCTTTGTCTGTTTATCTGTTTGTCTGTTTATTTGACCGCGCATCACGTGAAAACGGCTGAACGGATTTTGATGAAATTTTGTATAGAGATAGTTTGAGTCCCGGGAAAGGATAATATATAGTTTTAATCCCGAAAATCAACCCTGGTGGGGGTGAAAATGGGGTTGAAACTTTGTATGGAGAATTTTTAACCGCTGAAACGATTTACATAGAAACGAGTATCAAGATAATTTAGGTCTCGAGAAACGTCATAGGATAGTTTTCAAACCCTTGTGGGGGTGAAAAGGGGGTTGGTATGAGATTTTTTTTACCGCTGAACTGATTTAGATGAAAAATTGTATAGAGATAGTATGGGTATCGAAAAAGGACAAAGGATAGTTTCATCTTCAAAAAAGGCCCCCCTGCATCTTACTTTAGAACCGTAGGTCCAAAAAATTTGAAAAAAATAATGGAAGTGAAGCCTGAAAGGTACTTTCAATAAAAACTATCTATACATATAATAAAGTCTGTTCATGGAATATATTCGAAAAAAAGTTGGCTGGGGATACTTAGAATCGATAACAGAACACGTTCCAACAATTTTTAGAATTTTTGTCTGTTTGTCTGTTTATCTGTTTGTCTTTTTATTTGACCGCGCATCACGTGAAAACGGCTAAACGGATTTTGATGAAATTTTGTGTAGGTATAGTTTGAGTCTCGGGAAAGGACAAAGAATAGTTTTCATCTCGAAAATCAACCCTGGAGGGGGTGAAAAGGGGGTTGAAAGTTTGTATGGAGAATTTTTATTAGAAATTAGTATGGAGATAATTTGAGTCCCGGGAAACGACAGAATATTTTTTTATCCCGAAAATAAACCCTTGTGGGGGTGAAAAGGGGGTTGGAAGTTGGTATGAGGATTTTTTTACCGCTGAACTGATAAAGATGAAATTTGGTATAGCGATAGTATGGGTCTCGAGAAAGGACAAAGGATAGTTTTCACCCTGGAGTTGGAAATTTGTATAGGGAATTATGAACCGCAGAATCGATTTAGATAAAATTTGGTATGGAGATAATTTGAGCTCTGCAAAAGGAAATAAAATAGTTTTATCTCGGAAATTATCCCTTAAGCGGATGCAAAAGGTGTGGAAGTTTACATGGGGAAGAAACAACCAATAATCGCTGTACGTATTTAGATGAAATTTGGTACTGAAATAATTTGTAATTTTTTGGTCAAGGTGTTCATATTTATAACATGTTACCCGTCGATGCTTTAAATTTACCTTTACCCGCTCTTAAGAAATATTTGAAAATATCATGAATGTCAAAGGGTTATTGCAGGTTCGAGGACTATATATGACGGACAAAGATGCATGGCCCAAACCAAAAAACTACTACAAAATCATCTAACATTTATAGGACACCGTTTAGGTAGGAAAATATCAAACGTTTTTTGAAGCAGTCAGATTAGGATTTATTTTGCTTTAAATTAAACAATGGGTACATTATCTGTCTCTCAAGCTCTTTTGATATGTCTTCTTGAAGAACTACGCATTATTTTGTATCTTTAAGATCTAATAATGTATTACTGTTTTGAAAAAATAAGTCCCGTCGAGTTTCTTTTCGGTCATAATACTTCTTGGGCCAGAGGTGTAGGGTTAGAACCGGTGGTAGTTTTGGAACAAAGTTTCTTATCAGACGGTTCGCGGATGGTAGGCTAGGCAAAAAAAAGTCACGTGACCGTCACGAAAAGTCGTCACGTCACGAAAATGCGACACCCATACGATTGAGAAACATGTAAAATGGAATGAAATAAAAAATAGATAAAATATAATAAAGTGAAGTGAAGTGAAGTGTAGTGAAAAGTTAAAGTGAGAAGTGATAAAAGTGAAAAAACTGAAATAAGTCGAGAACAGGTAAACGTGAAAAATGTCGAAAATGTCAAAAATGGCAAAATTTTCAAAAATTTCAATAATATCAAAAATTTCCAAAATTTCCAAAAATTACAAAATTTCCAGAATTTTAAAAAAATACAAAAATAATTAAATTTACAAAAGAAATCAAAAATGAAATAAAATTAAATAACATAACTTCGTGCCAATCGCGTGTTCCACGACACTCACGTATTTTATTTTTCTCTGACGTTCATTAGTGCATTGTAATGTGCTTACATTGAAAAATAAATATCTTGATCTACACCAATATCATAAATCCTCTATTCCGCGTTCGGAACCGTATGTAATTACCACCATTATTGCAATCAGTAACGTAACATCAGTGTATTATCTGTGACAGTGTGGTATAAACGTATGAAAATTCATTACCTACGGTAACGTAATGAATATCCGCCTCCCCCCCCGACCGCCGGTACCTACTACTAAAAAAAAGTATTCATTTTTGAGTGTAGTTTCATTTAGTGGTAATTGTAAAATATTTTATTAGGACTACTGTCCTCTAGCGTACCCATCTGTCAATTTTACTTCAAGTTCCGCCTCCAGGGTAGCGGGAGAGAAATTAGGGGTGAATTAGCCGCTTACTGACACAGGTCGAATTCCACGCGGGCGGAGCCGCGGGCACAGCTAGTATTAAATAAGCCAACCCAACACATCCCATCTCACTGTCTGCTATCTGTCGCCTATATATATAGGTATCTAGCTAGAATATATGTATATAGGTAGCCAGGGCAGGTTTCAGCCAATTTCCTAGCCCCATTTTTCACGTGAGATAAGCATTGACACCGTTAGGCAAAGGGGGTTAACTGACAAAATGCCATTTTGGGTACAAGCTAGTTCCAGGCCTTGTGTCAGATTTTACCGTGCGTTGGGAGTAAATAGGAAATCAATATTTACTGCAAATAGTGTGTAACGACTTTATAGGATAAATAAGTAAATTTTACTACTATTATTAACAGCGGGGTGAATAATGTTTTTTATTATGTTTCTGAGGTTTCGATACCTAACTAATAAACACAAATTAGGTACTGTATATTAGGTATGTGATGTACCCCGTTTTTAACAATCGTTGTAATATTTGTTTAAAATCCTACTAAAATTATAAATGAAAAAGATTGGAATGAAATTTGACACACTGGGAGATAATAATTAATAACATAAAAATTATACTTTTTATTGTGAAATGTTGACTGCTATGACTTTACACCAATTTGGTTTTCAGTGAGCAAGCCTAAGGAAGGTTTACTTTAATTTTTTACTATTGCGAATGTAATTCTTATTTTCGCATGCTTCTGTTGTTTCTCCAATAAAGAAAATAAATAAATGTCTTAGTACATTTGGTATAATACAAAATTGTCTTACTCAATAAATTTCATATATAATGCTAATGCTAAAGCATTCATATATGTATAATGTTAATTTTTAGGGTTTCGTGCCTCGAAAGGAAAAAACGGAACCCTTCTAGGATCACTTTGTTGTCCGTCCGTCCGTCCGTCTGTCTGTCTGTCAAGATCTTTTTTCTCAGAAACGGGTGGAGGTATCATCAAGCTGAAATTTATATGAATACTCAGGTCTACTGGCCCTTAGAACTGTAAAAAAATCAAACTTCTAAGCCAACACAATCAAAAGATACAGCCGTTTATGCCGCAAATTTTCGAAACTCGCAAGGGAATCAAAACCTACAGGGTACTTCCCGTGAACTCAGAATCTTGAAATTTGGTACGAAGCAACGTCTCACAGATAAAAGAAAAATTGCGAAAACCGTAAATTTTTTGTTACATCATATAATAAAAATATTTTTAAAGTTATTACCCCTATATACCTACAGGTTTGTACAGAACCCTCGGTGCGCAAGTCCGACTCGCACTTGGCCGGTTTTTTTTAGTGTCCAGTGAACAATGTCAATAATTCAATCAAACTCTACGTTCAGCGTGATTGTAATCGTTATGGAATAGAGTAGTTTGCGAACATAACGTTGCGGTAAAGTTGCCTTGTTTCCTTAGGTATTAAAATCTTATAACGCTATTAACCACTTGCTACGCTCTGTTACAATACAACTTTTTATAGAGGCCTTATGTATTTATAATACTTAAAAGATATAAACAACCTCTTCAGCCTAGTCGGGTAGGTCATTGATCCTGACTAGCGAGCTGCATTTCCTGGGTTAATGTGCAAATAAAAAATATGGGTAAAACAGTAAACATTTTTAAAATAATCCGCCTTGGATCCTTCTTGTAAATATAAACATAAACTTATATCAAAAGAAGACGCTCTTTAAATGTGTAGGTTTTATTGGTTTACTAATATGTGGCCGAAAATTGTATGGCAAATTATCACTTCCCAGAGTTTCTCATAGTTTCATTTGGCAGAATATCGTTTCGCATACCTATTTTTCGTTAACCTAACCTAACCTATGCCAATGAAATTCGGTCAAATAAAACTATGCGAAACATTCATTCGGTAAACGTTGGTTTGTTATTGCGTTATGCGAGAAGTTGTGTGGGAAATGAAATTAGGTGAAAATTTTATCGGCGAAATGGCAGTACACCTGTGTTTTTTTTTCATCAAGTTACAAAATAAATTGGGAATACGGTAATTCTGGTACGGCGAATATTTAAATTAAGTAATAACAACTGTTAATAAACTTATTGTTACTTTGTTATTATTGTTTTGTATTTTATTGACAGGAATAAATGATGTGTTTTTTGCTATTGTTTTTTCTACAATACTCTCTTATCATTTAACCTAGTTTTCTCGATGAGAAATGATTATTCACTGCATCTGTCGTTTATTTGACTTACTCAACCAGATATTTCAACATTGGCCAACTTACTTCATTTTATTATCTGACTAAAACACTGAAACACAGGAAACCCACTTTGGGGAGCATAAACCTGAGTAGTTACATCACAGCATAATATCGCAACTTTGTTACTCTCAAATTTAGCTACATTGTTACTGTACCTACTAATAATTTCAACTCAGTTCTGTTACATTGTTGTACAACTTGTAACTGCCCAAGTTATGGCATCACAAAAACGGGATTTTATCATCTTTTAAGAATTTAGTAAAGAGCGTATTCCCATCTTAAAGGCCGGCAACGCGCTTCTGACCCCTCTGGTGTTGGGGACGTCCATGGGCGGCGGTATTAGCTTACCATCAGGCGATTCGTCTACTCTTTTGCCTTCTATTTCATTTAAAAAAAACTTGGTAAAATATATGTTCATTGACCCCTATTTGTCATGCCAAACTGTGACACATGAATATTTATGCGAGTTTACCAGGTACTTGTTTGACATATGTACTGGACTAGGTTTTCGGTTGTCGAATTGGGCTCCTTATCAAATCAAAATTGAAATAAATGATAGAGGCTCATCAATGATATTTATTTTAAAACTATACTATTATATATATTGGGTTACACTTTGTTTTAATGAGTACAAAAAACATACACATAGATTCTTTAAATTATTCTTTCTAAATGTACGGCCTCATTAGCCGGCTTATACACTAGCGAGCGAGATAGCGCTCTGAATGTGTATAGCGCTGTCACGCTTGCACACCGTCGCCGCATCCGTCGATTCATAGTGATTTGAAACGCGTTCAGTGAGGCCACTCTTATACGTTTACTCCTACCACTGATTTTTTCGGAACTAAGTTGTGTTAATGTACGAAATATCATTTGATATAAATAAATACCAGTCGTATTTCGATGAAGAAAACTTCGTAAGGAAACGTGACCTAATCCCAATAAGGCCAAGTTAACCCTCTGGGTTGGAAGGACTGATGGCATTTGCTTTAATAAAAACTAGTGCCTGTGTTAAATTGTCCCATAATATTTAAAAATGTATTTTAATTAAGCTTGGTACGGTTATTATCAAAGGTATGATTTCAAAAAAAAAACGTTATCGTTGTTTATCACCGTTTCAACGCTTTATGTCATAAACGCAAAATAATAAATATTTTAATCTAACTTCCAGACGAAACGATATCGATATTCAATACCGTTACCACAATACCGGTCTAAGTTTACCCAAAATCGATCACTCCATTAACTCCCCCGTGTTCCGCAGCCGTTTGGAACAACACCCTAGATTGGCCACAAGAATAAGGAATTGTGCGTCTGACACTTAATAAATACACGTCCTTGACCCGCTCATTGAATGACGTACGCGTTTTGAATGACTGAATGGAAACGACATAGCCATTCGTTCACCCTACGCGTTTTATTGCGCCGAGTTTAAGATGCTCAAATGTTTTGAAAGGGTTAATTTATTATTATGGCTGCTTTATTACGGTTATAATGTGTTTTATTATTAATTTGGAGCTTCTGTTTGCGAGAGTACTTAAATTTTGGGAATGGAAGGTATCATTTTGGTTATAATTAAGGGGGATATTAGAGCACAAAAGGTTTTTCAAGCGTATCAATAATGTTTGAATTGTGTAATTAAAGTCGATTTTTAACATGAATATGACATGTATTGTTAATGGATACAGTTAGCAGCAAAACCATACCGAGCCTCACTTTGGATAAAAGATCTTAATATTGGGAGCGTAGAAATAAAATTTCTGTATTCTTAATCAGGTGAACTTTTGAAGCTCATATATTAAACGTTGGTATAGTGGTAATTTGTTAAGATGTCGGAATCTTACTAAGGAATCCTACCGACAATACCGACGTCTTAAAAAAATCATACTATATATGATTTTAATCTTAGCCCTCTTTTAATTTTGATAACATATTATATTTTAAGGTACCAAATAACCCCAAAATATTTTAATTTAATTTAAAATAGTTACCTAAATGTTTTGGGGACAAATTTAGACAGATCGACCTAGCCTTGAACTCATGGACTAAGAGCTGGCCACGTCAGATATGACACAATAATGAGAGCAAAAAAACCCGTCTAGTTAGATTGCTACACTATCCTTATTGCTAGATCCAGGCATCTGGCACCTTTTAATGGGTGGAAATCAAAGTGACAGACTAACAAAATTTTTGAATAAGAAAATAATAATAATAATAAAAGCCTTTATTTCCAGTAGAATTTTACAATATTCATGCATTACAGACATTAATTTCTTAGGTTTTATACTATATTAACATTTTCTTTTCAATAATTCAAAACTTGTGATTAATTATGATATTAAGTATTTGTTTTTCTTTTATTTATTCATATATCTACTGAGCTGTCCATCTTTGGACATAGGCATCCTCCCTCCTGTTCCACTCGTTCCTGTCACCGGCTAGTCTAGTCCAGATGATGCCCGCCTCGGCGACGATGTCATCTCGCCAGCGTCGGCGCGGGCGGTGCGCGTGTCGCGTGGAGTCGCGCGGGCACCAGTGCAGAATTTTCTCGCTCCATCTTCCGTCGCTAGTCCGAGCTGTATGCCCAGCCCATCGCCATTTTAGTCGGCACGCCATTTCTGCAGGGTCAATTATTTTAGTGCGACAGCGGATATCAGCGCTGCGTACTCTGTCTCTCAGCTTAAGACCTAGCATGCTCCTCTCGGCTGCTCTGTAATGATGATAATGAATAAGAAAATAGTAATACCAAACTAAGTAAAAACTGCCGTAGTTGTCTCAGGTATAAAGGACGGGGCCTATATTTTAACATTACAACAAAAAACATTGCGTATTATTTCGGAAACAGAAACAGTAGGCGACGAACTATGAATTACATTATACGTCGTTTTGGACTACTTTGCTCCACCAGAAAGTTTTGGCAATGTTATTATCTAATTATTTATATAATTTCTCATAATACTGCATCAAAACCAGAACTCTAGGATTTGTATTCTTAACCCTTTGACCGCCACAGTCGGCTGTGGCCGACATCAAAAAGTTGTGCCATGGACGCCAACGACGGCTACAGCCGACAGGCTTTGTAATGCAATTGGGACCTACGCGGGCTTCCGCAAAGTTCAATTTCGCTTGACAAAATGCGATTACGTGGCGTCGGTGGCGCGTCATTTTTGTTCAATGCTTGGCGGTCAAAAGGTTAAAGTGGTTTGCATTCTTTGACCTCCACCACTTTACAGCTGCCAGATGTCCGGATCTAGAAATAAGCATAGTATAGCAAACTAACGAGAGGGGTTTCATCGCTCTCATTATTGTGTCATATCTGACGTGGCTAGCTCTCCGTCTATCAGCAATTCTTGTACTGTAGTTAGGTGTACTGTAGTCTTCATGCAATACCGATATTGTTTGTATAGACATTCACGGAATTCAGGGACTGCCCATACAAAGAATACCGGTATTACATGCCCTATTAGGTACTAGGCGACGATCCGATGGTATACATATTTATATAAAGAAATACATGTTTAGACACATAAAATATACCTAAAACTCGGGGACAGTAAACAACGCGGATCTATCTATAAACAGGAAACTAGGCAGTACTAATGACTATGTACACAGTTCTCACCTAACCTAACCTACCGGTTCGCAGTAGGGCCTGTCACATCAAAATTACTTATTAATTACATAGAAAACTAGCCTGTACTTAGCTTTGTACACAAAAAACTTCTTTACATAACTCCCTGACTGATACTAAACATAATATTTCCTTATTTGCTTATGACTTTGTTCCCCGTTGCGGCTATTTGTATCAACACTCGCCCTGGGGAGCGAAAATGATAAATTACTTACACAATTAACTGTTATTATTCCGCCTTTGCAAAGAACAAAAATACCTCAACTTTCTCGCTCAGTTCAGCCTCTCTCCAAGTTTAGGTGCCCTTTAAAATGAAAAGACTTTATGCTGAATTATGTCTTATATTTAGAACGGATGTACATTGTAGTACTGAGGATTTGTATTATGTTAAGATTGAAATTCGAAAACTTGAATTATATTTAGAAGTTAGTGGAAGTTGGAGATGCCTGGAGGGACGAAGTATTTGTGGAACGGAGTTTAGAGTTATGTTGCCTTGGCTTCCCTATTTATGTTTAATATAGTATTGTAATAGTCTATTACATTATACGGTCGCAAAATTGTCAATTCAACGCTATTAGAGTTGCTGAGAAAATAGTCAATTTATTAAACAAAAGTAAGTAAATGGTAGGTAGGTAGGTAAATATGAGGAAATTTTTGAGGAAAACTGATAAAAAAATGAGGATGAGAATGAGGAACTTATGTACATAAAATAGTCGTCGCTTTGGGCACAATAGCACAGGCAGCCTTTAGGGGTTCTTACCGTTTAAAGGGCTAACAAGTGTCCTTTAGTTAGACCACACCAGCACGACTTCGCAGGTGATAAAGTGTGGCACTTGTTTAATTAACAAAACGACGTTTATGATGGCAGTTTCACATTCTGCACAAGTCAATGCAATTTAAATTAGCGCGGTCGAACGATCTCATCATTAAAAGGCTGGGCCGTAGCTAGGCGGGGGACATTATGGGGCAATGCCCTACCTTAGAACACATTGGTGGTCTAGGACATTGGCCCTCTTCGACCATGACAGTTAAGTAAATACCCTACCATATTACGGGCCATGCCTTATCTTAAATTACCACTATCCTCGCGTAACTTCAACTCTGGCTACGGTCCTGTTAAAGGGTATCTCAATCCATCACGTAGGAAAGTAACGAATGTACTCAAATACTTGTTTCAGGTGTCAACGCGAACAGGCATCGTGTCGCACTACGTGCGGCTCCAAATAGTGGTTCCAGAAGCCTTCATCCTGGGCTCAGGGGAACACCATGTGGACATGGGCAGCGTCATACACCTCATATGTATCGTTGAGAAGGTCAGTTTTTTTTATACCATGACGGTGGCAAACAAGCATACGACTCGCCTGATGGTAAGCAGCTGCCGTAGCCTATGGACGCCTGCAACTCCAGAGGTGTTACATGCGAGTTGCCGACCCTTTACAAAAAGGAGGATTTATTGTGTTGACGGCTAAAGGAACAAAAGGATCCCTCATCGTCAACACACTGGGTCCTCTTTGAGCTCTTTGGCTACCTTACTCACCAGCAGGAACACAACACTATGAGTAGGGTCTAGTGCTATTTGGCTGTGGTTTTCTGTAAGGTACTTCCCCAGTCGGGCTCTGCTCCAGATTTGAGCGACATGCATGACATTCGCTGTGCGGTGCCCTACCACACATAGCGAGATGAAGATGACATTCGCAGTGCCCATACCATGTCTTTTGGCGTAGTTTAAGGACATACCCGTGTCCGGACGTAGTTTAAGGACATACCCGGGTCCATTTCAGTGACGATAGGCCAGCCTACTTCACTCTTGGTCCTTCAAGCTTTCCCGCTCCATAAGGCTATCGACTAATTGGTGCAGAATTGCTGCAGTGTACAGTGTTCCTTACTTGTAACAGGCGCAGCGCAATGGTACCTTCAGCCTTTATCCAATTTAAAAGGTAATTTCTCTATATTTACACGGACAAAGTAGCAGGCGGAAACTAGTAAAAAAGTAAAGTACTTACCTACCTAAATGTATACTTATAAGTAATTGAAACCTTGGTTTAAGCAAGTTTAAACATCACCCGAATTGGGTTATCTGCATATAACCGTGTTTATGTATAATTTTAATGAACCATGCATTTAATTACTATCCTATGAGTTGATTGATTTGATAATACAAATATTTGTATATTGGCAAGCTTACAGCTGCAAAACTATGCAAGCAAATAACGGGAATGATAACCGATATGCTGACGGTTTTATTTATCCATCAATCCGCTGGGGTATACTATACTCGTAATAGGTATAAAACATTTATACAGAGTGGATTTTCTTTTTGGATCAGTGTCCAGATCCCGTGCCAGATGTAGCCAGATCCCGTGCTGCTACGCAAAAATGGTCTTAGGAAACCCACCCTCAATGTTTAATTGGTGTTTACAGATTTTGGAAAAAAACATATACTTAGGGTGTGAGAGAAAAGTCATTGACAAACTTTTTTTTTGCCAATCGATCCCATTTCTGTGCAGAATCAAAAGCTTGAATGAGACCAGAAAAAAAAATCCGGCTAAAAAGCAACAAATCGAGAAAAACTTTTCCCATACAATTTGTATGGAAATAACAACTTTTATTTTTCACATGCTATTTTTTATGCCAATCGATTCCATTCCTATCCGGTACCAGTAACAATAGTTTTCTAAGAGTCAACTTACGATAATGTACTAAAAAGCCACAAATTAAAGAAAACTTTCTCCATACATTTACTATGGAGAAAAAGTGAAATTGTATTTGTGCTGAGAGAGCAAAGTTAGTTTTTGCTTCGAGTGTTAATTTTGAGTCCCGAGCAAGCGAAAGATTTTATAATATAGGTTAGAATCTTGAGCATAGTGAGTGACTCAAAGACACGAGGTGCAAATAACTTTAGTCTCATGTTGCTCATACAACTTTTCACCTCAGCAGTGAGAATATAGCAGAAAATTTAAATGATTTTTCACTCCCACTGACGTCCACTCCATCCCGATCAATCCCACTTCACTTCCGCTCAATTTCCGCCACTCCTACCACACTTCCAATCACTTCCGCTCAAATTCCACCAGTTCCGCTCCACCTCCACTTAGTACCGCTTTACTTCCAATGACTTCCATTCAATTCCCGCAACTTTTCATGAGTTCCGCTTAAGTTCCGCTTCTATTCCGCCAGTTCCGCTCCACTTCCACCCAGTTCCGCTACACTTTCACTGACTTCCACTCAACTCTCGCCACTTTAAATGAGTACCGCTCAAGTTGCGCTTCAATTCCGCCAGTTCCGTTCCACTTTCATCCAGCTCCGCTCCCCTTCCACTTACTTCCACACAATCCCCGCCACTTTGAATGAGTTCCGCTTAAGTTCCGCTTCTATTCCGCCAGTTCCAATCCACTTCCACCCAGTTCCCCTACACTTCCACTGACTTTCAATCACTTCTCGCCACTTTTAATGAGTTCCGCTCAAGTTCCGCTTCTATTCCGCCAGTTCCGTTCCACTTTCACCCAGCTCCGCTCCACTTCCATTAACTTTCACACAATCCCCGCCACTTTTAATGAGTTCCGCTCAAGTTCCGCTTCAGTTCCGCCAGTCCCGCTTCACCTCCACCTAGTTCACCGCTTTACTTCCAATGACTTCCACTCAATTCCCGCCACTTTTAATGAGTTCCGCTCAAGTTTCGCTTCTATTCCGCCAGTTCAGCTCCACTTCCACCCAGTTCAGCTACACTTTCACTGACTTCCACTCAATTCTCGCCACTTTTAAAAAGGTCCGCTCAAGTTCCGCTTCTATTCCGCCAGATCCTCTCCACTTTCATCCAGCTCCGCTCCACTTCCACTAACTTTCACACAATCCTCGCCACTTTTAATGAGTTCCGCTCAAGTTCCGCTTTAACTCCGCCAGTTCCGTTCCACTTTCATTCAGCTCCGCTCCCCTTCCACTTACTTTCACACAATCTCCGCCACTTTTAATGAGTTCCGCTTAAGTTCCGCTCGAGTTCCGCCAGTTCCGCTTCACCTCCACCTAGTACCGCTTTACTTCCAATAACTTCCACTCAATTCCCGTAACTTTTAATGAGTTCCGCTTAAGTTCCGCTTCTATTCCGCCAGTTCCGCTTCTATTCGGGCTGTTCCGCTCTACTTCCACCCAGTTCCCTTACACTCCCACTGACTTTCAATCAATACTCGCCACTTTTAATAAGTTCCGCTTCTATTCCGCCAGATCCTCTCCACTTTCACCCAACTCCGCTCCACTTCCACTAACTTCCACACAATCCCCGCCACTTTTAATGAGTTCCGCTCAAGTTCCGCTTCACCTCCACCTAGTTCACCGCTTAGCTTCCAATTACTTCAACACAATCTCCGCCACTTTTAATGAGTTCCGCTCCAGTTCCGCCAGTTTCGCTCCACCTCCACCCAGTTCCGCTACACTGACTTCCAGTCTATTTCCGCCACTTTAAGTAACTTCCACTCCAATTCCGCTATAAAACCGCCAGTTCCGCTCCATTTCCGCCAGTTTTCTTCCACTTCCGCCAGTTCCGCTCCACTTCCACCCAGTTCCGCTTGTCTTCCGCTCTACTTTCACTGACGCCCACTCAATTCTCGCCTCTTTTACTGACTTCCGATCCCATTTCGCCACTTATTACAAATAGCACATTTACTCAAAACTAGTGCCTACGCCAAATCTTGTGATTAGGTTTCCAAGCTATTTTGGTGTGCATCGGGGGGTCTGATATTCAAATATATAAAAAAGCGAGAATATGAAGTTTGAAAATATTACTTTCTCTGTCTTTTTACTGTGGACATCTCAAGGTCATTTTGTCTCACGCTCGCAGCAAAATTGAATTTCACTCACTGTTATTGAGCACCAAAGAACCCTTCTTCGAGTTGCTGAGGTGAAAATATCTATTTACATATTTATATCACACCGATCAGTCCTATGGTTATGTTGATGAATATTTAAACAAATATCTTTATGTCACAGCCGAGTATAAAATATTTGTAAATAGAAAAACGCGATAAGCATTTTCCCTGACGTTCGCGGGATAAAGTGCAGTGTAGATCTGAAACTAAATTTGACCTAGTTTACTAGGTTTAGCACTCGACCAGACTCCACTTCGCTTACGAACTAGATTGGATCGCAAAATAAGTACTAGTATACTAGAAGATTCTCCCTCCTGAATTTGATATTTAGCGAGAGACAAAAACGTTCGCTGTCATGCGGTTTCAAAACAATAAAAAACTGGCCAAGTGCGAGTTTCGCAATTTTTCCTTTATCTGTGCTATAAGACGTTGCTTCGTACCAAATTTCAAGATTCTGAGTTCACGGGAGTACCCTGTAGGTTTCGATTCCCTTGAGAGTATCGAAAATTTGCGGAAATTTGCGGCATAAACGGCTGTATCTTTTGATTGCGTTGGCTTAGAAGTTTGATTTTTTCACAGCTCTAAGGGACAGTAGACCTGAGTATTTGATATAAATTTCAGCTTGATACCTCTACGCGTTTCTGTTAAAAAGGGTCTTGAGAGACAGACAGACAGACAGACGGACGGACGGACAACAAAGTGATCCTATAAGGGTTCCGTTTTTTCCTTTCGAGGTACGGAACCCTAAAAATAAGTTTTCAACGTATTTCATATATCCGTGCCAACACGGCACATCATCACGTGAAACATGTCATACGCATGTCATAAACTCTGGCTGAAATTATATTATTCTCGACGTACCCATGAGGTGATAAGCGATGTGCCAACCCTTCCCTCATATGCGGTAAGCGCATCGGCAAAAACGAGTAGTCACCGGCAATAATGTCTTCCTACACGAAGGCCACCAAAATATGTGACACGCTCTTGTAGCCCTTAAATAAGAGTGTGTCACATATCTTTGCGGCCTTCGTGCAGGAAGATACTATTGCCGGTGGCTGTACAATGTAGAGAGACATACTGGAACCCCCCTGATTGGATCTCAACGGACAGCGAAGACCATTCGTAGTTTTTTAACGACCTAACGATATATACTGAGATATATTTTCGTCCATCTTCCCATGTCAATCAATCAAATCACTTATTTCAAGTAGGCTTATTGTAAGCACTTTTGACAAGTCAATAAAAATATAACAATATAGGTAGGTACAATGTGAAACATAAAATACAAAATAACAAATAAATCCGTATTAACAATTGGCAATAATCGAAAAATATATAAATATGAAGTATACATGAAAAAAAATAGCATTTATGCAAGTCAAATAAAATAATAATACAAAAACAGAATGTTTGTGTGAGTCAAAGGAACTCAGTCCCAAGCATTGTTATCATTAAGGTAGTCATCAGTACTATAATAGGCTTTACAAATTAATTTACTTTTAATATGTTTCTTAAATCTATTCATTGGTAGTATAGTGACATTATGTGGCAGTTTATTATAGGGGTGAATATCAATTTTCGCTCGAAATTTTCTAATTTCTATGGCGCAATTTATTTTTCATGATGTTACAAAATTGATATATGAACATACCCAATAAAGGACTCAAATTCTTATAAATAAAACGAAATTCTGCCTTAATTTTGATCTAGGAGTTTTAGGTTTTAGCAGTTTAAAAATTACATTTCCAAAGAAACTAGAATGGCACCAAAGAAATTATAAAATATGCCGGAGAAATTAGATAATTAAAAAGTGCTAGGTCGAGTTTTATATACTGGTGGTAGTTTGTTGTATTGTGACTTTAAAGATAAGAGATGTATCGTCAGCGAACAGTACTATATCATTGTGGTCTTTTACTAAATAAGGTAAATCATTGATATAAATGAGAAACAGGAAAGGTCCTAATATTGAGCCCTGGGGTACGCCCATTGAAACCAGTGATCCAGGGGACCGCTCAACATTCACTTACACACTCTGAATTCTCCCGTTCAAATACGATTTTAACAGATTTACCGCTGTCCCCCTTACTCCATAGAATTGAAGTTTCTTTAACAGTGTTTCGTGACTGACGCAGTCGAACGCCTTAGACAAGTCACAAAAAATGCCAATTGCATCGTGTGACTCCTCCCAGGCATAAAAATATTATTAATTAACTCTACCCCGGCGTCAGTAGTCGATTGCCCCCGAGTAAACCCAAACAGCATTTTATTCATCAGATTGTTTTTGTTAAAGTGACTTTGTAACTGCGATAAAATAATTTTCTCATAAATTTTGCTAAGTGTGGGCAGTACTGAAATAGGCCTATAGTTGATCGGGTCAGTGTAACACCCGTTTTAAAAAGAGGATTAGTTTACTTTTCTCCATTAAGTCTGGGAACTCACCATAGTCCACACATCTATTAAATATAATAACTAAGTCAGGTGCAAGCAATTCAATAAAAGATTTAACAGCGTGAACAGAAACCCCCCAAAGATCATTTGTTTTTTTGGCATTCAGAAATTTAAATGCCTTTAAAATATCCAGGTCAGTAACGTGTTCAAACTTAAATTCTGTTAAACATTCAGATAAATTACTTTCTAACAGTGCGACGGCAGAGGAACTCGATGAATTAAGATACCTCATCATGGAGAGTGGCGCATTGGTAAAAAAGGTTTCAAATTCATTGGCGACATCTATGTGGGATTTTATGAGTTTTCCATTTACGTTTGACCCATATGTGTTCTTTGTTCTTTTCTTGCGACCAGTCTCCTCGTTTATTATTTTCCATGTTGTTTTAATAACGTCGGAACTATTTTTTATCTTATCACTCAAAAAGTTACGTTTGGCTTTATGACAATCAAATTTAAAGCTTCTAGAAAACGGCTTAACATATTCCCTGAATTCATCACTCTTGTTATAACGCCGTTCCTCGTAAAGTTCGTACAGTTCCTTCCTTCGATTATGCAAGTCTACAGTAGCCCACTGACTAAAGGCATTTTTACCCTTGAATGCAATCGATTTAGGTGTAAATATTGTATTATACTGGTTTATGAACGTTTCGAAAAATGTATTGTACATGTCATTGGGACATTTGGGACTTAATTCATCGGACAATATTGGTAACTGAAAAGCGAGGCTACTCTTCATTCTCTCCAATCGTTCCGAGGTTACTGGTACATAGGTAGTTTTATTCTTTAACTTACTTAAACCCTGCTGTCTCTCAAATGTAATTAATTGGCCCAAGTGATCTGATTCCAGTGCACTAATTACAGTCTTACTAATAGGAATAATATCTGTAAAAATGTTATCAATGCAAGTTGCGCTGGTAGCCGTCACCCTGGTAGACGGAGAGCTGGCCACGTCAGATATGACAGAATAATGAGAGCAACGAAACCCCTCTAATTAGGTTGCTATACTATGCTTATTTCTAGATCCGGACATCTGGCAGCTGTAAAGTGGTGGAGGTCAAAGAACGCAGATAACTTGAAGAAAACAAATCCTCGAGTTCTAGATTTGATGCAATATTATGTAATTAATTAGATTATATCATATCCAGAAGTTTCCGTTGGGGGAAAGTAGTCCCAAGTCCCAAATGATGTATAATGCAATTTTTAGTTGGTCGCCTACTGTTTTTGTTTTCGCAATTAAAAAATAGACAATGGTTTTTAATCTAATATGTAAATATAGGCCCTGTCGTCTATAAATAACACAACTTTGGCAGTTTTTACCTATTTTGGTATCACTTTTTTCCAACTTAAAAACTTTGTTGGTCTGTCACTCTGACCTCCACCCATTGAAAGCTGCCAGATGCCCGGATCTAGCAATAAGGATGGTAAAGCAGTCTAACTAGACAGGTTTCATTGCTCTCATTATTGTGTCATATTCGACGTGGCCAGCTCTTAGACCATGGTAGGTTCCATAAAAACATAATTGAGTCCAAAGGATTTGAAGAGATTTATCAAGTTGATACTTAAGGTAGAAGTTTCCAAAACATTAATATTAAAGTCTCCACATATAATTAGTTTTTTACTGACGTGTGATAATTTAAATAACACTGTTTCCATTATATTTAGAAAGGTTTCAAAATTGCTTAAGGGTGGTCTATAAACACATACAATGGTAACTTGATCTAATTCTACAGCGGTAAGTTCAATAGTTCGTTCGACAGACAGGGATACAATGTCTTTGCGTTCTTTGAATTTCAACTGATTGTTTAAAATAATCATAGAACCACCATGTACGAATTTAATTCTGTTAAATGTACTACCAACTTGGTGGTTGTTGAAATTAAACATTACAAACTTCATTAGAACGTAGCCAATGTTCAGTAACACACAATATATCTATATTATTACAATTCAATGTTACATCCCGTACATTTTAATTATTTAATAGTAGTTTATGTAACTGTTACGTAATAAGGGTCCTTAAAACATGAGTGTGGTTTTATGAATAATAAGATCACACGAGTGTTTTAAGGCCTAATTACGTACAGTTGCATACACTGCTTTATCTACACTGATATTATTTATCCAAAATGCCGTGTTCGGAAACCATAGAATGGCCGCCATTGCACCGCCATGACCAACTCGATTGTGTCGGGGAGGCGCGTGTCGGGCTGTCGGCGGATGCGCGGGAGGGTGCAGGTGTACATTATGTTATCAAAACTCATAGCACATCAATATTTGAGCATGAAAATTTAAAATTACGTTACTGCCACAGATAAAAAGCTTATCATAGTAAAATCGGTCGTGGTAATGCTAGCTATTGCCTACCGTTTTCGAACACGTTTTAGAGAAATTACAATATGAGTGTAGATAAAGAATATTTAAAACACATAAGTAGGTAATTTAGGTCGATTTCGCGATAGGTATCGATTAATTTCGGATGTTTATCTTCTGGAGTGTTCATATACGCGGCCAAATCAGGACAAGTATTATATGTTTCAAATTATGCTAATACAGAATTCATCCTTAGGTACGAAACTTGTCTTATCATTTAAGCAAACACTTCTCAAACACATTATCACACTATTCTCTGGGATTATCACTCGAAATGGTTTTGTATACTCAAAGAAACTTACACAGTATTGAATTCAACCAAGTAACTACTGAAAAATATTTTCTTACTAAAATGTTCTTCAATAATCGAAGCAAAGAACGAATCATTTCAAAAATAACTGACATTACGATGTCTAGATTGACACATGTTTGTTTACATGATAAGACAAGTAAGGATGAATTAGAGATAACGTTTTACCCCCTTATTATAGTACGATTATTTTAAGATGTCGGTATTGTCAGTAGAATTCCTTAGTAAGATTCCGACATCTTAAAAAATTACCACTATATCCCCTTATACTCCTTATCTGTCACTTTGACAGTCGTGTTTGTTAGAAAGAGATAAAACAAAAATTAGCTACAATTAGCTAATAAGGTCTCAATAGACCTGAAAGACGTTTATAAATAAGGTAAGGTAGGGTAGGTAGGTAAGGTTTAGTTTTCTTAGGGCGTCCGGTCCGTCCGGTGATACCTACCTACTCAGCGGGTCAATCTCGGCTGCGGGAAATTTCAACTAAATAGCAATATTTTACGTGTTTTACATCATTAAATATGTCATCTATATCTAGATAGCGGAGAAGCCCTTTTTCGCTCTATAAATGGCAATATAGTTATTGATGTTAGATATTAATAGTATACACATAATAGTAGTTTATGTAACTGTTACGTAATAAGAGTCCTTAAAATACGAGTGCGGTTTTGTAATAAGATCGCACGAGTGTTTTAAGGCCTACAGGTACAGTTGCATATACTGCTTTATCTACACTCATATTATAAACCCTAAATGAGGTGTTCGAAAACCATTAGAATGACCGCCATTGCACCGCCATGGCCAACTCGATTGTGCCGGCGCGCCGGCGGTCGGGCAAGCGCGTGCTGGCGGTTGGGACGGCGCGTATTTTCATTACGTTACCATTATATCGATGTGGTAATGAATTTGAATGATGAATTTTTATACATTGTTACCACACTGTCACAGATAATACACTAATGTTACGTTACTGGTTGCAATAATGGTGGTAATTACTTACGGTTTCCGAACACAGAACAGAGGATTTATGATATGGGTGTAGATAAAGTATATTATACACGTAAGATATTGCGATTTAGTTAAAATTTCCCCGCAGTCAAGTTCGTCCCTCTTCACCTTATCTATATTCTATTATATTAAAAGTTACAAAAAGTATTAAAATAAAATACTATAAAATCCCGGGCAAGAGCACTAAAAAATCAACATTATTTGGCGATATAAATCTGCCAACAAACCAGACCTATAAATTATAGTTTCAACGAGCTGCGCCAAAAAAGCTGACGTGCTAAGCTAGCAATTTGCGATAAGCACTAAATTATTGCTGTTAGCTTAATGCTTAAGTGAGTTGCTGGCTGTGATAAGTGCTGGTGACTTTACTTGTATTATAAATAACAATATTGTAGTACACATTTTTTTCATTCTTATACCACGACGGTGACAAACAAGCATACGGCCCGCCTGATGGTAAGCAGCTACCGTAACCTATGGACGCCTGCAACCCCAAAGGAGTCACATGCGCGTTGCCGACCCTTTACAAAAAGGAGGATTCACTGTGTTGATGGCTAAAGGAACAAGAAGGTCCCTCATCGTCAACACACTGGATCCTCTTTGAGCTCTTTGGCAACCTTACTCACCAGCAGGAACACAACACTATGAGTAGGGTCTAGTGCTGTTTGGCTGTGGTTTTCTGTTAGGTGTGTTTCTGTGGTGTAAGGTACTTCCCCAGTCGGGCTCTGCTCCAGATTTGAGCGAGATGAATTTTTCTGAACGTGCCCTACCACACTTAGCGCCGCACTTAGCGAGATGCCATTCGCAGTGCCCATACCTCTTTCTTTGGCGTAGTTTAAGGACATACCCAAGTCTGGACGTAGTTTAAAGACATACCCCGGGTCCAAAACACACATTATACGGAACATTATCATCACGGTAAAATTGTGAAAATGTAGTACAGTCAGCAGCAATATAGTGGACTGTTTGACAAGGGTCTAAAGTAGGCCATATTACCACGAGGTGGTTATTTTCCCGAACGAAGTGAGGGATAATTGTTCGAGTGGTAATATGGCTTTTAGACCAGAGTAATGCATACTATTTTTCACTTCGATTGCGAGAAAATAAAATAAAAATACTTATTATTTACGCACAATAAATAAACTAAGGTGAAATTATGATTTAACTTGACGGTCGTTTAATTTTTTCAACTTCTTTGACATAGATACAAAATGTAAATACCGCGAATAAATGCCACAGACGACGGTATAATTAGCTCTTTAAACATTTTAAACACGCTTTAAAGCGCTTCCAAAAAAATTTAATTATTTTTTAATGATTGTGAAGTAGGAACTAAAAAACACCTCATGTTTGATTGTTCAGTTCATTGTTCAAACACAACATTTGAGAAATAAATTGCGTTTCCTGATTGGTCGATTTTAACATTGGTTGGTAATATACATGTTTTTTTAAGGACTTAAATTATTTACACAGTATACGCACCAATAAAGTATCTAGCGTTCCGATTAACTTCGATATGTGTTGTGATTGGTGGATTTAATATGGTGAAGTGTTCTGATTGGTCAATTTAAAATGTTTTGTAAATCATAAATATGTGTACATATTAGCCCTAGAGGCTAAATGTACTACTTTAGTCCGCCTTGGTAAGCATAATCTGACACACTTGTTGAGCATGAGAAGTGAAATAGTAGTTTATGTAACTGTTACGTAATAAGGGTCCTTAAAACATGAGTGTGGTTTTATGAAATGAGCCGCAGGCGAATTTCATAATAAGATCACACGAGTGTTTTAAGGCCTAATTACGTACAGTTGCATACACTGCTTTATCTACACTCATATTATTTATTATAAAAAATGCCGTATTCGGAAATCATAGAATGGCCGCCATTGCACCGCCGCGGCCATCTCGATTGTGTCGGCGTGGCCAACTCGATTGTGTCGGGGCTCGTGCGGGACCAATCGAGTTGGCCATGGCGGTAACATTATGTTATCAAATTCGATGTTCCAAATTTGAAACTCAGTGCTTAACAATATTTGAGCATGCAAAGTTAAAATTACGTTACTGCCGCAGATAAGAAACTTATCATAGTTAAATCGTTTGTTGTTTTGCTTGTCATTGTCTACGGTTTTTGAACGCATTTTAGAGTACTTACAGTATGACTGTAGATAAAAGTAATTAAGCAACTCAGGTGTTCAGAATGACCTTCACGCGCTCTTCTCTCAAGATCATTTTGAACACTTGAGCTGCTCTATTACTTTTGCTGCTGACTGTACGGAGGTATGGTCTGACAGATGTATGCAGCCCGCCGTACGTGACCATACATGTACATGGTATAGGTAAGCATTGTAAGCGCAACATAGATTTAAGATGGCGCTACGCTTATAAGGGCGCCAATATAAGATCTAACAAAAATACTGGTGATCCGTTTAATAGCATAATAAAATTGGTATCGTACCTATATTCTAATTACGAAAAAGAAAAAAAAAATTACGCGAAAAAAAAATTGATTTTGTATGATGAAGGAATGTATGGGACGTGTCTCATATATAATTTTTAAGAAAAAAAAACCGACTTCAATGGGGGTAGCCGGTGAAGGATTATTGTAGATAGATGGTGCACTTAGATTCCATACAATGAAATAACTTGCTTAAAAAACGCAGCGGAGAGGACCAATCGCCAAACGTGAACTATGCGTCGTTGAAGAGTTCCGTTCTGATTATCATCAACAGTTCCACTTCATCAAATGTCACTCTTTTGAATGAAAATGCTTGATTTGTTGATAAAAATACAAAAGTCACTTTATGTATGCCTTTAAGATTTGAGGAATTCCCTCGATTCCTCGTGGAACTCATCATCAGAACTTGAGCTTGACGAAAATTGGTCCTGACAATCTAACTTGCTTAACAAACATAGCGAAGAGGAAGAATCGCCAAACATGAACTATGCGTCGTTGAAGAGTTCCGTTCTGTTCATCATCAGCAGTTCCACTTCATCAAATGTCACTCTTTTGAATGAAAATGCTTGATTTGTTGATAAAAATACAAAAGTCACTATGTGTAAGCCCTTAAGATTTGAGGAGTTCCCTCGATTCTTCATGGATCCCATCATCAGAACTTGAGCTGGACGAACATTTGTTCTGACAATTAAACTTGCTAAACAAACACAGCGAAGAGGACGAATCGCCAAACGTGAACTATGCGTCGTTGAAGAGTTCCGTTCTGATCATCATCAGCAGTTCTACTTCATCCAATGTCACTGTTTTGAATGAAAATGATGGTTTTGTTGATAAAAATATAAAAATCACTATATGTATGCCTTTAAGATTTGAGGAGTTCCCTCGATTCCTCATGGATCCCATCATCAGAACTGCGTTTTGACAAAAACGGGACCAATCTGTATATATATACTTACAATCAAAAAAAGAATTTTCAAAATCGGTTCAGACATGACGGAGTTATGGAGTAACAAACATAAAAAATAAAAAAAAAATAAAAAAAAAAAAAAAACATACACGCCGAATTGAGAACCTCCTCTTTTCAAATCTTGAAGTCGGTTAAAAAAGAAATGTCGCGTCCAAAAATTTTTTTTCCTATTTTTAGGGTTCCGTACCTCGAAAGGAAAAAACGGAACCCTTATAGGATCACTTTGTTGTCCGTCTGTCTGTCTGTCTGTCTGTCTGTCTGTCTGTCTGTCTGTCTGTCTGTCTGTCTGTCTGTCTGTCTGTCTGTCTGTCAAGACCATTTTTCTCAGGAACGCGTGGAGTTATCAAGCTGAAACTTATATCAAATACTCAGGTCTATTGTCCCCTGTGAAACCTGTGAAAAAATTAAACTTAAAAGCCAACGCAATCAAAAGATACAGTCGTTTATGCTGCAAATTTTAGAGTTTTTCGGCACTCGTAAAACCTACGGGGTACTTCCCGTCAACTCAGAAACTTGAAATTTGGCACGAAGCAACGTCATATAGCATAGACAATGGAAAAATTACAAAAAGTAGACATTTTTAGTAAAATCATACAAAAAAATATGTTTTTAAATTTTAAACTTACTACCTTTTTCCTCGTAAAGGCGTGGAGGTATTCAATTGAAATTCATGTCAAATACTCAAGGCTTTATAGGACCTTTCAGATGTAGCAAAACCAAACTTTTATGTCAACGCAATCAAAAGAAATAGCAATTTAAGTCGCATATATTGAAACTGAGTACTCGCAAGAAACTCAAAACCTAAAGGGTACTTCCCGTAAACTCAGAAACTAGAAACTTGGCACGAAGAAATTTCATATAGCACAGACAAAGGAAAAATTACGAAAAGTAGACATTTTTAATAAAATCATACAAAAATTTTTTTTTCAATTTTAAACTTACTACCTTTTTCCTCGTAAACGCGTACAGGTATTAAATTGAAATTAGTCATAAACATACTACAACTTTTGCTTGTTATAGGTTTGTACGGAACCCTCGGTGCGCGAGTTCGACTCGCACTTGGCCGGTTTTTTTTCTTAGTTGCAATGTATATCGTGACGATATCGTCTCGAAATCTCCAAATGCCATGCAGATCTGACGGAATAGTTAGTAAATACCTATGTACATAATTATACGTCCCACTGCTGGGCATAAAGTTCCAGTACCTATAGACCACGGACCAAGAGAGAACCCAATGGAGAACCCGGACATAACTCTTAATCTATTTCCCTAACCACAGTTGAACCTTATTACCGAGCAAAACAGTATTTCATAGGTGACCAGTAAATAATTGTAAAAACGATCCGATAGAGACCATATTGTAGGGGGCGGTGTCTCACTCGCACTCGTTACAAAATTTGTCACGTTTGATAGGTACATATTGATATTTTGATTGTCTAATGACGTCATTACTTCCTTAGTCAAAAGACATAGTCCCCTAGATAACCCTCTCTTTCGGCCTCACTTTGTGACCGAAGAGTATGCTCCAGTTTAAAATGATAACTTCATGGAGGAGACGAGGGAGAGACATGAAGTTAATTACAATCTGGAGATCATACTTCGACCACAAAGTGAGGCCGAAAGAGAGGGTAATGTGGGGGGCTGCATCTCATTCTAAGTAGGGTGACCATATGTACTATGATGTATGTGGGATTGGGCTAGTATGAAGACAAATATAAAATATGCTTGTCGTCTAGTAAGTATTGTCCAGAAAGAGAAGTCTCATAGTTCATATGGGAACTTATACATTCTACTGACTTAAGGAGCTGGCCACTTCAGATACGTTGGCGCGATGGTGGGAGCAGGGAACCCCTCTAATTACTTTACTATTTTAAACTTATTGCTAGATCCAGGCATCTGGCAGCTATTTATCGGAGGACGTCAGAGTGACAGACCAGCAAAATATTTCAGTTAATAGGTAAAAACTGTCGAAGCCTATCGCTAATATAATAACAAAAAAGTAAAAACATTGCGTATCGCTACGGGAAAAAAACAGTAGGTAGGCGACAAACAATATATTAACGTAACGTCATTTTGCACTATTTTCCCCCAACAGAAACTCCTGAAAATGATATAATCTTATTAATTACATGATACTGCACTGCATCAAACCTAGAACTGTAAGAAATTTATTTCTTACAACTCGTTTGCATAACACCGATGAACAATTGCCAGATGTCCGCGTCTTAAAATCGGGGATAGTTAGTATAGCAAACTAAAACTAAGTAAGTACAGGGGGTTCGTGGCTCTCACTATTGCGTCATATCTGATGTGGACAGTTCTCCGACTTTAATATACTTAAAGGTATATAAAGAAAATAGCAAAACATCAAACTGCTCAATGGTTGACTGGAAGAGATCTCTTCCATGTAAAAATATTGTATATTCTTCCTGTTGTATTTTTCTTTGTTGTACAAATGTTGTACTATAAAGTCTATTTTAACGGCCTCCTAGCCTAGTCGGTAGTGACCCTGCCTATGAAGCAGGACGTCCCGGGTTGGAATCCTGGACAAGGCATTTATTTGTGTGTTTATCACGGATATTTGTTCCTGAGTTATGGATGTTTTCTATGTATGTATTTATATGTATATATCTATTACATATATCGTCGTCTAGTACCCACAACACAAGCCTTATTGAGCTTACTGTGGGACTAGGTTGATTTGTGTAAGATTGCCCCATAATATTTATTGATTTATTTATTATACTGCCACTACTACAATTTTTTGTATGGCCTTGTGCCATTTTAGGACCCTTTCGAAAGGGCCTAAAAAGACCCGCGGGCCACTCCTGTCCTGTGTAAGTAATACTTAGGAACAGACGTAATACTTAGGAACAGACCATGTACTTATGTACATTTCTGTAAAAACAGCAAAACCGACCCGCAGTTTGCCGACATCATAGTCACCCTATTGTTTGACAATCTTAACTTGTTGTTAAATCGTAAAATTGAATGATTGTGGATTACCGGTGAAAGGAAAGTCTACTTTATTGTAAAGTCTCACCCCTGCACCCTTTTACACAACATATCTTGACCATTTTTACTTAAAAATGTTGTTACGAAATGTTGTTGAGCTGAGCGGCGTCATTTGAAATAATATCAGTGACATATTATGTCAGTGATGGGACTGATGGGATGGGGATACCAGACCGTATTTTAAATATTACAAAACTTACTACTGTCTGCAATATTAATTGCAATTCTTTAATTAATTGAATGAATAATATTTACGTCGTAAACAAATTCAAAGCAGCTAAAAGGGAACAAAGTATTAATTCAAAATCTTGCAATAAATTATTATAAGTAGGAAGTAACTTCTAGTGTGTTACTAAAATAAATGTATATAAATAAAACCATATTGGTAAGTTTCATAAGTTGGCAGCATTGTGCGAGTGAGACACCGCCCCCTACATTATGCTCTCTATAGGACCGTTTTTATTACTTTTTACTAGTGACCTATGAACGACTGTTTTGCTCGGTAATAAGGTTCAACTGTGGTTAGAGGAATATAGTAAAAGTACTATCCGGATTGTATTCTGATCCGTGGGGAGAGACAGATATTGACAGATGCGTTCAGAAATTTTACTCAGAGTATTACCCTTAACGGAAGGTAGAGAACCCATGTCCAATACCAAGATTCCTTTATTGGGCAGTCTTGTAAAAATGTTATTTACAAAGCCATAATAAAATGCAAATTCATTCGGAAAAACCTTATTCCAATCAATAAAACGAAACATTTCCAAACATTCCCAGGTCAAATTCCGCAAATAACAATAACGATCTCCAGCCATTTCCTTCAGTCGTTACGACCCCCAATCTCGGTACAATCTATCCCTAAATTCAATCTGCCTGTCCCCTTCACGCCGGGGTTACGTTTAACGGGATTGACAGGGACAGACATTAAAATTCGTTGACGTACATAAATAGATATATCTGAAGTCTAAAGTAGATCACACATATGTGAGCTAAAGCATGATAGCAAAGCACATTTTTGATGAAGTATGGAAATATTTCGTGACGTTGATTTTATAATTCTTGGTTGTTTTATGGACTTTATGACCAAGTTCCTCATAGAGGACATCTCATAAAGTGACTAAAGGTAAATGCATCATGCACATCAGCTACCATTCTATCGCTAAAAATAGTTATTTGTTATACAAGGGTGCAAAGTTGTATTTTAACCGCGAGTGTGGAATTGAATCACGAGCTGGCGAATGGATTCTAGGGTTGAACTACGAGCTAGCGATTGGATTCTATGGTCGTGATTCGAAAATAGTATCCTGAACGAAGCGAGTAGTCCAAAAATAGAATCCTGAGCGTAGCGAGTGTTGCAACACACGAGACATAAAAATAACTTTGCAGCCGTGTAACACAAACCGGTTCACCTCACTAGAGCGAGGAAAATACTACATAGGTCCAAGAAAAACAACTGGAATATGTAAAATCAGTCTTTATTCTTAATTGAACACAATTCAATATAAAATTAATTTTACATCCACAACACCTGATTTGATTAGACAATTATCAAATGGGCGAACATTGTCCTGTTTAAAAAAAGTAACTAATAACACGTTCGAATTTCAGATATTCTTTGCACTCCTGTGAATAAAATGCATTTTTGCTATCTGTTTTTAAAGAATAAAAAGGGTTTTCCGAGCTAGTGAGGTGAAAAAATACTTTAACTGTTTTCGAACGTAGCAGAAATTACTTTGGTAGCCTATCACTCCTATCAGTAGCGGTAAGGCGTAGGAATTTCAATCCGAATTTCACGGGTTCAAACCCCGACTATCATTCGGTATTTACAAGTCGCTTTTCGGTTAAAGGAGACATTGCGAGGAAATCAGACCTTAATCCCAATAAGACATAGTTACCCCTCTGGGTTAGAAGATCAGATAGAAGTCGCCTTTGATAAAACTAGTTCCTACGTCAATTCTTGGCTTATGATTGCCAAGCGCACCCCAGGGTCTATTAAACGAAACATACGCTAGAAAGATTATGTGAAGGGTACACGGAAAGAACATGTCTAGTCACATTGACAACATTTTGAGTTATAGCGCTTTTAAAATTTGGAACGATTCAATTAACCATACTATTTTCGTAACTAGATGGTTTTTATGAGTTAAGAAGTGGATATACGTTAACATTTACATCTGTAACAGAAGTTGATACTAATAGTTCATTGCAAGCTCTACATTTTGATATAGAAATCTCATTTTACAAAAAAAAGTGACTAGACATGTTCTTTCCGTGTACCCTTCATGTATAAGTAAGTATATAATGCTTTTCAGACAAATCGCGGTTCATGCGTCACCTATTCGTATACATATCTATTGTAGGCTTTACTGCGGAATTTTACGAGGGCCGTAAAGGCTTGTTTTATTGGCACGCGCCATACGCCGCGAACATGGTATTCACGACACGTTCAGTATGTCGCTTAATTAGGAGTGAACGCTTAGCGGGTTTTTGGCGATTTTACCTATTCATAAAAGAGTTTTTTTTTGCTGCATCGATATCTTTTTTGACACTCGTCTTATAGTATACTTTGAGGAAGCCGCAGGCCGCAGCCAACTCGGAAGAGAAAGTCGGCATCATCATCATATATTTAAGAGCTAGGCTCTAGTCGGTGAATAAATTTCCATGCCTGTCTGTCATTTGCCTTCTCTTTTACAGCCTGATACACACGACGTTTATTTTTTCCTTTACTTGATCCATGTGTAACATGTGTTCTCCTTGGCTTTCCTGCCTTCCTTTCTGCTTCAACTCTACCTTCTATGAAAAGAAAGTCGAACTTGAAAGTTGAAAGTCGGGTTTTGCCCGAATATATACCTACCTCCTCAGGCATCTGTAGAAAGAGCGCGCTTGAATTTCGGGCTTTACTCGATTATGCACCTTAATAGAGCCGCAGGCATCCATACTAAGTAGGAGGCGCGCTTCAAAGTCGGGCTTCGATCAATTATATACCTTGGAAAAGCAGGCGTCCATAGTAGAAACGCGCGCTTGCATGTCGGGCTCGATCCGTTTATATGACTTGGATAAGCCTAAGCCGCAGGCGTCCATAGTAAAAGCGCGCTTGAATGTCGGGTTTCAAGACGCACTAACCCTTTATCTTTTACTTCCAGAGTCCAACGCCTCCTCAATACGTGTTCTGGTACCACAACGACCGCATGATCAACTACGACGCGACGCGCGGCGGCATCACCGTGGAGACTGAGCCCGGAGCTCGCACACAGAGCAGGCTCACTGTGCGCGACGCCACGCTCAAGGATTCGGGGAACTATACGTGCAGCGCGAGTAACACTGAGCCGGCTAGTATACACGTGTTCGTGTCTGAAGGCAGTAAGTATCCTCATCTTATTAGAGGGAGGGAGACATACATACATCACGGCGCGCCGTCCCATGACTCCACGACTTCACTGAGAACAGGCTGGGCGGCTGCAGTGGCCGAGGAGGCGAAACGCCGCAAATATATCGCTCGTGCAAATCAGCATACACTCGTAGCCTTAGCTGTCGAAACTCTAGGGCCGTGGTGCTGAAGCGCCCGCAAACTTATTACAGATCTATTAAGAAAACTATTTGAGGTAACCAGAGACCTTAGAGCTGGCTCGTTCCTCGCACAATGGATAAGTATATGCAATGGATAAATAGCAATCCAAAAAGGGAAAACGCAGCCAGCATTATGGGACTCTACCGCAATAGTCATAGTAGTTTATTAGTTAGATTTTAGAATACTTTTTATGTGTATTTTTTGAATTATTAAATAAAAGATAAAACTTGTGCCATTCTTTCGAACGCATCAACTTTTAAGGAAAAAAAATCCTGAAATGTCAGATTTGCGTGATGCTGCCATAATTTTTTTGGCACCTCTCGACGAGTACTATCGAATGGGCGACGCGTCCACTTTCTAGTAAATGAAGTAGGTAGTAGTCAAAAAAAGGGTCATATTTTGCTGACTATACAAAATGCTCCACCTTCGGCTCAGGCTACCAGGTACTAAAATACATAACATTTTACGTGCATTGCCCTACATAAGCCGAATTTTTCTGCTACTCGATGAGGTAGGGTTGCCTAGGCCTACTCTTGATCTAAGATGAATGTACGTATAGTTAAAAAAAATCTATTTATCACTAGCTAGCAAATATTGCGTCGTTCTCCAGCTATCAACTGTCACGATGAATATCTCTAAACTCCCCTTTTCAAATTCCAGGCAACAAAATGGCCGCCATTCTCCGACGGAACGAGAGCGCCATCACCGGCATCACGTCGAGCGTCACATGCATGTTGCTGCTGGCTTCAGTACTACTACAGTGCGGCCTGCGATGACGGAGTGCAGAAGTAGGCTAGACGACTATGACTATAGTACTAAGGCGTTGTGGAGTAAGGGTGGTTAGGTAAAAGCTCTGGTATTTGATTGATAAAGCATTTTTAATTAAGGGATTTCAGTTAGGAAATGCAAGTCTACGTATACAGCCTTATTGGTGAGCGTTCAGCGGCGTCAAGCGCGTCCGTACGGCCCCAGCGGCGAGCGTTCGGCGACGGGACCAGGGGGCTTAGCCAAGATGACAATCGTTTGTAGAAAACGAATCTAAACGGTATCCGTCTCTCTATCGCACTAATATGGAAGAGTGAGCGTGAGCGTGTAGCGTTTAGTTTCGTTTTCTGCGAACGATTGTCATCTTGGCTAAGCCCCGAAAGCTACGACGATCTTCCAAAGGACTTCAGGAGCTTTCACTGAAGCTACTCCCATACGATCGCATTTGTTTAGGTAGGAGAGAGAGATTCAAAATTGCATGGACAATTTATGAATAATTTATCATTTATTTTTATTTATGGATAACATATTTATGAATGAATTCATTCATAATGTGTCCATGCAATTTTGAATCTGGTTGTGCCTACGCGTCGTCAGTTTGCACCCAAAGGCCAGTCCGCTCGCATACGTTTACATTTTGTTAAACTTTAACATGAACGTCGCGCCTAGTGCCTCGCTATTCGCCTCGCTCGAACGTTCTATCAGTTTGCATCCAAAGTAATTATTTTTCTAGTACCTATCATGGTTCAAAGAACAGCTTCTGTGTTAAACATTTCCAGCCCTTATACCTTTCATCGTATCAACGGAAGACGATACTGGGATGACTTTCAACTGACTTGGTTTGGCAACTCGCTTAATGTCACTAAAGTCGATGACTCTTGGTCATCTTGTCCAAAACCAATTATAAAATCACTCTGCCCCAACAGCCCGAAGCTAATTTATTTGCGTTGGTTTGGTTAGTATTCAAAATTCAACAACTAAGTCGACTATGTTAGAAAGTTATGAAAGAAAAATGGAAAAATTCACATCCATCGAGTAAGCAAGCGGAGAAACTTGGGAGCTCAGTTAACCTATTGACCGCCACAGTCGGCTGTGGCCGACATCAAAAAGTTGTGCCACGGACGCCAACGACGGCTACAGCCGACAGGCTTTGTAATGCAATAGGGACCTACGCGGGCTTCCGCAAAGTTCAATTTCGCTTGACAAAACGCGATTACGTGGCGTCGGTGGCGCGTCATTTTTGTTCAATGCTTGGCGGTCAAAAGGTTAATACAGCGGTGATCTGGTATACCAGGGTCGGGAGTTCAAATCCCGCCCGAGGCAGTGATTTTTTCCATGTCTCCTTTATTTCTATCACTGTGACATCGCTAATTGACGTCCCTATTAAATTATAATTGTCAACGGTATCAAAACAAAGATCGACTCAAAATAAGCATAATTTGGCTTAAACGTCATAACTTTCACTCAACCCAGAATCCTCAGGAATAACATAAGAACAGCAGGTAAACGCTGTACCTAACCAATCTTACTCCATAACTGTATCCAAATAGTTTACCAATTAAGGCTCGTTCGATTTCTTCCGAAGAACTTTTCTACCAATAGCGAATTGTTTATCTCGTGTGTTCATGTGTCTAATCTTGAAACTGTTTATTCACTTAGATTAATAATAAATAGGTAACAGAAATAAAACCCTGCTTTAGCTAAATGGTACATCGTCTTTATCAACCGACTTCAAGATTTGAGTATTTTTACAGCAGCTTGAGCATTTGCTTTTGGAAAGGTGGCTAAGTGAAGTCGGTTCTTTTTCATTTGAAATTATTGTTACAATACCAATAACAATCGAGTCATAAATGCCTTCTGCTTTCGCTCTCAGTCTCTCGATCTATCAGACCCTCCCCCCCGAAATTATACTACAGTGATTCCAGCGATTTTTTTCACAACCCACATGGTTGATTCAATAAATGTCCCCCCAAACCAAAAGTTTGGATACGCTGTCAATAAGTTCGAATTAGAAAAGCCGGAGAAAAGTGAGTTTTATAAACGCTAATGACGTGCTTTAGGCTAACGGTCGCACTTAATCGTAAAGCAAACGTATTTAAATTAGAGCAAAATCAAGGATTAGACACACTAACAAACAAATTCCTCATTAAAATAAATACATAGACGAATCGTAATTACTAGTGTGTAGTCTATAATAATGGATATCGGAGAATAAAAAACTATGTAACCTTAAATATTATTACTCTACGTAATATTGTAAAATAATGTTTGTTTGTATAATTATGTTATAGTAATTAAGTAAGAAAATGTGCATTATAGATAATATCAATTATATAACATCAGTCAAACAGAAATTATTTTCAAGTTATTTACTGAAATTATTGAGCGTTTAAGTAATAATTAAAACTTTTAATGCTATTGAATTTTTCTAACCCTTCTATCGCCGCGTACATGCCATGTATATAAAATATAGAAAAATGTTGTGAATAAATTTATGCTACTACACTCGTTGTCACATATAGATGACAATAGCGGCTAAAGGGTTATTTTTTATTTGTATAAACTTATTTAAGGCAGGCAATTTATTTTCTGTTGTATTGTTTTTCGTTGCTTAGGAATTTCATTAGGTAAAAAAGCAGGAAATTGACTACCATCACGCACTAATATTTCAAAAATATTAACATGTGGCGTCACGCTCAACGTAATTCATAAGTTGATCACCAAATCTAAACTATATTCTAATTCTAGTATAGGTACTTGGATTCAAATTTAAGTCAATTATGATAAAGCTGATATATTACCTTCCCATTTTCGGTGCGTAGCATTTTTTAAATTCGTTCCATTCGTTCTGCTTATTTAACTTATTTTGTACCTATATTTAAATTATCTCGATCCAAGAGCTAATGTACTGGGTAAAATATTTACATGACCAGTTACCAAATTCTTGTAATTTTAGCTCTATTGCGTATCTAGTCAAAAATATTTATTTACATACACCTACCTCGCATAAACTTTTTATTTAAGTGTTTTTATGCACTGTCATGTATAGAAGTCAGGGATTGGGTGAAGATAAAACTTAGTTTTAGTGATAGCTCGGCGTTCGAGTTGACCGCCATTCTGCATCAAATGTTTTAGTGTAAAAATAAATATAACACTTTATTCCAAGGAATCAAAATCTAGAAATATTTGAGCTGCGAAGATGAGTTTTTAACAAGGTGACAAAACAGTCACGATAGGATGACAATTCTTAACCGGCTAAGATTTTTTTTTTTTTTTTATACCACGACGGTGGCAAACAAGCATACGGCCCGCCTGGTGGTAAGCAGTTACCGTAGCCAATGGACGCCTGCAACCCCAGAGGATTTACATGCGCGTTGCCTACCCTTTAGGAACCTATACACTCCTTTTTTGAAGAACCTCATACTGTAGCCCACTGGGTAAGATTAATAAGTATGACACCTTTAGGTTTTTATCACCTTGTTAAATCAGAGTAAATGAAGATATGTATCATATACTTACTTAATAGTATATGGAAAGTCTTGATTTAGAAAATAGGTAAAGGAATACTTAAATACTATCGGTATACTTGTATAATAAAGAATAGGTAATATTTGATATAAATAAAATTTGTTACTTAATTTAATGTACATATGGATTATTTAAATGAAGAGTAGTTAATTATATCGGTAATTATTTAGCATTAAGTATTGTAAATATCTGTCTGTCAGTGTTATTTAAATTACTGTACAAACAATTATGGTGATCGGTATGCAATAAAGATTTCTCCGGAAATAGTGTTTTTCTTTTATAGATTACGACATACACACAATGGCAAGTAACTAAACCTGGACCGCTATCTATTTGTGTTGTCAAATTCTAGGCACATTTTATACAATATGCGCTTTTTTTTTTCGCCGCCACGCCAATGAAGTAATAAAGTGTTATCAACGCCAAGCAAACAAATTGTACGTAAATTTTTTTATACCACGACGGTGGCAAACAAGCATACGGCCCGCCTGATGGTAAGCAGCTACCGTAGCCTATGGACGCCTGCAACTCCAGAGGTGTCACATGCGCGTTGCCGACCCTTTACAAAATAGGAGGATTCAATGTGCAATAATAAAAACAATGATTCGTTTGTTGTAACAATTCTAAAGCAGTGATGGATACCAGATTTATAAATTTTGTCAATCGACGATGTAACTATACTAACAATAAGATATAGAAAATATAAAGAACGTGTAAAAACCGACGAACGCCTCGACTTGATATGAAGTCATGGCGTGTGGGGCACGGAATGAACTGACTTCACATCAAGCCATTGGCGGCAAATACGTTAAATAATTATATTTTTGTAGCTAATAAATATTCAAAATAGATGATTACACGTGCATCACGTCTTACGACACGGCTTTGAAACAAATGAAAGTACAATAAGTATTTAAGCTAAGTTTATCTAATAATTAATTGGTGTTGTTATCTATGGCAGAATCGACACGAATTTTGTCTTCAATAATTTCGGTTAAAAAATCTGGTAGAGAAAAACAATCGTATATAACAGTGATTTCATTTTATTTACAACAAACCGTCACTTTCACGCACAAATTAGTAAATATTCCACAAACATAATAAAGTTCATCCTACTATACTTTACAATAACATCCATTATGTACCCCTATTACAACAATTGAAGACCTAAAACTGAGCAATAATGTCAATGATAAATTGATGAATTTATCATTGACATAGAAACTATAACTACTTCATCATCAGTGATAGCTGCAAGAAATTTTACTTAAGTAACTTTTCCAGCGCTTTTGAACATATACAGCCTTGGCCAGAAGTGTTGAGCACCCTTGCGATTTTCATACAAAACTGGAAAGTTTAGACCGGCGTTTCTATCTTTTTTGAAGTTTTTTATCAATTAATTCAAACTGAACAGGCATGTTTTGTTGAAGGGAGCAGTAACTGCATAGAATATTTGCAATTTGTCGCACCGACTTAAATTCGCATTTTTGGGACCTCCACTTTTCATATTTTATAGGTACCTTGAAAGTGTTATTAAGTGAAGTTTTCTAGATATATCAATAAAATATAAAATTTTACGTCATCGTACATTGTTATGATAAGAGAATTAATACTTAACATCAAAATTGTAAACAAAAAAGAGCTATGCTCAACACTTCTGGCCAAGGCTGTATGTGTATGGTCCAGAGTTGGGCATAATCAATTTGGAATTAATTACACGATTACATTACAGTAATCGTGATTCCTCGGTAATCGATTACTTAGGTAATCAAAATTACTGTAATACTGTACTGTGATTACATCTGTAATCCATTACTTAGGAATCAGTATTGTAAACCACTACTGTAATCTTGATTCCTCAGTAATCAAGTACTTAAGTAATCTGAATTATAAAATTACTAAATTCCTGACTGGATTACACCGTGAGTGTCATTGGCATGGTTGTCAGGGGTGATTTATAAACAATGATGGATATAATTAAAGATTGCTTGCAAATGGGTTTTGATAAAGCCAGTTATGTGCGAGTCGGACTTTCACACGGAGGGTTCCGTACCAAAACACGAAAAATAACACGTTCCTTGTATAAGGATCCCTTGAATTTATATCGCATTTCTTTACATTCTTTGCTTAATCCTCGTGGCTGAGGGACGTGACGATGTGGACACTTTTCCCCTGTGCTCTTCTAGCCGGTCGATCCTGGACTCGATGCATTCTTGCCTGTAGTGTGGCTTTAGTGGCGGACCGATTTTGTGGCTGACTGTACTGTTCTTTAGACAATCATCTAAATACTTATAATTTATTCTAATATCGGTTAGGAGGAATTGGTTCTAAATCAGTTTACAAGTTTTTGATATTATACGATTTTATGGCTGACTGTATCTTCAGACAATCATCTGATACTTAGGGTATTGAGACGATTCTAATATCGGTTAGGAGGAAGAGGTTCTAAATCAGCTTGCAAGTTTTTGATAGTTTATGATTTTGTGGCTGACTGTACTTTGTTTAGACAATCATTTGATACTTAGGGTATTAAGACGATTCTAATATCGGTCAGGAGGAATAGATTCTAAATCAGTACAAGTTCTTGACAGTTTATGATTTTGTGGCTGACTGTACTTTTATTTAGATAATCATCTAAATACTTATTATTATGTAGAAGGAATTGGTTCTAAATCAGTTTACAGGTTTTTGACTTTCTACGATTTTATGGCTGACTGTACTTTTATTTAGACAATCATCTACATACCTACTTATTATTATTTATTCTAATATCGGTTAGAAGGAATTGGTTCTAAATCAGTTTACAGGTTTTTGACAATATACGATTTTGTGACTGACTGTACTTTACTTCAAACACTGTGAGTTAAATAAAAGCTTACAAAAAATAGCTTTCTTAATATACTTAAGGTGCATCACACAATTGAGCGGAATTCAGTCGATCATAGACAATAATCAGCCGGAAATCGGAAACAACCGAACTTCCGGCTAATTTTTGTCTATGGTGTCTGATTTTTTGTATGGAGTCAGACAAAATTCAGAGGTTGGGTTTTTTCTTACTTAGAGCTGACTTTTGTCAATGATCGACCGCTACGATTCCGCTAATCGATGCCCAAAGCCTGAATCCGAACTGATATATGTAAAAAAAACATCACAAGCATGGCAGCAGTGCGAAATTAATATATATCTATGTAGAAGTAATCTAGTGGTAATCAGTCAACAATTCCAGTAATTTGGAATCAATTTTGATTCCCAATTAATAGTAATTGTACTATTTCTATAGATGATTCCTGATTCCTTAATATGTACTGGTAATCATCGTTTCACTTGATTACATCACAAGTAATCTGACAACCGGTAGTGGATTACAGAAGTAAAATCAAGTAATCGTGTAATCAGGAATCGATTACGAAATGCCCATCTCTGGTATGGTCATGAATAGCAGACATGATAAAAAGTAAGAAATAGTTCAGAAACGTAATTTAATTTAAAATTAAGTTAAAAACATTAACCTTGATTTAACCCTTTATAGAACAAAGGTCTAAAAAAAGACCACCAGTAACATCATCTTTTTGTAATTTTTTCTTGTACAGAATTTTTAGGACTATACATTTTCAGTCTTGCCCGTTAAAGGGTTAAAAATACATAAGTAGGTAACTGCGGCTGAGGAAAATAAATAGATTTTGACACAGTCGCCATTGGATATATCGGAGCGACTAAGGTGGTCATAAATATCTGGGCAACGCCTGTATTGTCAAGGTGATAACGTGCATGTTTAGATATTTTAGGGTACTTTGGCCGCTCCGATATATTTGCTGGCGATTGTGCAACGGTAAAAAAAATGCAACATCCCTTTGAAATACTTTCACAGCCAAATGCTAATTATAAATAAGAAATAAATAAACAAATGCGAATGAACATCACTAAATAAAACCGATTTTAAAAATCTATTTTTTCCGACACATTTTTGTGTACTGTCTTTTTGTTTCAATATGATATGATTATTACATAATAGTAGTTTATGTAACTGTTACGTAATAAGGGTCCTTAAAACATGAGTGTGGTTTTATGAAATGAGCCGCAGGCGAATTTCATAATAAGATCACACGAGTGTTTTAAGGCCTAATTACGTACAGTTGCATACACTGCTTTATCTACACTCATATCATTTATTATAAATGCCGTATTCGGAAATCATAGAATGGCCGCCATTGCACCGCCGCGGCCATCTCGATTGTGTCGGCGTGGCCAACTCGATTGTGTCGGGGCTCGCGCGGGAAAATCGAGTTGGCCATGGCGGTAACATTATGTTATCAAATTCGATGTTCCAAATTTGAAACTCAGTGCTTAACAATATTTGAGCATGCAAAGTTAAAATTACGTTACTGCCGCAGATAAGAAACTTACCATAGTTAAATCGTTTGTTGTAATGCTTGTCATTGTCTACGGTTTTTGAACGCATTTTAGAGTACTTACAGTATGAGTGTAGATAAACGTTATTAATTACCTAGTATACACCGTGGGCCCATATAACTAGACAGATTCTAACAGAGTATTCCTGATCATATTTAGATACTAAAATGTCCTATAAACTTTTCTGGAATACGCCTAGTTTCAGAGTTAATACCATTTTTTTTTAAATACACTTTTTATTATAACTCATCACAAAACGCCTTTCTAATGGCGTTGTTGCCACCATTGGACATAGTTTACACGTCCTTATTGACAGATATCAAAGTGACAAGGAAAACTTTGCAGAAACTAAATTTTTACAAAAAAAATGTACCAATTTGTTTTAGGCGATAATTTTATTAATAACATTTGCTTTTCATGTGCAATAAACATTCAAAAAATGGAAAAAAAAAAACGAAAAAAAAAATATTTTTTTTGGCGAAATTCACATAATATTTTTTCCTTCTTTTGGTCTTAGAAATTCGTGGTTAAGATCTGTCGGGTTATTCCAGCCCACGGTGTATAACAAACCGTCAAGTGACAAGCAAAACTCACTGAATTAATTTTGTACTAAGCAGAAATGTCTGCAATCGACATTTCAATTTTATAATTGAAAGAAAAATGGAAAAAATTGAAAAGTTCACTGCGTCGAGCAAGATTCGAACTTGCGACTTGCGGCCTCTCGTAACGGGTTAGCGCATTGTTATCGATGTTATTCTAATTTGACTAGGAACTTCGATGCCGTTAATGTGTATATACATCCTCTTTGATATACACTTACGATAGATGTCGCTACACGTCTCCCTCTGACGTAGGCAATGAAGGAACCGATGGAAAGATTCACCGAGGTTGAGTAAGCGATGGCTCAGTTGGTCAGAGCGATCGGATCGGTACTCCAAGGGGTCGCAAGTTCGAATCTTGCTCGAAGCGGTGAATTTTTCCATTTTTATTTCAATTATAAAATTGAAAACTCACTGATTGCAGAAAAGAAAACTAAAATGAACCTAGTTAACCAAGAACTTTTAATACTAGTGCGATTCAGTATGGCTATGAACTTGTGGTTGTATTTAGTGAGTTTGGGTTATCACCCGACAAAATAACCCTTAAAAGTCATTGAGTATCAGGAGATGCCATCCCTAAGATTTTTTGTGTCCCAAAGGTTGTAGTGAAAATCCCTACAAGTCTATACTACTCTTTGATTCAGTCATAGCTGTCAACCGCCAAACATGGCGCACAAAATTTGTTCTAGATGTCACATCTAGTAGAATACATAAAAAATCAATCATAAGACATAGTAGGCAATAACATTTTGGCCAGCAGTAAAACTAAAGGTATGATTAGACAAATACCAATGATGCTTCTCTGTTAACACTTTCCGTACCACACTTCGCTACGCGCTACGCTCGTGGCCGATCCTAGCGTTTTCCTCGTATGTAGCGGAAAGAGCCTACGAACAGAGAGCCCGCTTAGCGGGTTCCTGGTCGTGAAAGTGTTAAAGGTTGACTGGTAGAGAATGCCTTACGGCATTAAGTCCGCCAAAACAAAGGTTACAAAAGTAACTGTATATTTTTTAATGTGCAATAAAATTTAAATAAATACAGCCTTGGCCAGAAGTGTTGAGCACCATTGCGATTTTCATACAAAACTCGAAAGTTTAGACCGGCGTTTCTATCTTTTTTGAAGTTATTTTATCAATTAATTCAAACCGAACAGGCATGTTGTGTTGAAGTGAGTAGTAACTGCATTGAATATTTGCAATTTTCACACCGACCTAAATTCGCATTTTTGGGACCTCCACTTTTCATATTTTATAGGTACCTTGAAAGTGTTATTAAGTGAAGTTTTCTAGATGTATCAACAAAATATAACATTTTACGTCATCGTACATTGTTATGATAGGGAATTAATACTTAGCATCAAAATTGTAAACAAAAAAGAGCTATGCTCAACACTTCTGGCCAAGGCTGTAGATAGCTGCATTCAACTATAACCAACCCTAATTCCATAATGTTCTTCTAGTCATCATCATTTGTCAATTCAGCTATTATACTATGGCTGTCTTCATAAGGACCTGCTCTCGGCATCTTGATCCTGCTGTTTAATCAGGTTCCAGTAGAAACCCTTCTGCTTCTTCAGCTGGTCGTGGGTTCCCATCTGGAAAAGAAGTCAAAATAGATGGTACTAGTAAAATTTATAGGTAATACTATAGCACGGGCAATTTCTGCAACATTGCCTAACTGCTCAACTTTGCCTGGCTTGAATAACAGTTATTCTCTATAAATATATATTGAGAAAATATATGTAATGAGTAATTAAATGTAATAGACCGAATATATATTTAGTTCCTCATAATAGCCGGTTTTTTGAGATTTCTTAAACAATGTATTTCAAACCGGGCAAAGTTGAGCATTATAGGCACAGAGAACCTCCTATAGAGTAATAATGTTGCTCATTTTGTTCGCGCCGCGAGTCACCAAGTCTTGCGGAAGACGTGAGGGGCGGGTGGGTGATAGCGGCGCTGCGATTGGTCGATTCAAGGACCGCGCGCTATCACCACGCTATCACGTGGTTGCGCAGTGATGGGACATGTGTACTACAAGTAAACGGTACTGTACCGTACCGTACCGTAATTTGTTGTTTTTAATTGAGGTATAAATACTGTTTACTAAATTGGTAATAAATAACAATAATGCAATATGTATTTGCCTACTTTAAAAACGTACCAATTTATTTTACCTAGTCGCCTTATAGCCTAATCTGAAAAATACCTTATCTGTGCATTGAAAGTACTTTTAGAAGCAACGCTCATGTGACATCCCTTAAAAAATCTGAAAGCAACTCCCATGTGACACCCATTGAAAGTGTCTTCTAGAAGCAACGCTAACGTGACACCCATTAATAGTTCCTTAAAGCCACTCCTATGTGACACCTATTGAAAGCGCCTTATAGAAGCAACGCTCATGTGACACCCATTGAACTTGTCTCATAGCAGTAACGCTCATGTGATACCAATTAAAAGTTCCTCAAAACAACCCATATGACACCCATTGAAAATGTCTCATAGAAGCAACGCTCATCTGACATCAATTAAAAGTTCCTTAAAACAACTCTCATGTGGCACTCTTAATACCCATATTTATTATAACTATATGAAAAAAAAAACTACCCACGGAATAAATCTTTAAATTCTACCAACTACTCAAACTAAAGGAAAAAAAGAAAATAAAACAAAGATCTCCTGTTTTCCATTGTACTTCGTAAATTTGTTAAGTCGAAAGTACGTGGTGCCGGTATTAAGTCCGGTACACATCATCCGCACATCACTATCGTACACGTGCTTGCGTAAGAAAGGAATAGCACATTGTATTCTTACACGACAAAAAGAGACGGGCATACTAACTACTTCTCAATTGACTAATTCAAAATGAACTCCGCTGGCTAGAAACATATTTCAGTAAAAAAATGATTATGAAGTAAAAGTGGAATGTAATTCCAACTCTTTTGATTCTAAAAGTTTAGAAACATTTGCCACACCACCTTACATTACGATATGCCAGGATTTCTGGTTTAAGAGCTTTATTCTCAATAAGAATTTACAAAAACTCGCTTACTTGAGAACAATAAATATACAACTTAGTACTAACATGCAGAAAATGCAAATTTACATTCTACAATTTCTATATCTAGGTTATTCAGGCTACTAGTTAGTTTTGACCTTAGTTTATTATTATTAGGTATTTGTTTTGTTGTATTATTTAATTTTATTTCTGTTTATTTATTTTCCTTCTTTGTTTATTTATTTATTTATTATCACGTCTTTTGATATAATTATTATATATTTTATTTTATTTCTGTTTATTTATTTTCCTTCTTTGTTTATTTATTTATTTATCACGTCTTTTGATATAGTTATAACATATTATATACATATTTATTTATTTTGTTTTTTTTTGCTGCATTTATTTATTTTATTTTCCTTGCAGTCATTTAACTGACTTACAATTGTGCTCATTGTAAATTTTGAATAGTTTTCATACGTATTAATTTTTTTTTGTTGCATACACGCACACGCACACTACAGGTCTAAAACATGGACGCAACTGAACGGCACGGCGACGACCGCGCAATTTATAAGTCGTTTTACGCCAATGAGTGGTGACCCCAAGTCACCTTATAAGGCTTATCTAGTGGTTACCTTATCTGTGATTATAGATAATGTTGTAGCAGTTGACGTAGATCTGCAGTGTTATAATTCAAATCCCCTGAGTTTACTTTAGAGCACCAACAAGAAAATAAGACTAAGAAGTCATCACTTACAGTCAATTATAAAATCAAAGTGGCCTTTTGAAAGTTAGGTAATTCCTACTTGTGATAAAGTCCATACATAAATAATAAAAACATACCGCGACTATACTTTCTCACTTGTGGAGTTTAAAGCGCACATTTTTAAATCCTAAACTGACGGGATCTTAAAGACATACCTTGAGGTTCTTGTAGATCAAAAACCCCGCCTAGAGGGTTCTTGGGACTGAATGTGTTAGACATACCTCAACAATCATGCCTCGATTCAACACTACTATAACATCGGCGTTCATGACAGTGGACAATTGGGCGATAACGAGCACTGTTCGTCCCTTAGCAGCTGTTATAGCGCTGAACCCGCCTAGAGGGTTCCTGGGACTGAATGTGTTAGACATACCTCAACAATCTTGCCTCGATTCAACACTACAATAACATCAGCGTTCATGACGGTGGACAATTGGGCGATAACGAGCACTGTTCGTCCCTAAGCAGCTGTTTATAGCGCTGAACCCGCCTAGAGGGTTCCTGTGACTGAATGTGTTAGACATACCTCAACAATCTTGCCTCGATTCAACACTACTATAACATCGGCGTTCATGACGGTGGACAATTGGGCGATAACAAGCACTGTTCGTCCCTTAGCAGCTGTTTATAGCGCTGAACCCCCCTAGAGGGTTCTTGAGACTGAATGTGTTAGACATACCTCAACAATCTTGCCTCGATTCAACACCACTATAACATCGGCGTTCATGACAGTGGACAATTGGGCGATAACGAGCACTGTTCGTCCCTTAGCAGCTGTTATAGCGCTGAACCCGCCTAGAGGGTTCTTGGGACTGAATGTGTTAGACATACCTCAACAATCTTGCCTCGATTCAACACCACTATAACATCGGCGTTCATGACAGTGGACAATCTGTGGGCGATAATGAGCACTGTACGTCCTCTAGCGGCTGTTCAAAGCGCTGTCTGCACTACCTTCTCACTTGCGGAGTCTAAAGCATATATTGAATTCCAAACTGACGGGGTCTTAAATACATACCTTGAGGTTCTTGTAGCAACTATGATCAAAAACCCCGACTAGAGGGTTCTTGGGACTGAATGTGTTAGACATACCTCAACAATCTTGCCTCGATTCAACACCACTATAACATCGGCGTTCATGACAGTGGACAATCTGTGGGCGATAATGAGCACTGTACGTCCTCTAGCAGCTGTTCAAAGCGCTGTCTGCACTACCTTCTCACTTGCGGAGTCTAAAGCATATATTCAATCCAAACTGACGGGGTCTTAAATACATACCTTGAGGTTCTTGTATCAACTATGACCAAAAACCCCGCCTAGAGGGTTCTTGGGACTGAATGTGTTAGACATACCTCAACAATCTTGCCTCGATTCAACACCACTATAACATCGGCGTTCATTACAGTGGACAACCTGTGGGCTATAACGAGCACTGTTCGTCCCTTGGCAGCTGTTTCTAGCGCTGTTTGCACAATCTTTTCACTTGCGGAGTCTAAAGCACTGAAAATGAAAAAATGAAGTCGCAACAAGCAAAGGTAATGCATTAAAATACGGGTAAATATCATACTTCGAGTATGACAGCTTATAAGGACGCTATATGTTTTGTGATATAATTAAATTGATTTAAGATCCCCTAATGGTAGGACCACGGCTCTTTAGTAAGTAGTTTAATGAAATCTTACTCGACTTTTCGTATCTTATAAAATCTTTATACAACAAATATAACAAGTGCCGTTAACTCCTGCAACATTGCCTACGATACCCAACTTTGCCTGGCTTAAAACGCAGTGATTCTTTGTCTTTGCTCAATATACCTACATTTAATTTTTAATAATGTCCGCCTTTCTCCCATCTCAAGAATAAGATACATCGGTTTCGTGAAGAATACCATGTTTTTCAAGCCAGCCAAAGTTAAAACTGCGTCGACCGTCCAGTGGCGCCCTCATTGGGGGGATTGTATATCCTAATAAACTAATAAATTTCTGTATAATCCATCATGTTAAGTTGTAGTCCCACTAATTTCGCAACTTATGATCTATGTTATACAGTTTTATATTCTTACTTTTGGCTTCATCACCTAAACGGAAAAAAGTGGCCACTATTGCCGTTTAGGTAATGAAGCAAAAAATACGCAAAATGAAACTATGTGACAAAGATCAAAAGTTGCGTAATCAATAAGACTACAACTTAATACTGAGGGATTATACATAAATTGATTCGTTTATTAGGAAATACAATCCCCCCAATGAGGGCGGCACGTTGTAGGAGTTGATGGCATTCTAAAAAAAGTGCATTAATATTTTTACATTATTGCATGTTTCTTTTGCGAATAAAAACTATCAGATGAACATTATTGTATTGTGAAACTGCTAAGCTAGTACCTTACTAGGCCTCATTCAGTATAATAACAGGTGGATTCTTAAGAACAGCGCGAGCTATCGCTATCCTTTGCTTTTGCCCGCCGCTGAGCGCCATGCCTCTCTTTCTTACATCATATCGTAACCAGGGAAACCTGTCTACATCACTCTCTAACATCGTGCCGTCTCTTACCTAGTCGCCTCATCCAGTATAATAACAGGTGGATTCTTAAGAACAGCGCGAGCTATCGCTATCCTTTGCTTTTGCCCGCCGCTGAGCGCCATGCCTCTCTTTCTTACATCATATCGTAACCAGGGAAACCTGTCTACATCACTCTCTAACATCGTGCCGTCTCTTACCTAGTCGCCTCATCCAGTATAATAACAGGTGGATTCTTAAGAACAGCGCGAGCTATCGCTATCCTTTGCTTTTGCCCGCCGCTGAGCGCCATGCCTCTCTCTCCCACCATCGTGTCGTAGCCAGCGGGGAAGCCAAGGATGAAATCGTGAGCATTTGCCGTCATAGCCGCTCGGTATACCTGAAAAGATAAATGACAAATAAGTATTTGTCAAATAAAACATTATAAATACAAGCTTTTTAACGCCCACTGTAGTTTTCATGCAATAGTAGATCGTGTAACAAGGGAGCAAAATGAAATATTTACGGCGAGGGCGTGCATTGAATCCCAAACGAAGCGATGGAGTCTATATAATAGAATCCCTGATGTAGCGAGGAATTCTAAAGTAGACTCCTGAGTGTAGCGAGGGATTCAAGTATTAACGCCCAAGGTGAAAATAGTTTTGCTCCTGTGTGACACATACTGCTTTTCACACCACATTAGAGGAAAATATTTTTTTTTATTGTTGAATCATATTTATTGTTACTTTATATGTGCTTAGTGTACTTCCTGATTATAAAGAAAGGATTAATTCAATAAGAAATTTGTTTTTAATGACGGATTGGCTGAAAAAGAAGCTAATGTCCCAGAACAGAAAAGTGCCACTTTCTTCCTTCCTAGCAGGGAAGAAAAAGCGCGGTATACGAATAGGTGGTGTAAAAAAGTCATTTTGCTCAACAAGACGAAACGAACAAACCCAAACATAATGAATGAGCTTCAATTGTTTTATGACCGACTTCGGTCTCCATTATACAGAAATCATCCTTACTTGTCTTATCATGTCAACAAACGTGTGTCAATCCAGACATCGTAATTTCATTAATTTTTGAGGTTATTCGATTGTTACTTTGATTTATGAAGAAAGAATGATTAAAAATGATATTTTCCGTGGTTACTTGGTTGAATTAAATACCTTGTGAGTTTATTTAAGTATATATAACATCATTTTAAGTGACAATCCCAGAGAAAAGGGTGATCATGTCTTTCAGAAGTGTTTGTTTACATAATAAGACAAGTGGATGAATTCTGTATGTATGAAAGCATTATAAGTATCTAATCTCGATAAGGTCAATATGGCTAATTCCGTCATAAGGACTATTCCGTCCACGAGCGTATATTTCTTTGATTTTCAATAGTAGGAAAAATCATTTTAAACAAAAAAGAACCGACTTCACTTAGCATCCACCTTTCCAAAAGCAAATGCTCGAGCTGCTGTAAAAAATACTCAAATCACTATAGGAGTGCCTATAATAATTGAAGAGTGCCCTCGATTTCTCCAGGATCCCATCATCAGATGACCTGGTTACAATGGGACCAACTGTGCAGTATACTCTGTCAAACAAAAAAAGAATTTTCCAAATCGGTCTAGCCGTCTTTGAATAATCGGTGAACATACAAAAAAAATATAGCAAAAACAAAGATCCCGACGAATTGATAACCTCCTCCTTCGAAATCTTGAAGTCGGTTGAAAACCATTTGCTTTTGATTGCTGAAACTAAAAGCAATCGCTGCTTTGTGGATGACATAATCAATTTTGTTCGTTGTATGAGAAACGGAATGGACGGAATAAGCCCTATGACGGAATTAGCCTCATTGACCTTGGGTATAATGCTTTCGTTAAAACAGTCAACCCTAGTATTGTTTCGCCAGCGCGTGCGGGCAATGACCCACATGTTGAAGGTCACTTCATTTTATTATTGTGTAGGTATTTAATGTGTTGTGTAAAGTGTGAGTTTCCTAAATCGACCGTTGTGTTTTTCGTTAATCCATACTAATATTATAAATGGGAAAGAGTGTGTGTTTGTTTGTTTGTCCGTCTTTCACGGCAAAACGGGGCGACGAATTGACGTGATTTTTTAAGTGGAGATAGTTGAAGGGATGGAGAGTGACATAGGCTACTTTTTGTCTCTTTCTAACCCCCCACTTCCCTAAAATGGGGGGTGGAAGTTTGTATGGAGCATTACGGAGGGCAAAGGGGAACCATGTTACCCGGAATTTAACGCGAGCGAAGCCGCGGGCAAAAGCTAGTTTACAGTATTTACACACTGTAATATTATGAGTAATTAATAGAAAACAATAGGGATGATGATGATGACACATGTTGAATTATGCAATAAAATTTAGTTGGGTTGAGAGGATGCAAAATTTTCAAAATTAACAAATAAAGTGAAAATAAAAAAATCGATTGAAATGATTCAAAAATCAGGCTTTAAGATTATTATTTACGATTTTTTAAAGTACGCATTAAAAAAAACAAAGATACCATTCGATTTTTAACATTTTACTGTAAAATTAATTGTATGGCAACCATATACATAAACGCAACATTTCACTGTTAAAATAGCAAGTTCATAATTTTTCCATACTTTGAACAGGGCGACTATTAAATCGTAACGTCACTTTTTCACGTCATTTTGCTTGGAGCATTTTGAGAAACAAATGCAAATCTCAGACTTTAAGTTTCATTTCTGACTTTTGTGTTGCTTTAACGCAATTAGCCCCACATACATATTTGATCCTCACAACAAAACGAATCGATTGATACCATACATGAGAAAAATTCATCATCCCTATTGTACATTATATACACTGACCTCATCATCGCTGGCCTCCGGGCGTCCGTATCGTATATTTTCCCGCACGCTGGTCGCAAACAGCACTGGCTCTTGGCTTATTAATCCTAACGCGCGCCCGCGCAACCATTTCGCGTCCATTTCTCTGACGTCGATGCCGTCTATGGTCACTTGGCCTGCATTTACGTCATAGAATCTGAAACATAGACGAACAAACATACAATCTTAAGAACATAGATGTCAGATACAAAGAAAAAAGTGAAAAGTCTTCTGCATTCACGGCAAAAAAAATAATTGAATTATTTATTTATCTAATCGTATGGCATATACATGAAAAACAAAAGCAACTATAAGTACAGATTAAGACCGGTCAGCCACTCAATGGCCTCGTCGCTAAGGGTGATCAGGTCTTCAGGAGGCCCATTAGCATAGCGGGTTATGGGGCAGTCCTCGATAATGTGCTGCATTGTTTGTACTGGGTGGTTCTAAAGAGTGATCAACATTGGCTGCTGCACTGCACTTTTACGAAAGCCTCGCAGCAATAAACAGATCCAACTACGTACCCCATTGCTATCACAGATACGAATTATTTATTGAAATAATTTGATTTGTTCTAAGTTATAGCAAACATAAAGGATGACAATTACAATTTATTAGTAGGTAATTTACAATTTATATGTCCAAAGTCATACATTAAGTTATTTTGTCTCTCAATGTTCATGTATTAAGCGTCACAAATAAATGTTTTTATTGACGTGATAACGTCTTTAAAATCGTTTTAGTCGGGTGACATGTTCAGAAACTTGTGTCACACCAAAACCTCACGAGCGCGATCGCAGGTATAACGAGAGAGAGACGGACCGATCTCCCGTCTCATCTCGAGCGCTGCCAGTCATTCCGTGAAACTTGTCACGCGGAATCCTCACGAGCGGTTAGACGTTATCACGTAAACATCTCGATCGTAAACCTACTTTACAAACAACCAATTTTTTCTTATTCTTATATAGGGTAACCATGATTTGTCCTGATCGACGAACTCGTTCCACAAACTTATATGCACTGAACTTTGGACGAACTGCTTATGCAAGAAATAGGTTCTTAGCCAGAGCTTGCCGAATTTGTAACGAAAAGTTCTTAGAAATTGATATATTTTATCTGTCTTTACAACAATATGTTTCTGCATTAAAAAGTAAGACTAGCAAACTAGCAATACTGATATATGTAAGTAATAATTTAACTCTGTGTTCTACATCAGACTCTGTATCTTTCCAAAATTGTTTTGCCTCTATTTTGATATTCGCATGTTTGTAATTTTGTGATTGTACTTGTAATTTTAAATGTAATGTTTATTAGCTTTTATTATTAACTCAATCGTATTTCCAACTGAGCAACAGAAATGTTAAAATTTATTTGTGGAAACTGTTTGGCTTGTGAATGTATCATCTGATTGACTATTTGTATCGTATTTACAATGTTTCCCAAAGGTTTAAATAAATAAATACATAAATATTAATTTTACTTGAAACCTAAGAGCGCATCAGCGTCGCTCTCAACGGTAGAACGCAGTCGCTGTAGCCGAAAACGGCTAGGAGAAGATAGTGATACGAGTAGATAGACTTTTACTTGAAAAATGAAAAAAATTAAATGAATTCTGTTTTGAGAAAATACTACCATACAATAATGATGAACGGGGGGCGATTTTTGAGATTGCAGCGCTCAAATCTGACATTTTAAACTCTGAATAGAATGATGAAATGATGTTTCAAAAATAACAGCGATAGGAATTTTAAATCACGATTATTTAAACTATTAATTTCATTCAAAAATCGGCCCCCTGGTGCCGAGTCAGAAAACGTGATTCCTGATCACGACCCAGAAATCATCCTGTATTGTGACCGTTTCAATATTAGATGTCTATATTTTTATAATAAATAGCATGACCTGGAAATCGCACAGGTCAATCAAATAGAAACGCAATAAAATCTATCTAACGATATCTACCCAACGATAGGCCGGCTAGCGCTGGACCCACATATTTTTAGCCCTGCGATGGCCAGGTCAAAATATATACATCTAATATTGAAATGGTCACAATTAATATTGCAAACTTCAGTAAAGATTGAGCTCTATGGACACCGGCTTGGTTGTTCGTTAGACCTCAATACTTTTTGCGGTAGAAGAACCGAGTTGCGAGACTTGGTTTTAGTACATTGTAATGTTTTTGATGGGATCCTGTTTTTTATACCACGACGGTGGTAAACAAGCATACAGCCCGATGGTAAGCAGCTACCCTAGCCCATGGACGCCTGCAACTCCAGAGGTGTCACATGCGCGTTGCCGACCCTTTACAAAAAGGAGAATTCACTGTGTTGACGGCTAAAGGAACAAGAGGGTCCCTCATGGTCAACACACTGGGTCCTCTTTGAGCTCTTTGGCAACCTTGTTCACCAGCAGGAACACAATACTATGAGTAGGGTCTAGTGCTATTTGGCTGTAGTTTTCTGCAAGTTGGAGATACTCCCCAGTCGAGCTCTGCTCCAGATTTGAGCGAGATGACATTCGCTGTGCTGTACCCTACCCCACATAGCGAGGTGACATTCAGTACCCATACCTCTCTTTTGGACGTAGTTTAAGGACATATACTTGTATGACAGTATTTATACCTCTCCAACAGAGCAGCTATAGTAGACTTCCCGTTGCCTGAAGTACCAACAATGGCTATAGTTTTTCCCGCCGGTATCTTCAAGTTGAAATTCTTCAACACTACCTAAAAACATTGATAAAATTATCGTCTTCTTTTAGTTGAATTTTCAGAATTCAGGATGATTTGTCAACGCTGCCCATACCCATACCATATACATTTTTGTATGAGACCATACCTGTTACACAGAATAAATAATAGTATTTCATACAGAATGGCCACGCTCCGCCCCGCCCCGATCGGAATTACCTTACCCCGCGGCCGCCGATTGGTAGGGAACTAGTAGGCTAATCCGTCAGGTTGGCAGCGCATCGATAAAAAGCAAAATGGCGGTGTATTGTCAAACGTCATTAACGACAGCGGAAACAGCGCCCTAAGTCGTAAGCACGTATAACAACAACAAAATTTCTTTAAGTAGGTCCCGTCAGAGGGGTTGCACTGTTCTCCATTGTACCTGTTTTTCCCGATGCGCTTACCGCACCGCGACGGCTAATGAGGGAAGGGTTGGCACAGCTTATCACCTTATAAATGCGTTCGAGAACATGTGACGTTCAAATCATAGGTACATCATAGTCGATTATTAATAGAGTTTATTTCTAAATATTTTTTATGGTAGTTAACGTCTTAATGAAAACCGACTATGATGTGTACTTTTGATTGAAAACATCACATATTATCATTTCAGTGTTGTCAAGTCTCAAACCTGCACGGATATATGAAGCACGTTGAAACTTATTTTATTTTTAAGAGCGCATGACAGTTAACGTTTTCATCACTGTAGCTAAAATTGACAAGTTGAGGAAGGAGAATCTTCTGTACTTGTTCTTTTACTTATTCCGTGGTACCGTTTAAGAAAAAAATCTGCGTTTGATCCGATGATCAGGTGAAATTATTATACACCATTAGTTCGGTTTGGTAACAATAATTTGACCTCTGCTCCTTTGCTCTCTTTAAAGCTGTGTACTTTTTATGGCGGCTCCGGCTTGCGGTTTATAGACTAGAAATAGGGAATGAGGGTTGCCGCTATCGAGATTTTCACAAAATGGCAGCACCGTGGCGTCATCTACCTGTCATAATTCGCCAATCATGTTCAATCATATTTTTATTTTTATTTTTGATAATCGTTTGAGGTTCAAGATGGCTGTGCCGTCTTTAGAGTAGTTTTTTGTTTTTTGTTCATTTACGTAGTTCAGTGTGTAATATTGATAGCTTATTGTGCGGTGACCTAACGAACAAGTGTGCAGCTAATGAAAAATTAGCCTAAAAACGCGCGTAACCACCCTTTAGTTGAACAAACGGTTATCCGGGGTCTCGGCCACCCACGTGTTTGTAGGGAGGCTATCACCTTACAATCAGCAGGGCCTCAACCGAACAACGTTGCTTATATTTTATGGAAAATGAATATATTAAGATAAAAAGTCTACACATCGACATTGGCAGAATTCACCTCGCCAAAATAGGCGAGAAGTAAAAGCCATATAAATAAAAAAGAAAAAAAAAACATATATTTTTGGTTGGTGGATTTTGACAGCTGCTGTCAAAAAGACCTTTCGCCACGGTGCTGCCATCTAGTTAAAAACTCGATCGCAGAAGCACTCATTGACGCTCGAAATGAGCTCAGAAACCAACCGAGACTAAGCGGTAAGATGTTCTTACCGCTTCAGGTCGCGTTGGGTAAGCGAATGTGACGTCCTTGAACTCGATGTCGCCATGAATTTCGTGGTATTTGATCACTTTGGTTCCCGACGTATCCATTTTTGGCTCCTTGTTTATGTACTGGAAAAGAAAAGATCACCAGATAAGTACCTTATATAATTTTAAACAAAAAAGAACCGACTTCACTAAGCATCCACCTTTCCAACACCAAATGCTCGATCTGCTGTAAAAAATACTCAAATCACCATAGGTGTGCCTATAATAGTTGTAGAGTTCCCTCGATTTCTCCAGGATCCCATCATCAGATCCTGACATGGTTACAATGGGACCAACTGTGAAGTATACGCTTTCAAACAAAAAAAGAATTTTCCAAATCGGTCCAGCCGTCTTCGAATAATCGATGAACATAAAAACAAATTTCAAAAACAAAGATCCCGACGAATTGATAACCTCCTCCTTCGAAATCCTGAAGTCGGTTGAAAATTACGCTAAATCTAATAAAATAGATACATTTCATAGACATAAAACAGGGGTCGGCAAACCGTGGCTCACGAGCCGCATGCGGCTGTTTGAAGGGTCAGTTGTGGCTCTTTGAGTTCCCCTCGATTTTTTTTAAATCAAATATTACAGTAAAAAAAGACATAAAATAGACAGCTGCGGCTCTATGAGCTTCCGAAAACTCCATATTTTTCGCCATCCGGCTCTTTGTCAAAAAAGTTTGTCGACCCCTGACATAGGATATTAGATATAGACGGGGCAAGCTAATAATAATACCAAAACCAAACGCAGTGGTCTTATAAAACTTTCAATAGGTATGACAGAGAAGGCGCTATTATCGTTGGTCCTTGTCATAGTCTCACATTGCGATTATTGCTATTGCTAGTAAGGCCCTAAGTCCAATATAATAATTTTCACTTCTCATGCTCGTAAAGTTCGACTTTAAGTCGTGCGTAGACGACATAAAATCGCATTTAAGCTCTAGGGCATAAAGTAAAAATTTTTTCTAAGACTAAGCATGTGGCTCAACAGCCAAACAGAGTCAAAATATATTGCACAATTTAATTGAGCAGTAAAGTTTCGCAGAATACTGAAACTTGTTATTTTATTATATTCTTGCTATAATTATTTGCGTGTTTTCAATAATTAAATAAATGAAATCAAATAAAATAGGAGTTGATAATAGTTTAGAAATGCCCCAAAATGTTTTTATGACTTGGCAGAAAACAAGTATCTATGTCTAAATTCACATGTTGAAAATTAAAAAAAAAAAACATTAAAAAATTATTGATGGGAACCATATTTGTTTTCATTGTAATATTTTTGTTACAACTTAAATTGTTTTACGGTTACCGAAAAATAATTTCCTCGCAATTGAAGTGAAAATTAGAGTGTAGCCCTCGTCCATAAAATCCATTTTACACTCGACTTTATATCAATCCTCGCTCGCAAGCTCGCTCGGATGGATAAACGCCTCGCGTAAAATCGTACGTTTTATGCACTTGTTGTACAATCTACTATTGTTACCCTCCACCGCTTTTTGAAGGGCAACAAAGAAACCGACTAAATTATGTAAGCTAGTCACGGTATGCTATCAGCCATCTTAAAATGTGTTTTAAAATAATTTTAACCAAAAAACAACCGACTTCACATAGCCTCCACCTTTTCAAAAGAAAAGGCCTGAGCTACTGTAAAATACACTGAAATCACTATAGGTGTGCCTATAATATTTGAAGAGTTCCCTCGATTTCTTCAGGATCCAATAATCAGTTCCTGACCAACTGTTAAGTATACCCTTTCAAACGAAAAAAAAAATTCTAAATCGGTACAGCCGTCTTCGAATAATCGGTGAAGATACATTAAAAAAAATCCCGACGAATTGAGAATTCTTCGTAATCTTGAAGTCGGTTGGTTAGTCGCGTTGTGTAATTCTGTCCTTGGGCGAACGCCGTTTAAGATTATTTTTGTTCTTAAACCTCACTGAAAAATCAATTCCATTAAATTTTACATAAGGTCAAACAGTGTTAAAACCTCTGGATAGTCTGAATGAAGTTTGACCGTAGGTGTGCAAACTTCATTCAAAATTCGACCCTAGTCACTTAAACATAAAGTCGCATCTCGAACACTTGGCCTTTGTCTTTAACTCCCTTTAGAACTGAGCCGAAACTAGAGAGTTGTGCGACGGACCATTGTACGGTTTAAGCGTTACTAGGAAATCCATGACTAACTCAGGTCGTTGGTAAACAAACATCATTCAAAAATCAACTGTATAACGTAGACATATGGTCTAACCTTAAACACACGGCCACCGGCACTTACTCCCTTTTCAATCGAACCGCAGAGTAAAGAGATCTGTGCGACGGACCGTTTCACCGTTTGAGCATTTACTAAGAAAGCGATGACTGCTCTCTGACCGTAGGTGTACAAACTTCATTGAAAAGTCGACTCAGTTGCTTTAGCGTAAGGTTTCAGCTCAAACACACGTCCGCCGGCACTTACGCCTTTCACAACCGAACCGAACAGCAAAGAGAGCTGTGCGACGGACCATTGCATAGATTGAGCGTTCACTAGGAAAGCCATAATATCACCAGCTGACATATCTTCATTCAAAACTCGATTTTATAACGTAGGCATAAGGTCTTACCTCAAACACGAGTCCGCCAGCACTTACGCCCTTTACAACCGAACCGAACAGTAAAGAGAGCTGTGCGACGGATGGTTGCATAGTTTGAGCGTTCATTAGGAAAGCCATGACATCACCAGCTGACATCTCTTCATTCAAAATTCGACTCTATAACGTAGGTATAAGGTCTTACCTCAAACACTCGTCCGCCGGCACTTACACCCTTTACAACCGAACCGAACAGTAAAGAGAGCTGTGCGACGGACCTCTGCACGGTTTGAGCGTTCACTAGGAAAGCCATGACGTCACCAGCTGACATTTGCCCGCTGGCCATGAGGTGGCCACCGAGAAACATTGTCGCAAGGACCATTCTGAAAAAGAAAATAAAACTATTAGATTGATATAAATACATACCTAATTTTTTAATACCTTATAAAAACTCGGTTATAACGAAGTTATATTTTAATTTTAGATTTATTGTAATTTTAGTCATTTTGACTTTTTTGTTTTTTTTTTTTACTTCTTTGACTTTTTTGAACTTTTTGACTTTTATGACTGACTTTTCACTTCACTCATCACTTTATTTTATTTCATTTTACATGTTTCCTAATCGTATGGCTTTGTGTCGCGTTTTCGTGACGGTCACGTGACTTTTTTTCGCCTATCCCCCATCCGCGAACCGTCCGAATAGGAACTTCGTTCCAAAACCCTCAATATTATAATAAATCTGACGAGTTAAACCTCTGGCTAATAGGTGCGCTTACGTATATCTCAGTTCTGTTGTTGGTATAATTACAAAAAATAAATTATAGGAAATAGAATTCTTCTTTTTGGTGTACTATTCTGGGGAAATTCTCTAGAAAAGAAAACTGCTTTTAGATATCAAAAGAAATGTCTTCTATCAATTTATGGCCTATACCTAGATAAAATATAAAATCCTATTTTTGCATATTGAATGGTTATTGTTAGAAGTAATTTGTTTGATTTGAATTTAATGTGGGTAGTGATGGATGTTAAGGTTAATATCTACAATAAGTATAATAGCAACCACAGCCAAATAGCACTAGACCCTACTCATAGTGTTGTGTTCCTGCTGGTGAGTAAGGTTGCCAAAGAGCTCAAAGAGGACCCAGTGTGTTGACGATGAGGGACCTTCTTGTTCCTTTAGTCGTCAACACAGTGAATCCTCCTTTTTGTAAAGGGTCGGCAACGCGCATGTTACTCCTTTGGAGTTGCAGGCGTCCATAGGTTACGGTAGCTGCTTACCATCAGGCGGGCCGTATGCTTGTTTGCCACCGTCGTAGTATAAAAAAAAAAAAAAAAAATAAGTATAATGATTGCGATTTATACTCAGAAATAACAGAAGCTCTAGCAGTCATTAAGAGTCATTTTACTTTAGCAAATGAAGAAAAGGTATAGTTTAACACACACACACACATTAATTACACACAATGAATTTTCTTTTCTAAAGAATTGGCAATGCGCATATGACACCTCTGGAGTTGTAGGCATCCAGTAGTATGCTTGTTTGCCTTCGTCGTAGTATTAATAAAAAGCACTAACCCATTCAGGAACAAATTCGTTCCAGCTTGGAACAATCCAACACCTAATCCTAGCTCTGTGCTCAGCTCAGCCGCGGCATCGCATTCGCGCGCGAACATTTGCGCCTCGTTCTCCTCGCCCGCGAATGCTCGCACGGTCCGCATGTTTGATATCGCTTCTTCTGCTACTAGTGTAGCTTTTTCTATCTGTAAAAATATATAGTAAGGCCATTTGCACACGGTGTCTTAGAGTAAGCGTATCGTAATACGCGCGTATTAAGAGCATCGCGCGTAGGACGACAGCGATACGAGCCCGTACCGAGGAGTGAGCGGTCAAACCCGATATCTCGAGATAACTTTTCGTGGTAATAAGAAGTCTACGTAAATCATGTAAAGTTCTGATTTCCAAAAGCATTTTTTAGAATTATCGGGTTTGACCTCTCACCCCTCGACACTTTTTCAAAGTCCTCACACGAAGCAGTGGTGAAGCGAATCGTTTTCGTAATCGTAAATACGCCACTTCGTGTGCGTACTTCTTTGAACATGTATCTTCTTCTTCCTCCTAGTGTTTGTCCCGGCTTGGGGTCCGCTTGACAACCTAATTACATGAATTGGCGTAGGCTCTAGTTTTTAGCGACTGCCATCTGACCTTCCAACCCAGAGGGGAAACTAGACCTCATCGGGATTTGGTCCGGTTTCCTTACGATGTTTTCCTTCACCGAAAAGCGACTGGTAGTATCAATGATTTTTTTTTATACCACGACGGTGGCAAACAAGCATACGGCCCGCCTGATGGTAAGCAGTTACCGTAGCCTATGGACACCTGCAACACCAGAGGATTTACATGCGCGTTGCCTACCCTTTAGGAACCTATACACTCCTTTTTTGAAGAACCTCATACTGTAGCCCACTGGGAAAACCTCGGCAGGTAGTTCATTCCACAGCCGCAGCGTTCGTGGGAGGAATTTCCTCTTAAACCGTACTGTGCGCGACCCATTGGGCTCCAGGGTGTGGGGATGAACACCCTGCCGGCGGCGAGCGGTGCGGTGATAAAAAGCTGCCGTGGGCATCATATCAAACAGTTCTTCAGAGCACAACCCATTGTATAGATTATATTGTATAGATTATCGAGATCATGGAATTGCATTTGTAGTGGTTGTACCGTTTGCAACAAAAGGAGAATAATTTTCTCTTAATTTAATAAAATTACATAACCTTAAGAAATGGAATAAGTAGTAGTCCTCTGTTTTTTGCTTTTAGTCGCTATCATGTTCTTCATCTGAGCTGTCACAAGTATTGATAATAAGATTGTTTGAAATTCGATCCATTTCCCCTTCCTGACATCGATATTTATTTTCTTCACTTTCGACATGGCGACAAATATTTTCCCAGTCCTCAGCAGTAATAGTATTCATTCGTTCAGTTGCTAAACTCGTAATGCCTTGCATGTTTACTTAAACGTTTCTTTTCGCTACATATCCTTTTACCATGGACCAAATATTTTCGATCGGATTGAATGTCGGGTGATACGGTGGCAATCGTAAAACGGAGTGGCCATGTTCTTTTAAAATTGCAATTGCATGCATGTGGTACTCACGAAACCGCTCTTTATTTTGTTTAATTAAATCATACAAACTGGTTTTGTACATCAACGGGCTATACGAAATGTTGTGTTCTGTCAACCAATCCATCATTTCGTGTTTATGAGAATTTGACGTTGGAGCACGATTCAAAAGTTTGTTGTGATTGGACGCATAGATAATGCGATAAGTACGCTATTCGGTTTAAGGTTCGGTATTAATTTTTCTTTTAACCATTTTTCGTAGTTGACAAAGTTCATCTGGTCATGGTAATCTCCCGTTTTTTGGTTTGCCTTAAACATTAACAAAGCGTTGGGAATAAAACCATATTTTCCTCCTGCGTGCACTATTATTAACCGCTGGCCTGTACTGATTTGCTTTTTTACACCAAATTCTGTTCCATCGGTCCAAGCCTCTCCGGACACATGTGAAGTGTGGATGTAGGTTTCATCAGTATAAACTAGTGATCTATCTTCAGACCGATATTCCGCAATTTTGGTAAGGTAATTTATTCTTAGCAAATCAAATCAAATCAAATCAAATCGTTTATTCGTAAACATAGGTTATACAGGTGTTATATATATATGATGTTCCACTATGCTTTGCCCTTTTGGGCACACGAAGAACAAAGAAGATGGAGCATGCATTTTATTAAATTATTACCTAAAATGTATACAAGAACAAATTTTATTGGTAAAATAAGATTAGGTACTTAAAACTAGTATTAAATGCAGTTCAATATATATCCGTAAAATACTCCGTTAGTGAATAATATGCTTTTTGTGCTAAAAATGTATACAAATTTTTCTTAAATTCAGTCAAATTTTCTAACATTATAATGTCTCTTGGTAATTTATTGTAAATTTTATGTGCCATTCCGAAAATACTTTTAGCAAGCACTTTTAGCAGTCGTATGTTGTGTCTTTCCATTAATATTTTTCGGTTGTCCTCGGTCTTTTTCCATTTAAATCCTAATTTTTTGTATTTGTTTTCGTCAGGTGGAAATGCCAAATTTGTAATCTATATCGGATTTTAACACAGAGTGGAGTGCCTTTAAGGTTGGAAATTGCTTATGGGACAGATGAACATCCATACTAATATTATAAATGGGAAAGTGTATGTGTTTGTTTGTTTGTTTGTTTGTTTGTTTGTCCGTCTTTCACGGCAAAACGGGGCGACGAATTGACGTGATTTTTTAAGTGGAGATAGTTGAAGGGATGGAGAGTGACATAGGCTACTTTTTGTCTCTTTCTAACCCCCCACTTCCCTAAAATGGGGGGTGGAAATTTGTATGGAGCATTCCGCAATTTTCAAGGTAGAAAGCTAAAAATTGGTATGCGGACTATTTGTGACTAACAAAAAAATCGTGCATCATTTTTTTTTGGAAATCTGCACCCAACCTCTTAAAAGAGGGGGTGAAATTTTAATAATATTCTGTTCCGAGTTCTCTTCTGTGTTTTAAATCAGGAAAGGGGAACCGTGTTACCCCGAATTTAACGCGAGCGAAGCCGCGGGCAAAAGCTAGTTGTATATAGATCTCCGGATGACTTCCTGATCAAAATCGTCTACTGCTGATGACGGACAAGTACGTAACTTTTTATTTCTCGGGGAGGTGAATTTCTTTGTTGTTGCGAATTTCTCACTATTGCTCTCAGACTCAATGTTATAAACAGTAGAGAGACAAACACCTGTAGCTTTTTCAACTAACTGGGCAGCGGTGTAAGGGGAATTTAAATTTTTCTTCAGTTCAAGTTCGAAATGTTTATAACAGTTAAAAATAATTTGCTTACTTTGCCTCTCAATCGGACCAAAATTACTCACTGCCATATTTTTTGAAAATTATGTAACTTACACTTAGTCGTACGGGCTGACACAAAATTATTGTGATAATTGTGAGAATACAATAAAATCAGACGTAAAAATATACGCACAACGTAAATAATATTCACAATTTGACACTGACATTATTTTGGTATTTACTTCTTCAATATATAACAAACCTCTTTTTATGCTGATAGTATGAGAAAATAGAAAATTCAAATATAGAATGCCTGTAAACATACAATACTACTACATACGCAATTCCATGCTCTCGTTAATTTATCTATACAAACGATAGAACACGCATAAGGAGGCAAAGTCCCTCCTAAGACTCGAAGGTTCAATATCGCTCGTGAGTTTGGGATCGTCGACGATCCGCACAGCGCGCCTTTGCACCGAGTCAAAGGGCCCAAGCTGGTATCCAGGTGCTCCCGCCCAAAGGTGACAACAGTACTCCATGTGGGGTCTGACTTGCGACTTGTATAGGAGCAGTCTCTGCCCCGGAGTGAAGTATCGCCTCGCTCTATTGAGCACACCGAGCTTTTTGGATGCCAGCTTGGCCTTCGCTTCAAGGTGACTACGGGATTGGACGTCACTGGAAATGTCCACACCGAGGATCCCAATACTCCCTGACATTGTAAGGGTTGTGCCTTGGAACTGAGGGGCCACAGTAAATAGGGTTTTCTTAGCGGTGAACGCGCAAACTTGTGTCTTTGTGGGGTTGAATCGGACTAAGTTGTCCTGACCCCACACCGAGACTCCAGTAAGAGTATTCTCGATATCGGACACAAGTATTTCACGACTCTACATATTCCGTACATAAGTTCCAAAAAACTCCGTACCACTGAGTTTTAACCTGACAGCTCCGAATTAAAAGTTGGACGTCTTACCGCCAGGCTACCAGCGCTCTTAATTGTGTATGTGCTCGTAATTACCGCTCTCGTCATACGCGCGTATTACGATACGCTTACTCTACGACTTCGTGTGCAAAGGGCCTTAGTACGACATTAGAAATTATTCAGCTAAAGATATAGCGTACCCGGGATCCTACTTTTTCGCCGAATTACGTTTCCCAAACTGTTTCATTTGCCAACTGTGCACTGTGTCATTTGGCATACTGTATTTTTTTCTGAAACTAAACTTTTCAGGATTTGTTTTATAATCATCGTGTAGAACCATGTAGGTTAGGTTAGGTTTGTTTCATAACAATCCTGAAATTCTTATAGTTTCAGAAAAGAATGCAGTATGCCGAATGACACATTTGGCAGATGAAACAGTTTGGGAAACGTTATTCGGCGAAAAGGCAGAGAACCAGTGTACCCTCGTCCTGCCCGTGCCCACTACTTCTTCCTAATGTCATTCCTAATGCCATGGTCTTGGGTTGGGGTTGGCAATGAAAGTGCTAATGACCACCGAAGACACGCACACCATGGTCAACCCGGTCAAGTGAGGTTTGAGCAAGCTCACTACTGGACCTACCACCTAGACAATTTATTTATGAAGCCATTACCTGTTGCTGTGCTTCCCTTGAAAGCTTTCTCAATAAGGACCCAATGAAAGTGCCTCCAATGACGACGGAAGGAACGCACACCATGGTCAAGCCCGTCAAGTGTGGAGAAATTACTAGCAGGCTCACTGCTGAACCTACCACCTGAAAAATATTGGATACCTCGTCAGAAAATGCTGGTTGATTAAATGTGTTCGTCATTGATTTTAAAACCTGACCAGAAATATATACTCATTATCAAGAGGGCGCTATTATTCTCATTTATATGGCAACAGTTCAGTATAGACATACAGCGTATTATTCTTTATGGTACGGTGACATCTTGATTGGTTTACCTGTCCGCTCTGATGTTAATTTAAAAATGTTTCACAGCGAAATAATTTTATTTCCCGAGCGTATTATATACACTATTTACAATGTTTCGCTCTTGACTATAATTTTCGGAATTTTTCGTCGTTTATTATTTAATATGCAACTCTTTATATTCAAATAAACCGTCACAATGACACTGGCAACAGTGACGGCCTATCAAATGCCCTCACACATGCATATCATCCTGTCATTATAATTATTGCCGGTGTAAGAAATTAGTTTCAATGAAATTCCGCAACATGGCACATGATCATATATTTGTGGTCAGGCTTTATATATTCTTGTTATACAATTTTGTTCACCATCTTCATAGACCATAATAAACGCGCTAATTAAGGACCTATAGATCGTCACGGCAATGTCGGATTTTTATGACCAATAGCGTCCCAGGCAAAACTTCGTAAATAAATTAAAAAATAAAAACAATCGGGACACGATTACCACCTTTTTTTGTTTGGATGGCTGCCGTTCCTTAACCCACCAACGAAACGGCAGCTGACAATCACTAGACTTCATTAAACATCGCCCTTAATCGCCTGGGAAGCGATGACCAACGAAATGGGCGCCTGGCCCGGATTCTATTACGTGAACATATAATTAGCTGTCTGGTATGTTTTAAAATAGGTACACTTTGATTAAAGCTAGTTAAAACTTGACAGATAGTTTTTATCCGTTTGAAATTCTACCTTATCGGGAACAAAATAAAGTCGATATTTAAAATACGGCACCAAATAGTGTCATGCTTGTAATGTTGACTTTATGATCAGGACAACAAGGTAGAAAATCAAACGTATAAAAATCATGTGTCAATCGTAAACTAAAGATGATCGCAGTGTACCTTATTTATCCAAATGAATTCAATAAAACAAAATTGTATATAAATACTATACCTGAGTTAAAGCTCTTAGTCCTCCAGAAATGGTTTGTTTAAAAGAACTTTTGAAATCCTGTATATCTACTGTTAACCTGAAATGATATATGTTCTATATTAATTATGTTTAAAAGTCATGTTAAACGTAACGTATATTTTTACGTAGGTAGTCCAAGTACATGTGTAACGTAAGGTAAGCCCAAGTATTCAGACATTTACACAGAGTTGCTGAAGTTAAAATGATACGATGGCTGTTTACTACCATATGGACCTTTGCTTATTCGGCAATGGCATAAAAAACAGACAAAACTGAACCTTATTGGTACCACATCAACAAAACAAAGGATCTAAAATGTCCAAAAAATGTGGAACGCTTCACGATTTTGCGTGTCATCCTTGCGCAGGGGCCATGCTAATCTTCTCTGTATCGTTCCAATTTTAGTATATGTACTGCCGAAGCAAGTACACTTAATAGGGTCATCCATTTGTATATATAGCAACTACACGTCAAAACTTCGTTAGCACGATGTATGTTTTTCGTAATTATAAATAAGAAAGCATAATTAAATTAACACGTTCACCCTATGACATAGAAACATTATGCACTCGACAAATTTTAAATAACATAAAATTTGACAATAATCATTATTTATATATTATAAATAGAGAAAATCATCCCAACTCACAGTGTTACTGCATACTAGCGACACCTAGTGGCTAATTCCTGAGCTACAGATAAAGGCTATCGCGTTGATGGCTTTACCTAAAGTACCACGTAGTGTATAACTCAGCTGCAAGATGGCGCTAATAACAACAATTACTATGCAGATATCATACCTATTAACGAGTTCTCCTGTCCTCTCCTGGTCAAAGAAGGCCATATCCTGGTTAAGGATTGAAACAAACAAATCCTGCTTCATCTGAGAAGCCACTCGCTCACCCACTTGAGCCAGTAGATGGATGTACATGAATGTAAATGCGGCCTGAAAAATTAGGAAGTTCATTACAAATATTAAAAATACCTATCGTCTTGACAATTTTTGATAGTGTACGAAAATTGCAAATTTAAAAGAAATCCTACAAAAATCTGTGTTGATTAAATATATGTGACCGTGCTAGCCCTCTTCCACAACTTAATCTATTTAGAAGTTGTTAAAACTTTCCATCTCATTTTCCCCCCTTTTGAGGTTTAATTTAAAAAAACCTTACTTAGTGGACCATCACACAATATGTATCATTATTTTTGTTAAGGTACCATTACGCTGCAGTTACTGAATCTGTACAACATATAATGTGAGTGCTGGGCAAAATAATGACATGTTTCAAACATATACTATATCATCCATTTCAAGGTTTTATCTTCAACGGTTTTGGCTCAGGATTGCCGGTCAGTTTCTGTTGAAAATCTTTAGAAATCTGTCATCTTTAGAAAAAAAATATATTTGTATTAAAAAATAGTATTACATATTTATATCATACCTGTCCAATATAAAGTGATATGAGTTTCATAGCTGGGAATTTGATTTCCTCTATAAAGTCCGCTGTAGGATTGTTCTTCATATTTGCTAAGACATTCACTATCACCCCCAACATGGCTGGGATGTACACATTCAGGAATGCTACTGCTAATGCCGACTGAAAATTATATTATAAGCATGTTACAAATAAACTTAATCTATGGTGAAACTGATAGAAAATTGTACTGTACTGTACTGTAAATTGTACCATACTTTGTTAGAAATAAAAAAATGTTGATTTGATGTAATTCCTCAATAGAACCTCAACAAAGATGGCTGTCTTATTATGGGTTAGCTAGTCGATAGGTACCTACATCAGTAAAAAAAACAATTCATTGCATTTTAACAACATAACAAGATTGCTTTTTAGCAATAAGACCACCAATTGTTTTACCTCTACTTTTACTGTTTGTGACTTGTATTTTATGTGTTTCTTTATTTTGAAGTGTGCAATGAAGAGTATTTATTTATAACAATATGTTATCTAGACCAGATCTATGAGGCAGGACGTCCCAGGGTAATCACTGTAAGTGCAAGTATTTGTGTTTAAATTATAAGGTACTTGTTACTGGGTAATGGATGTTTTCTATGTATTTTTTTAAGTATTAATTTATCTACTAATTACATCTCTGGCGTGCTAGTCTAAAAAGCCGTATCTTACTATGAAACTCTTTATACAATACGGCTTTTTAGACTAGCACTGCAGATCTACTATCATCTAGTACTTAACAAGTCTTATTTACTAGGTAGTAGATTGGTTTGTCTCAAATTAAGAAATTAAAAACGATCCTGCATGGAGGACAATTGCATATGGTCACAACTCACAATCCTGAGTCATGAGAGAACGACTATGTAGAAGAAGATTACAACTAAAGAATGAATTTTGATTAGTAATTTAAGCCATACTTACAGCTACAGCTCCTACTAACAACCATTTATGTGGCCGTAGATACTCAAACAATCTTTTCCAATCAAACTGCGCACTATCATCATTAACATTAGGTCTCCGCTGTATTATTCTAGAGTTCTGTTGCGCCTTACAGAATGCAGGTCCATTGCCTGATAAAAACTTTGCTCCTAAACCTAAACTGACGCCTGTACACAACTTCCAGGGACTACAAATCAGTAAAAAACCGGACTTTGAACTTTTTTCCGAAGCATTTTTAGCTTCCGAAAAATAACGTCTGACGACGTTTGACGGCTTTTCTTTAAGCAAGTTACTGAAGTAACAACTGTTTTTTACTGGTAACAACCTGAAAATATAATAATTTAATTTAATTATTGGTCAACTAGGCAGAAAACAGGATGGAACTGTTTAGAATTGGTTAGAGCATTTACCTTTGGCGCATTAAGTGGCTCGACTTAGTTTGTAGCAATTGCCACATTTTGTGTAAGTAATTTTAACAGATTAATATAATTCAAGCACAGAAAAGCATGATTTATGTATAATTAAATGAAATTAAGCGTTGATTCGGTAATAACACAGCACAGACAACAGCTGTCAAAAGTGACAATGACAATGTCATCATAAAACGGCTATTACACATGGCAATTTGTAGGGCCCAACCTGTTGTGTCCAACTCCTGTCGGCGTTGGGCCCGTTATTACACTTTCCCTACAAACCCTACCTCACCAACAAATCGTCCCTACCAACGTTTACAGAGATGCCTTCAAAATATCTAAAAAATGTATTTTAGTGAAGCACGGTGATAGTACTTATAACAGTATACATTAAATAAAAAAAGAAACTGTTTTTATTATTATAGATATTTAAATGACCGCTCGAGCTGCCTGAATCTAACTTCATCTGCCCAACCCTTCTATTATTTAAGTACAAAACTAGATAAATATATTAATTACCAGCGAATCTACACATTTTAACTTTTATTTTAAATAAAAAACCAGACGGAATGTGTAGCAAATTTATAAATAAAAAAGGTAAAATAACTCTAACGACCTCCATAAACAGCTGCGGTGTCGGGGCACTGCCGATCGCCCCGATCGCCCTAGATCGGGACTCCTACTCCCTAGGTGCCATTACACCTACCAACCCGACAGGTTGGACCCTACATATTGCCAATGTCTAATAGCCGTTTAAGTGTAAATCAAAGTCACGGCGCTGTTTGGGGCACGCTTTCTTCGTAAAGAGAGAAATAAGGTCGTTTTGTATGGCGTTAAAATTGGCGTGTTAGCTATTTAATAATAATAATAATAAGATAAGCCCGCAGGGCAGCTTGTGGCGAGCTGTCGGGGAGTGACGACCCCGCGGACCCGAGTGCTCCAGAGAGTCGATCAGGGTCTCCGTCTCCGGCGTGTCTTCGTCGGTCGGAGTGGACCTCAAGGGGACCCGCAGGACTCTCAGCTCTGGCTTGCCTTAATTGGCCGTCCAGAGAGGAGCCGTCAGAGCTATATGCTCGCAGGGTGGAAGTGAAATTTGCATAAGTCGCGAGTTGGTACAGTGGCTGGGCTTCCTACAGTCACTGGCAGAAAGCGGTGTACACCTCTCCACACCCTGAGCCGCTCACACCGATGTTGCTCCTGGTCGTTTTTGCAACGGCAGTTTCAGGGGCCCATCTAGTTGGCGGCGAGTCACCGCCTGCCTCGATAACATGTTATAAAATTGTTATGGCAGGTGTCCGGACCTCTTTACAATAGCCTAATCTTTGACCAGCCAAACTTCAATACCATAGCCCTTTACTCTGTCCATTTTATTTACAATATCTACAACGCCTGCTGGAACCGGTTCACGGGTATCTATTAATGTACCCGTGAATGGGTTCTAGCAGGTGTATAACATAGCAAATTTCTCCAAGGGGCCTCTGCGTGTTGGATCTGTATCCCCACGCAAGCCTATCAAAAGACCGGGATATAAAGGCCCGTGATTCTCAAAGGAGATACAAATAATAATAATAATAATAAATACTCTTTATTGCACACCTCATACAGTTACAAGCACAAATTTTACAATTTGATAAATTTAGGTAGAGGTAACAACAGGCGGTCTTATCGCTAATGAGCGATTTCTTCCAGACAACCTTTTTTCTTTTCTTATTCATAAGAACAATCCACATTTATTCCATAATCAAGTCAAGGAAGAGAAAGAGATATGACATTATTATTATTGATAGCCTATAGTGTGTCCCACTGGGCAAAGGCCCCTCGATTTCCATCCGTCTCGGTCCCGAGCGATTTCAGGCTAGTCGATAATAAATGCGTCCAGGTCATCTCGCCATCTCCGCCTGGGCCTGCCCGCCCCTCGCCTAGGGAAGAATTTTGCCTAAGAAAAGCTTTTTGACTGTATACTATTAGACTATTAGTTAAGGACCATTAATTCTCTTTCTCTCATTGTATGTGTCTCTTTCTCTCATTGTATGGTATCTGGATCAGGAACAGCGCCCTCTACAAAAAGTTTTCAGCGGCCTTCCCCATTATAAGTCAACTAGATGGCAGGCCCTACAACGTGCCAATGCACTGGTGGTGCAAGGATACGTTACGTGAGTCAAATGTTGGGGGCAGCACTGTCTATTGGCGTGGAGTAGTTTCTGTTTTTGATATAGACCACAAGATGGCGTTATGGCAGACAACACAGACGGTTCTATTAAGACGTTCGACTTTCAGTCCCGAGGTCTCGGGTTCAAACAGCTCATACCACTGAGTTACCCGCAACTTTTGCATGAAATGTAATTTGTGGTATAGGTACCAGTCGCTTTTCGTTGAAGGAAAGCATCGTATGAAAACGGAACCGATCGCAGCAAGGCCGAATTTTCCTTTAGGGTTAAAATCAATATGATTTTAAATATCTAGTAAAACATGAAGAAATTGTTTTTTTTTCCTACTTAAACTAAACTTACCATAGCACAATAAAACAGTACAATTACAAAAAAACTACAGTCTAAATACCTATCATTTCTCGCGTAAAAACAAAATAACAAGCATCGAACCTCGGGGCGCCCACATCATAACATAATTCAAAATACCGAATACCGAATCACAGATGTTCAAGTACCGGCCATTCTTCGTTCATTGTTTAACTCGAGTGGTGCGAATAACTCGATTATTTGTATATCGCCTTTTTTCTGAGGGCTACGAGTGGTCATAATAACATGTAGATTATGATTTTATTTGTATGTGAAGAGGCAACTTTACTTTTATTGAAAAGTTCATTGTTTCAAACCTATAAGCGTGATGCGATCTAACATGTGTACGGCGAACCTAAACGTTATATTTCTTTATTACACTCGCATTAGAAGTCCTCTAAAATGTGTTAAAAAACGGTAGGCAATTACAAAAACCGATTTTAATATGATAAGTTTTTTATCTGTAGCAGTAACGTAATTTTAACATTACATGCTCAAATATTGTTAGGTTATGAGTTTCAAATTCGGAACATCCATTTTGGTAACGTAATAAAAATCCAGCCCTCCTCCCCGACCGCGGTTGCCCTCCTCCCCGACCGCCGGCACAATCCAGTTGGTCATAACGGTGCAATGGCGGTCATTTTAATGGTTTCCAAACACGTCATTTAGGATTTATAATATGTGTGTAGATAAAGCAGTGTATGCAACTGTACGTAATTAATAGGCCTTAAAACGTAACAGTTACATAAACTACTACAATGGGGAAGGCCGGTGAAAACTTTTTGTAGGGGGCGCTGTTCCAGATTCCATACAATAAGAGATAGAGACACACAATGTGAGAAAGAGACAGAAGATGAATAAATGCAGTCAAAAAGCTTTTCTTTGCTCAAAAACCTTCCCTATGGCGTTAACCCACAGCATTTTAATTTTAGGGCATTTCTTCAGAAAAAAAGCAATTTGAAACAAATTATTGAATAAGTTTTGCGAAAATAAATAAAAACTACTTTGCGCCATACAAATTTATCTTTTCTAAGGACCAATGTTGGAGATGTCACTTTGACAGTTGCCTTCCCCATTGACAGCACTTTACATACATTTGCAAACAGCTTTGTATGCCAGGAGCTGTCAGATTGCTGCTCTTAATTAAGATTCTACCTTAAGCAAAGCTTTTCAACAGACTTCAAGATTTCGAAGGAGGAGGTTATCAATTCGTCGGGATCTTTGTTTTTGCTATTTTTTTTTTTATGTATGTTCACCGATTATTCGAAGACGGCTGGACCGATTTGGAAAATTCTTTTTTTGTTTGAAAGCGTATACTTCACAGTTGGTCCCATTGTAACCATGTCAGGATCTGATGATGGGATCCTGGAGAAATCGAGGGAACTCTTCAACTATTATAGGCACACCTATGGTGATTTGAGTATTTTTTACAGCAGATCGAGTATTTGGTGATGGAAAGGTGGATGTTTAGTGAAGTCGGTTCTTTTTTGTTTAAAATTATTTATGATGGATACTTACAAACATACTTAGATAAATACATATATGGCCTCCTGAGACTGAGAAGATGTTGTTATGTTTTTGAATTTGGAATCTGTAGTTATTCATTAAAAGTGAAATATAATGAACAACTTTTCTACGAGAGGTTTTCTAGGAGGAACTGGAGGAATGCATAGAAAATATCCATAACTCGGTTACAAATTATACTTACACACCATGCAACGCGTTCACCCAAAAAGGGCAGAATACACGCAACGCGACTACTTTTAAAACACGTTTCAAGATGACTGACAGCATTCCGTAAGTAGCCTACATAATTTAGTCGGTTTTTTTTTTGTTCCCTTCAAAAAGCGGTGGAGGGTAACAATACATAATATGTTTATATTGTACATAGGGCCTTTTGGAAGTAAGCAATATTCACAATGTGATACTATGACAAGGACCAACGATAATAGCGCCTTCTCTGACATACCTATTAAAAGTTTAATAAGACCAACCCGTTCAATCTTGGTATTATTATTTACTCCCGACCCGCCCCGGCTTCGCACGGGACTTTTTTGTAGACCTTTTAAGGTGTACAATACTGTAGTACATTATTTTGAACTATGTCGTAGGCTCGTAGGGTTCAGCCGGCGTTTGCAATGTAAGCGCAAAAAAATGTGTTTATTTACATCACATTAGAAACCTCAAAAATTATCAGTGTTTCTCTACTATATTATGCATGTATTATACATATAAACCTTCCTCTTGAATCACTATCTATTTAAAAACCACATCAAAATCCACTGCGTAGTTTTAAAGATCTAAGCATACATAGGGACAGACAGCGGAAAGTGACTTTGTTTTATACTATGTAGTGATTACCATGTCAGTTCTATGGCTAGAATGTATACCTATGGTTTAAGTAGATTCTAAAACTAATCAAGTCCCTACCTACTTATTATACAAGGTGTTGTCTTATTATAATTATGAAAAAGTAAATAAATAAAAAAATCTCGCAAAAAAAAATGGATGGATTTTGTATGGAGGGTTGACCGGCTGGGACAACAACTCATCAAAAAAAATTTTCTGCTTCTTTTAGGGTTCAGTAACTTCCGTACCTCGAAAGGAAAAAATGGAACCCTTATAGGATCACTTTGTTGTCCGTCCGTCCGTCTGTCTCTGTCAAGACCCTTTTTCTTAGGAACGCGTGGAGGTATCAAGCTGAAATTTATATCAAATACTCAGGTCTACTGTCCCTTGGAGCTGTGAAAAACTCAAACTTCTAAGCCAACGCAATCAAAAGATACAGCCGTTTATGCCGCAAATTTCCGCAAATTTTCGAAACTCGCAAGGGAATCAAAACCCACAGGGTACTTCCCGTGAACTCAGAATCTTGAAATTTGGTACGAAGCAACGTCTTATAGCACAGGTAAAGGAAAAATTGCGAAAACCGTAAATGTTTAGTTACATCATATAATAAAAATATTTTTAAAGTTACTACCCCTATATACCTACAGGTTTGTACGGAACCCTCGGAGCGCGAGTCCGACTCGCACTTGGCCGGTTTTTTTTACTCGCAATACGTGGTAACTTATGCCCTTAAACGGATCACCAGTATTTTTACACCCTGTATCATCATAAGATGCGAATATCGTAAGATTAATTAGTGCAGTCTGCTTAATTATGATCATATTAAATATTATTAATTATACGCCCAAATTCAAAACACGAATGGCGATTCATAGACAAATTGAACGATTAACTTTATTCATAAAGGAATTACTTCTATTACCCGTCCGTATGGCCAACTCAATAGAACATTAATATCAACAAATACCAATAACGGTAGCCATGAGGATATCTCTTAAAACCATAATTTATTGTCTGTGGTGACAGGATAGCACCGCGACCTGTTTCAAGTTTGCCCCTTATATATGATTTTGCCATTTGAATTTGAACTTTGTTTATGTAACAATATGGCTTAAATTTGAATTTGTAGGGTGAGGAGATCCGGGCAGTTATAATTTCACCCCATTCTTACCCTAATCGTTTAGGCGTGATAGTTCAGTATAGCGTGGGATTATTTAAATTTTATTAGTTTTGTAAATTTTAATGGAAATATTTATTCCAAATATTAATTTTGTTTATTAAGTTCGCTGATATTAGTTTACCTCCCACTATTAAATAGTCTTAGTCATAGTCATAGTCATTTATTTATAATATTACATGTCAAATTACAATATTATTACATTGGTACTTCTGAAGAACAAATCAAATTATTTTTAATAAATATTTTGATTTGTATATTTTAAGTAGACACACTACTATATGCCATATATATATATACTACTATATGCTGGGTGCCCAGGGCTGGTTCGATCCCAGCCCTGGGCACCGGAGGCCTAGGTCACTTTTTCCTTTGTATATGACATCTATATAAGTTTACATTGGTACTTATTTATTAATACATCATTTATAGGTACTTAATTATTGAATTAGATTAATAAATAAATAGGTACCTATCTATTTTAGTTTATTTATTATTTTTATCTACACTCATACTGTAAGTACTCTAAAATGCGTTCAAAAACCGTAGACAATGACAAGCATTACAACAAACGATTTAACTATGATAAGTTTCTTATCTGCGGCAGTAACGTAATTTTAACTATGCATGCTCAAATATTGTTAAGCAATGAGTTTCAGATTTGGAACATCGAATTTGATAACATAATGTTACCGCCATGGCCAACTCGATTGGTCCCGCGCGAGCGCCGGCACAATCGTGTAGGCCATGACGGTACAATGGCGGTCATTCTATGGTTTCCGAACAATTAATTTAATATATATAATATGAGTGTAGATAAAGCAGTGTATGCAACTGTACGTAATTAGGCCTTAAAACACTCGTGTGATCTTATTATGAAATTCGCCTGCGGCTCATTTCATAAAACCACACTCATGTTTTAAGGACCCTTATTACGTAACAGTTACATAAACTACTATTAATTAGTTAGTACGAATGCGACTATACATATAACGTTTTAATGCTGTAAACTTTACACTGTAAAGGTTGAAACGTAATATTCATAATTTATCTACAGCCATATTGTAAGTCTCCTAAAATGTGTTCAAAAACGGTAGGCAATGGCCAGCATTGCAACAAACGATTTTGTAATTATAAGTTTGTTATCTGTAGCGGTAACGTAATTTTAACATTACATTTCAAATTTCAAACTTTGTAAGTTTCAAATTTGGAACATATTTTGGTAACGTAATGATCGAGTTTGTAATATTATTTTCTTACACTTCCATACACACAATGTTTTCCATCACACTTGCAAAGAAAAAAAAAAGTTATAAGATTTTTTTTTAATAAATTAATTACTTTAATGTCCATAACTCCCTGAGGATTAAGACTTTTCTATAACTCCCGTCTACAGTACGCATGAGTGTAAGGCACTGGTCCCACCGCGGGCGAGTAACTATGAGCTATCAGCTATTTTTTAGCCCAAGAAACGAACAAAAGATAATTGTTCCCGTGTAAATAAAAGAGCAAGAAACGAACAAAAGATAATCGCTTCCGTGTAAATAAAAGAGAGAGATGTATATTTATAGTTCATCGCAGTGTCAACAGCCAGCGATGAACTATAAATATACATCTCTCTCTTTTATTTACACGGAAGCGATTATCTTTTGTTCGTTTCTTGGGCTAGAAAATAGCCGATAGCTCATAGCTTATTAGCTCGCAGTGGGACCAGTGCCTTATGGGATGGTGTGGTGAGTAAATGTAATAAAATGTATTTTAAAACACAAAAAAACCAGTCGAACGTTCTTTACAGTGGGATGGTACACAAACACAGGGACAGATGTCTCTGGTGGTACTCCGTCTGGGCAGGTCCAGCTAATGTGACTGGGCCCTTCATCCAAACTGTCCAATCAGACCCGGGGCATTTGCCGGTCACCATATAGCGACCTGGCTGATGTGGCACATACTGACTACAGACTGGCAGTGGTCACACAGTATACTGTGTAACTCACTACTTTACTGTTAAGAAACGGACTCGTCGGTGGTATATTCTGGACTTGTTATTTATTTGTATTTTGTCATTTATTACATATATGTATTATGTACATTTTTCTAACGCCTCAGAGGTTTGAAATACTTTCAAATTGATCAGTACAGAGTGACTTTATTTTAAATTGTTTATGCAATTTTTGTTAAATGTTTTAAGGTTTTTAGATCGTGGTGCCACCTAGTTTTTTAAACTAACATTTCTGGAAAAAGCGGAGTCCTGGTCACGGGGAAAGGCCCTGCTTTAAAACTACATTTGTAATTGGAAGTCGTTATCTTTCTTAACTATATTGTTTTCCAATTATAATCTCTTTGATCTCTTAAAAGGGTTTGTGTATCAATTAAATATATTATCCCATTCAAGCATATATTTATTTTAACTTTATTATAAGCTAAAATCCACACGAAAAAGTGAACTTAATGCTTTGCATCGTGATTCATGAGTCTTCAGCAAGATTCGGCAAATATTAATCTCCATGTAATTTTCTGTTCTGTTTTTTTTTTGTAAGAAGAGGATAATGCTAAGTATAACATAATGGTGCAATGGGGAAGGCCGGTGAAAACTTTTTGGTAGAAGTCGCTATTCCAGATTCCATACAATGAGAGAAAGAGACAGAAGATGAATGGTCCTTAACTATACTTCGTTTTTTTTTTGAGATTAGAAATTGAGTAAACATAGAAACAGTAGTTGCCAACCTGTCCTAAATGTTCAATTTAAACACACTACAAGCACACCAATAAACGAATAAATGATAACAATTTGTAGATTAAATAATCCAACACAACAATAAAAACACTATTTCGTTTTGATTATCACGTTAGAGACACGTGAAAAATGACTAACTGACCTGACAGTGACGCACGTACGTTCTAATACGAAAACTTAACGTCTAGTATTTAATCAGTATTTAATTGACAATCACAACATGCACGTATTAATACATTTTCGTAAATAAAAGTGCTTCTAAAAGTTATTTAATAGTTTCATTATATAATACTAAATAATAAAACAATTGCCTTAAGTGATGGTAAAAAATTTGGTGGATTACGAGGTGGCTTTTGTTGTTGTATGCCACTCGGGCCTGCCTCTTATTGCTCCATAATCCTCCAACCAACGCACAATAATAGAGCAAGCAAATACCTTTACTTACTTAAATAAGAATCACAATAAGCTTTAAACATTAAAAACTATCCAGGTATGGCTGAGAGATACTAATGACAGATGACGCGAGAAAATATTTAAAAATCGAACCATCCGTTTCGAACCTCTTCTTCTCTAGGTATTTTATTGTGCACAAGAACATTAACAATGATGAAAGTAAAATATTGCGTGCATATAACTACAATCAAAATATTGTTAAATACTCAATATAGTTATATTATATAACATTTACAAATACGTAGGCATGGCTTTACTATAAATACAAATATATTTAAGTATGTTTAATGACGGCGTAGGCACTTTGACAGTTGTGACATGTATCGTGCCTAATAAAGAACGCTGTACAACTGTCAACTTTTCTAATCTAAAAAAAAACGAACTATAGTATGCAGTCATAAAGCTTTTCTTAGGCAAAAACCTTCCCTATGGCGTTAATCTACCCCCCTCTGAAACGCAAACCTTGTATACTACGGGGCCCGTAGGTGCGGACCGCGAGAATTTTTGTGAAGGAAAGTGCCCCCCCTGAACGAATTCCTGGCCGCGCTTGCTTCGCGCCATACAAAGTTAGCTTTTCTAAGGATCAATATCACTTTGACATTTGCCTTCCCCTTTGGTTTATTTATTACCTATAAAAAAACAAGTAGGATACATTGCCAAGAGTGTGTATCTCTGTCAAAAAAAAATAGTTTGACAACTAGTACCTATCCGATACGTTTGCATAAGTGAGAAAGAGAACTTGTCATGCGTTAAGAAGGGACAACATGATTCGTGACGTCACAGTGAGACCGCTGTACAGATATAGTGAGAAAAATGATTTTCCTTCGTAATTTTTCGGAAAAGTTTGTAATCTCTTCTGAATATACTATTATTTACTCGTTGACATTGCTAAGAAAGTCACCATGTCAAACATTTGACTTGTTTTGTTTAATTAATGACATATGTCAACGCCATTTTTATTTATTTTCATTAGATTCTAACGCTTAAAACACTGATGCAAAGCTATGAAAACATTTTTAAATGGCTTGGCTTAAAGAACTTGTACCCATACACGCCTAAAGTAATTTAAAAAAAAACATTTTTTAACTTGCACGTGTATTTTTTTAAATTTGAAATGACAGTGAATGTTAAATATGTTATCTGTGTAATCCTATTATACTTATTATGCGCAATAGGAGGGCACTTGTTCGATGCAAGTGTTTAATGAATTGGATTATAGCTGGTTCGATTCCTAGTTAACGTTTTGGGGGCGCTAAAATGCTGCACTCACAGATGCAATACCTAAAGTAGTATTTATAGTTTAAGACAGTAATCTGACAGTTCTTGCCATACAGAGCGGTTTACAATGGGTCCATTAAATGTCTTCAATTGAAAATACTACTTATTATGTTGTTGTTATCCTAATTAAGGCACCCCAGAGATGCAGAGAGCTTCCACAAGCTGGCGCCACGCCTTTTTGTCTTCAGCAACCCTTCCAACTTCGTTGCAGCTCAGTCCCGCCGCTCGCCGCTCGGTAGCTCGATCGCTCTCGACTAACCGTCGTCCTTATGCAAAGTCAACGCCAAAAAGAAAATATGTATACGAGTACACTTTTGCACCATTTTGAACCTAATTACAATGTAATAAGGTTCAAAATTGTATACGGTTTCAACCGGAAGCGATGCTTAGGTAGGTACATTACTTATTCGCTTCTCTACGAATGGTATGGCCTATCCATCTCCATTTCCGTGACTGTCCTATTCTCTATAAGTACTTACCTACCTAATAATGGTTGCTATATTTTGCCGTGGGCCTTCACGATATAATGGAGCGTTTACATGTATGGTCTCATCCAGCTCGAGCCCGACGAACGTGACCACGATTTTATTTTTTTGTCTGCTCAAGAGTGGTGTGATGACTGGTTTAGGTACATAGAAGTTAGAACCTACCAAATTGATATTTAGCTTCAAGTTTTTTTTAAGAAAACCGTGTAACTTAAATTAAAAAACTGTTTTTTAACACACGGTGCGACAACTACACTATTTTTTTTAATCAGCAGCGCCATTTTAGCGCCGCAAGTATCCATCGCAGCTGGTAATGACCACCCGCGCGCATTGCGGCCCGCACCCATTCAGTTTGACTTCAAAATATCACTATCATACCGATACCACCCTAATAGAACACCCTAAACTTTATTACAATTTATTACAGTTCAATTTCGTCTGCTTTTTGCTTTAGTAGCAGTATTAAATGAAAATAAATTTTCGAAAATACCAAGTTATTATTGTAATAGGATTATTGAGTACACGTCCCTATTGCATATAACATACATGCGTTATTTGAATCATTGGAATTATGTTAACAGCAAATTTATGGTTGTACAAGTTGGGTGTTTTCCCGGCAGATGGCGTTGGTAAGGATAATGCCACTCATAATACTTGTACAACGCCCGCAATTTAAAAAGGTCATATCTTTGTAAGCGTTCTATATGTTTTACGACATTTACAAAGCTAAACAGTTTAGCATATAATCGTTTGTATGCAATATATGAAGTATGAAATATTGTTTGTTTGTATAATTTTGACTTTTGTTGTTTAGACCGTATGGGCATGGGGCAATAAGTCATTAATACGGGAGTTAATAGCCTTCTTTATCATCACCGCTATAAAAGTACGGAAACCCAGAGTTAAGGTGCGACCACACCGCTGTTCAAAATACGCTGACGGTACGGAATCGCAATGACGTGCAGTAAACGTCACGACTTTACCGCATGCCCTCCACACCGCTGCTCAAAATACGCAGACAATTAGGAATATGCATGATTTTTTTGGAAGACGTCATTCGATTCTATTTCCCTGTAGATTCAAATGTCTCTAATAAACCTACTATCTATGATAGCCCTGAAACGTCAAAAATGTGAAAATACGTTCACAAAGTTGCAGAAAACTGTTTGGAAGGAACAAGTTTTTGTAAGATTTTTGTAATTTTAGGCACGAAAAAATGCGTTTAGCTATATAGTTGTCCTACATTTTTTTTCTTGTTAGGACATAAGTAATCGAACTGAAGTTTCGAAAATACATTTGATGTATAAAAAAAATGCCTAAAATTGTACGTTTTTAAACCGCAATATCTTTAAAAAACTGTTAAAAATTATTACGGATTTCCACTTATTTATATTAGTTTGGGGTTGTTGACCGTGTTTATGCAACAGATTCAATTAAATATTTTTCACGCATGTTCTCTATTGAGCTGCGTCAAAATATTTCGTATGGGGCACGTCAGTGCGTACACGTTGCGTCTGCGTATTTCGAGCAGCGGTGTGGAGAGCATGCGTTAAAGTCGTGACGTTTACGGCATGTCATTGCGAGACTTTTTCGGGTAGGTGAATAAAACGAATCACATCACTGTTCACATATTTTATTAGAAAAAATAGAATTAAAAGTAATTTGGATAATTTGAAACAATAAAATTGATGGTTAGATAATATAGTTTACCTACCAGTAGTATTCAAGCATTTCTCCAGGAAGTTACATTGATTTTTGCACTTTCACCTACTTCAACTGTCAACATCAACACACTATGTCAGACATCAACTCAATTCAAGGATCAATTGCGGAGCTCACTGAAACCTTCAATGCAAGGATGGCTGAGATGCAGAGTAATTTGGACAAAGCGGGCTCAAGCAACCCTGGGAGCGGTATTGAGGCAGTAGCGGCGGACTTCACTAGCTTCAAAGCATTTGTTTTGAACTCTCTCAATTTACTCCAGAAGCAGGTGGAGCTCATCGCTCAACAGGTCGATCAAATAGAAATGCGATCTCGACGCAAGATGCTGGTCATCCATGGTGTTCCGGAGGCTGACAAAGAGGACACAACGGCCCTTGTAGTTGAACAGCTCAAAGCTGTTAAGGCTGACGTGGCTGCAAATGACATAAGGCGCAGCCACCGACTTGGCCGTCGCAGAGGCAGCAAACCCAGGGCTATTGTGGTGAAGTTCTGTGAGACTGCCGTCAGTGATAAAGTGTGGTTTGGTAAGGTGGCATTGAAAGGCTCCGGCGTAACGATAGCCGAGTTCTTGACCAAATCACGTCAGCAGACCTTCATGGCAGCTCGGGAGCGGTTTGGCGTCAGAAGATGTTGGACCTGGGACGGCGTTGTTCATGTCTTGGATGCGAGCGACGTGCGCAGGCGTGTGGTGAGCCTTGCAGAGCTTAAGGCGATTTCGGATGCGCCAGAGCAGCCTGTGACTCCGACCCCAAGCGTAGATGCTCCTCCCAAGGCAGATAATTGCAGCAAAGCCGAGAAACCGGAGAAACAGATAAAGCCCAGACGTGCGGCTGCCAAATTGAAGCCTTAGTATGTACATAGTGTAGATTTCTTCTGTATTTGTTCGGGTTATACTGCTTGACGCTTTTATATTTCGACGTGTAATCACTGTTATTTGTTGTATACCCTCTTTAATAGTCTCCCGTAAATATTATAAATTAATTCCAATAACTTCATTACTAACTTTAAATGTCACTTTGCCAAGTTCCAACTGACATTGACAGTTTGACATGTGTGCTGACGGATGGCAGGTATAGTATTGCCAACTGTTAAATTGCGGTCCGATTTACCAAGTTAAATATTTCCTTATTAAATTACGTTCCGTTTTTCTTAGTTAATTATTTCCTTAGTTTTGTGATTTAACTTAATGCCTGTCGAATCTGAAGCCAACATGTATTTTTAAATTGAACTTCCGTTTCTTTATAAGTGTATTTCTTTCTTTATTTGCTGCTGGCGGGTAGATTGTGGAGTTTTTGTTTAGTTTTTACTGTATATATTTTTATATTTATTGAATATTAGTATACACTTATTATATACTTATTATATTTTTAACTTTATATATATTTTTCAGATGCCTTTCAGTCATAACAGTGATCAGTATTTATCTTATTCCTCCTTAGATAGTGTAAGTGAAGACAGTTTCCATAGTTTGCCTCCTTCGCTTCACGACTTTCTGGAATCTCAGTTTAATGATGTACCTAAAAATTTTAACATTGTGCATTTAAATGCGCAAAGTATTCCTGCACATTACAGCGATATGTTACTCTCTTTTGACATTAAGAACATTCATGCTATTTTCATTTCCGAATCGTGGCTCAGACCAGCTTTGCCTTCAACGTCTTACTCTATACCTGGTTTCAATTTAATTCGGCACGACCGCCTTGGAAGAGGTGGCGGTGGAGTTGCGATTTACCTTCGTTCTTACATCCCCTATTCAATTGTTAATGTATCTGCCAGTTCTTCTACTTCTGATGCCGCAGAGTATATGTTTCTCGACGTTTCCCTCTCTCATTCCAAACTTTTACTTGGCGTTTTTTATTCCCCCTCCCTTCACGTTAATTACTTTGATTCTCTTGAGAAACTTCTCGAAGACCTTATGCCTTCTTATAATCATCACATTCTTATGGGAGATCTAAATACGTGTCTTCTGAAGGATGACAGTCGATCCCGGCGCCTTAAATCCCTGGTAGATGCATGCAATCTAACTATTCTCCCTTCAGACGCCACACACTATTTTCCAAATTGCTCGCCTTCTCTTCTTGATTTAACTTTAGTTTCTTCGACTTCTCATGTGTCTAAATTTGAACAATACTCCGCGGATGCCTTCTCATATCATGATCTGCTCTATCTCTCTTACAAAATTCGTCCTCCCAAATCTAAATCAAAAATTCTTTTGCAGCGCAATTTTAGTGGATTAAATGTGGAAAAGCTTCGAGATGACGCTTTAACAATCGATTGGAGCAGTATCGCTCGAGCGGGTTCGGTAGACAATCAAGTTTCTCTCTTTAATTCGCTCCTCATACAACTTTATGACGCTCATGCTCCTGTTCGTGCAATAAAAGTCAAGCATCTCCCTGCTCCTTGGCTCACTGAGGATATTAAAGCCCTTATAGAGAGGAAGAATCAATCTAAATCTAAGTATAAGGCTAACAACTCTGAGAAAAATAAACTTAAATATCATACCCTGCGCAATCGCTGTAGCACTATATGTCGAGATGCTCAGAGGCGTCATATTCACAGTTCTGTTGAAGATGGAAATCCAGCCAAAAATGGTCCTAAGAAATCTAACTCACTTCATCATCTTTCATCACTTCCTGCCTTAGATTTCTCTTCTTTCTATTTTAGCCATTTCTGTGAGAGTGATGTTAGGAAGGGTATATTGAATATCACTTCTAACGCCGTTGGTGTTGACTGTGTTAGCCGAAATATGATACTCCCTCTCCTTGATTTGTTTGTTCCTATTATCACCGGTATTCTGAATTTTTCCATTTCATCAAGTACTTTTCCCAGGCTGTGGAAGGATGCCAATATTATTCCTTTATCCAAAAAATCCAACCCCAGTTCCTTCTCTGACTATCGCCCCATCTCCATTCTTCCTTTCCTATCCAAAGTCCTCGAACGGCTAGTGCATCAGCAACTAACTTCCTTCCTGAATAGAAATGACCTCCTAAACCCATTTCAATCTGGTTTTCGTCCGGGCCACAGTACTACCTCGGCTCTTGTCAAGGTTACCGATGACATCCGTTTGGGTATGAATGACCAGAAGCTTACAGTTCTTGCACTTTTAGATTTCAGTAATGCCTTTAACACGGTCGATTTTGACATTTTGCTCGCGTTCTTACAGTCTCTTAACATATCGGCTGCAGCAATTGACTGGTTCCGCAGCTATTTGGTTGGTCGTCGGCAAAGAATAAAACTAGATTCTTCGTGTTCTTCCTGGTGCAGTACATCAGCTGGTGTTCCACAGGGTGGTGTACTGTCTCCTCTTTTATTTTCTATCTTCATTAATTCCATAACTCTTGATCTCTCCTCTTCGTATCACCTCTATGCCGACGACCTTCAAATGTATTCGCAGGGTATGCATAGCGATCTCAATTCAGTTATAGAAGCCACGAATCTTGATCTGCTCCGCATATCAAATTGGAGTCAAAATTACGGTTTAGAAGTAAACCCCCTAAAGTCACAGGTAATTGTGATGGGTAGCGCTAAACAAATCTCCAAAATTGACTTTCTCAGGCTCCCTCCGATAGTCTTCGATGGTATCCAAATTCCTTTTTCCAACCAAGTGAAAAATCTTGGCGTAATCATGGATCGTTGTCTATCATGGGTGCCTCAGGTGAGTGAAGTGAGCAGGAAGATGTTTGCTGCCATAGGGTCTCTCAGACGGCTCCGGAATTTCCTGCCAATTGCTACTAAAATTGCGCTTGCTCAGTCGTTACTTCTCCCCATTCTTGATTATGCAGATATCTCCTATTTAGACCTAACCGAGGAGCAACTTAATAAGCTTGAGCGTATTCAAAATGCCTGCATTCGGTTCATTTTCGGATTACGCAAATTCGACCATGTTTCTAGTTTTCGTTCTCAACTCAAATGGCTCCCTATCCGTCACCGCCGTAACTCTCACATACTTTCTTTACTCTTTTCTATACTTTTTAACCCTGCAACTCCCCGCTACCTCAAAGAGCGTTTCTCTTATCTTAATTCTATTAGATCCTCTCAAAAATTGCTCCTAAAAGTGCCATCTTCATCTTCCAAATTTTATAATTGCTCATTTACGTTCCAGGCCGTTCGTTTGTGGAATTCTCTCCCTCTCAACATAAAACGCGCGCAATCTATTGGTAGCTTTAAATCGCAACTTAAGGAATACTATTTATCTCTTCCTTAGGTTTTTAAGTTGACACTGTTGTTTCTTACTGTGTGTATTATATATGTATATGTGTACGTATATGTATGTTTATTTTGTATTTATTTAAGTATGTATATTCATATGAATGTGCTGTGTTATCTATTTCGTCTCTTTTGTTTCTATGCACCACCTACTGCTTATTGTTTTTCTCTAGTCTCCACTACCCAAAGGTTGTCTGGAAGAAATCGCTCATTAGCGATAAGACCGCCTGTTGTTACCTCTACCTAAATTTATCTAATTGTAAAATTTGTGCTTGTAACTGTATGAGGTGTGCAATAAAGAATATTTATTATTATTATTATCTTTATTTATTTTTTGTCTCAGGTTAGTTTTTATAATATTTTTACAAAATAAAATATAAAAATACATCTAAAACATACAAAAACAATAAAAACATTATAAAAACCTAACCTAGGGTGCCGCCGGCAGCGGAGCAAGGCCCAGGCTGCCGGTGGTTAGGGCCGCAGAGTGAGGAACATTCGGACTATGCGCGCCGTGTCCAAGATTACCGCCTTCTGAATCTGACCCTTGATCCAACCACAACCTCGTAGCGAAAGTCTCTCAAGATGTTGGTCGATACTCTTCGCTATGGGACCGTTCGCAGAGACAACTATCGGTACAATGATCGCCGAATCAACCTCCCACATGGCGGTTACCTCGTGAGCCAAGTCTAGGTACTTGCTGGACTTGTCCTTCTCGGCCTTCACGAGGTTGTCGTCACATGGGACGGTAATGTCGATGAGCATGGCCCGGCGTTGCGGTCGATCTATTACCACGATATCAGGCTTATTGGCTACAATAGTCCTGTCCGTGATAATAGATCGATCCCAATAGAGCGTGGCACGACCATTTTCGAGAACTGGCGCAGGTGTGTACTTGTAGTACGGCACTTCGTGGTCCACAAGACCGTATAGAAGAGCAAGTTGCTGATGTATAATCCTGGCTACGAGGTTATGTCTGTGCAAGTACTCGCCGTTAGCAAGATGAGAACAACCGGAGATGATATGCCTGAGTGACTCTCCGGGACGGCGGCATGCCCGACAAATGTCGACCGTACCGTCCTTCAGGATATATCTCCGGTAGTTATTCGTCATGATAACTTCGTCCGCAATTGCACAGGCAAAACCTTCGGTTTCTCCGAAGAGGTCACCGAATCGTAACCAGTTCACCGACGCGAGCAGGTCTACGTCGGGTCCCGTGAGGGCCCTGTAGAACCGTCCGTGTAGCTCCTTGCTCTTCTATACCGCCCTGCGATCCTCAGTACTTAGCACCACAGGTTTGCGCCAGTTCTCGTTTGCCAAGGAGAGCGGCGTGAGACCCTTATCTACTGCCGCCACATCACGATGCATCCCACACTCGTTGTTAAGGAAATAATTCCTGAGATTGTACACCTCACGGTTGTGGAGATTTTTGGCGTTTAAAAAGCCGCGACCTCCACACTTCCGTGGGATGTACAATCTCATAACAGAGGAGCGTGGGTGAAGCATACGGTGTGTGGTGAGCAATAGAAGGACTCTCCGATCCAGGGCATCCAGCTCGGTCTGTGTCCACCTTAGTATGCCAAAGGAGTATGTGAGTAGGGGCATCACCCAGGCATTGAAGGCGCGCACCTTGTTGCCACCTGACAGAAGACTATTAAGTACTTTTGTCAGCCGACCGAAGAAGCGCTCCTTCAACGCCTGTTTAATACCCACATCCTCAATGCCCAAAGACTGTGACATACCAAGGTATTTGTAGGTTTCTGATTCAGAGATAGATCTGAACGTCATTGTCTCAGAAAGCTGTAGATTTGTTGAATTTCCTACTTTCCCCCGCTGTACATGCATAACCGCACATTTATCAACACCAAACTCCATCTTGATGGAACTACTGAACACTTCAGTGGTCTTCAGTAGTTCCAACAAGTCTCGGTTATTTGGTGCAAATAATTTGAGATCGTCCATGTACAGAAGGTGAGATATGACTTCACCCTCTCTCCGAAGCCGGCAACCTAGCCCCGAATCCTTCAGCAGATTGCTGAGCGGATTTAGAGCTAGGCAGAACCACAGGGGACTCAGACTGTCGCCCTGAAATATTCCTCGCTCGATCCTTATAAAGTCCTGCTGGCCAGGGGGGTCATCCCCGCCTCCTGGTTGACGAAGGACTGTGGTCCACTGCCTCATACACGCGCCAAGGAAGGATCTTAAAGCTGCATCAATTTTATACAGCTCTAAGACCCTCTCCAGCCATGAATGAGGCACCGAATCATAGGCCTTCTTGTAGTCAATCCAAGCGGCCGAGAGGGCCCCCCTGTTCCGCCGGACTCGTTGGCAAATGGTCATATCTATGAGGAGGAGCTCTTTAGTACCATGGGACCATGGGACCATGGGAAATATTGTTTGCGACCATGTGCGCGTTTATTTTTGCTCTCAAAATGGATGTAAGAAGCTTGTAAAGCGTAGGCAAGCACGTGATGGGTCTGTAGTTCTTCGCTTCCGTGGTACTACCGGACTTATAGAGCAGACATTTTTGTCATAAAGTCAACTGTTCAAGCATTATGTAAAAAATGCTAAAGCCTATACGATATTTTAATAATAAGTTGACAGTTATATGAAGTTTAAAAAAATAAAAAATAAATTCAAGCACTTTCTTAAAAAATTTTTTTTTTCTATGAAAGCGTATATGTTTTTTGACAAATCTAAATTCATTATACCCGAATTGATCGATTGCTATACCTGACAACGCCAAGTAGTATTTTAAGATGACATGATGAGTAATAGAACACTGATTTTTACTACTTTCACCCCCTCTATAAGCGCTCTAGGGGTGAATTCAACTTTTGAATATCTTTTAAAAGAATCATTAGAAGATGACAAAACTGTGGTAGAGACTTCATTTCCTTATCTCGAAGCACAAAACTTTGAAGCTAATAAATAAAATTCTTATGATATAAGAAAATATACACTTTTTCACCCCCTGTATCTTTATATCTGTAAGACTTACAGATGTATTGTGTATGAAAATATTGTAGACAATTTTATGCTCTTCATACGTTGCATAGAGACTTTAGGCATACTGATAACCGTTTAAGCGTCAAGGTTCAAAAACGGACTTATGGCACGTTTAAACCAAGATGGCGACCAACGCACCCCCCCCCCCCCCCCCTCAAGGTCTCAAATCTAGTATTTTAATAACCACCCTATAGCCTACCAATAACCATTAAAACATTTTCTTCTCCACCTTTTGTAAGGCAAATGCTCCAATTATTGCGCTAAATGTCAATGTCGTTATAACGTTGAGTTGAGTTGGGTTGGAGCTCTGTCTGTCCAGTGTGTGTGTTTATTTTTCGAATCGCGGCCTAGACGTTATTACCTATGTGTCATGCCTAAATTTATAGGTGCTTTTCCTAGACTATAAGTAAGGTAATCTGTTGTTTATCTACTTTTCATGTCAGTGACAATCTTCCTTCAAACTTAGGCATCTACAAACTCGAACTCTCTAAACTTAACATAATCTCTCTACCTCCTTATTCAGATAGTTAGCCAAAAACTAGATAAGTAATTTGAGGAATAGGTACCTAATAAGGAGTAAAATCCTATCCTGGACAGAACCTGAAGTCCCGGAAAATGCTGCAAATTCCTTATACCAGGACGTCCAGGACTAATCAAACGGCAGCGCGTAATCTTTTTTAAAAAAATTAAGAAAGAAGAAGGTAGGCCAAGGTTGGTTACCATCAGGCGGGCTGTATGCCTATTTGCCACTGTCGTGGAAAAAAATAAGGCTCTGCAATCGTAAAAATACATCTCTTTGGATTTGTCAATCCATCCGTTCGCTCTATCTATGGTAAAAAGTCTTTAAACGTAATATTTTTAATATTGAATTTAAAAATCACAACAAACACAAATAATTCCTAAACTTAATTAAACTACTATGTATTTAAATAAATCAAATTAAGCATTTTAAATGAATACATATATTTATGATTTTTCCTTTAACTTAAGTTAAGCTTACAAAAAAAATCCTTTACAAAAAAGCCCCGCAACTCTCGATTTGTTAAATTTTTATCAAGCAGTTTTTTTAGGGTTCCGTAGTCAACTAGGAACCCATGTCTCGCCATGTCCGTCCGTCCGTCTGTCCGCGGCACAGAATAACTAATAGTACTACCCCGCGGTATAGCTCAGTGACCACTAGTACTAGAGAACTGAAATTTGGTATGGGTATGTATGTGTATTAATTGCGCCTATAAAGTGGTAAAATAAAAATGGAAAAATATTATACTATATTTTAGGGTACCTCGCGTACCCATGAAGTGGGGGGTGATTTTTTTTCCGCTTTAACCCTATCGTGTGTATCGTTGGATAGGTCTTTTAAAACGAATAGACTTCTAAAACAATTTTTGGGTTAAATCTAATAGTTTCGTAAATAATAGCTCCGAAAATTCTAAAAAGGGCGTCGTTCTAACTTTGGAACCGTGGGTCCAAAAATTTGGAAAAATTCATAAAAGTTAGGCCTAAAGTACTTTCAATCAAAATTATATTGAATAAAATCGTAAGAGTCGTTTTTGAGTTATAATTAAAAAAAACGCTTATTAAAAAGGATGTAAGTACCGCATAGTAAAATGACGTGAGTGCTGCAAAATATCATATATAAAAAATATGTATGTATGTAATGGGTGTTGTGCCGGGCCGGTAACTACGGAACCCTACGTTGAGCATAGCCCGACATGCTCTTAGCCGCTTTTATAACTTTTCAAACGCTTTTCACTATCAAAACTTCCATAAAACTTAATTCCAGAATACCCCAATACATCTAAAATCTCCAAACTGCCCGTAACTCCATAATCCAACAAAATCAGTGTACATTACTAACAGATGACGGTACGTAAATATTTACCGAATGTGCGCGTCTTAAGAGATTATGAGGATTTTATTGTGAGAACCCACTTTTATTAGCTATTAGGAACACAACTGTTTGAAATGTTGTACAAACAAAAATTTTAATTTTTGACTTATAAGGGGCCCAGTTGGATAACTTAAAACTGACAGTGGCTAGGCTAGTGAGACTTTGAATTACTCTAGTACCATGTTGTTTAATACTACGACGGTAGCAAACAAGCATACAGCCCGCCTGATGGTAAGCAGCTACCATAGCCTATGGATGGCTGCATCTCCAGAGGGGTCACATGTGCGCTGCCGACGCTTTAGAAAAGAGGAATCTGGAGTCTAAAATGACAAAAGTATCTCACTGGTAATGAGACATGTGTCAAGCAAGTCTTTTTCCTCCTAGCGTTTATCCCAGCTCAAAAGGCTCTATTGTGTTTGGCATCGTGCACCGCCAGGAACCATCGTACCTTTACACTAAGCTAACTTGGGCTCATAACTCTAGATCGGCGGAGGTCAGGCCATGTAGATACCTCCAACTTGTCTGTTCCTTTCACAACTCGGCGGCTTTTCGTGGCAGTTTCCGGTATGCTGGCACGAAATGTTGGAATAACCTGCCGCCACCCTTCCGAGCGCTTAAATCATTAAGAAGTTTTAAATTTAAATGTCGTACGTATTTTTTGAATACCCAAATTGAATCTTCTATATAAACTATTCCAACAAAATCAGTCACATTTACAGTGTTGTTATTTTATTACAAGATGTCATATACTTCAGTTGTTATTTTATTGTATATTTTTATTTTTTTGTTTTAATTATATTAAAATTAATAAGAGTGTCGTTGGCGTATGTGTCGCCACTATGACCTAGTTTTAAGTTAGGTTAAGTAGGCCCCTACTGAAAACCAGCGCCACGGCTTGCCGCGGCATTACGCTGAGTAGGGATCCTATTTTAACGTCTCATTATGCCTGTGTTAATGTTTTTAGGTTTAATAATGTTTAATTTTGCGGCGTTAAAATAAATGTGTTTTCTTTCTTTCTTTCTTCTTATTGAGCTTGGGGTCCGCTCGGCAACCTAATTCCAGGAATTGGCGCATTCACTAGTTTTTACGAAAGCGACTGCCATCTGACCTTCCAATCCAGAGGGGAAACTAGGCATTGTTGGGATTAGATCCGGTTTCCTCACGATGTTTTCCTTCACCGAAAAGCGACTGGTAAATATCAGATGATATTTCGTACATAAGTTCCGAAAAACTCAGTGGTACGAGCCGAGGTTTGAACCCGAGACCTTCGGATTGAAAGTCCGACGTCTTACCGCCAGGCCACCAGCGCTTTTTAGTAAACTAAAGAAGTAATAATTTTTAAATTTATTACGTCAAAAGTAATTTTCTGAAAAAATAACACATACATAAAAGTATGTACCTATTTCTTAAGACACAATGTCAAAAAAGTTTTGTACATGTCTAAAATGTCTAAATACGTATTTTTACTCAGAAACCGCCCTTTCTGAACATTATCTTATCCATTTATTTAGTTATAAATAACCTATTTCGCATGTTACGTCCAAGAACAACCCAATCATACATCTAACCCCAAATTGCTTATATACTACTACAAGCACACAACAAAGCCCCTTTGACTTCAAAATTCATGATAATTTCAGGAACAATTAACTTTGGCTTTCATGTTCACCTTTGTGGCGGCCCAATGCTCCTATTTTACTTTGAAACCTTAATAGGGAGTAACCTCAAAGAAAAATGTACTTACAAACAATTACACCTACGTATGAAACTATGAGGCACTTCGGAGGACGCTGAGTCAGCCTGTAGGGTTGGGAAGGGGCGAGATATCGATGTTTTTGTCGATAAATTTAAACACCCACATATTTAAACATGTAATTATACATTAGTGTCCCACTGCTGGGCAAAGGCCTCTCCTCTTCTCCTCCATTCAGTCCTGTTCATAGTGCTTCCCCAGGTCGTCCCGCCATCTCCTTTTCGGTCTGCCTCTACCCCGGCGGCCGTCGACGATGGTGTCTCGTGGGTCCCACTCTGTAGCCATTCTGGCCCACCGTTCGAGGCCTTTGCCCAGCAGTGGGACACTAATAAAGGCTATTAAAAAAAAATATACATAAGCATTTATATTCTAAAATGATACATGAATATACCCTTATTTATTTAAGAATTGAGTCCATTTTCTAATGTTACGTTACATAACCAGAAACATTTCTGCTCTTATAAGTGCAGCAATATCAGTTGTCACGCACGTCGTCTCCGTAAATCACTAAATTCGTATCGTAATCAATCCGTATTCGTAAATTCAGCAAAAGTTTCGGAATATATATACTTTCAGCAAGTCTGTTTGTGATCTAATCCTCATTCACTTGTTTACAGTTCATATCACACTATTAAATAATTGCAACGGCAAGTGGCCTTTAGCAACGGCAAACTGCAGTAATGTATATCTGCAAACATTAAATTGACAATTACCTACTTAACCTAAATATCTTAATATAAATGACATGTAAAATTACTTATAATTTTATCAATAACTATCTCATTTCTCATTTACGATTGCTCTCTACACTATGTTAAGTAAGAATTTCAGTGCAAAGTTAGCATGGTTTGACTGTAATGTTGAACCTATACATACTGTATAAATACCTCATTCACTTTCTCACATTTCATAACTCACAACAAGAAACGTGAAAACTGTGTCAACACGTTTATCGACACAACCTCAACCATTCCTTAACAAGTTTCATCGACTTAATTCGTCCCTCAGTCCCCTCCCTAACCCCCCTGGGTGGCCTTTGTGGGGCCCTCCAATATTCGCTTTGTTACCCGGCAAAACGTTCCCTCGCCGCGGTGGGCATTACTTTTTTATTTATTTATGCGGCGCAAACAGCGCGGAAAAATATGTAAATGCGACATTTTACTTTGAAACGGCAACAATTTTTTTGAAAAGGAAAACGGGGAGGAATATATAAAATCAGCCTTTGAGGCATGGATCTGGAATTTGTTTTAATTTAAGTGGTTGATAAAATAAAAATCTTTAAAACAGGCACTTTTCATGGCACCGTACCGATCTCGAGTAGGTAACAGTCGATAAGTAACAGTCGCCATCAAATATATCGGAGCGGTCGCGGTACTCAAAAATATCTGAACATGCACTTTATCGCCTTGACAATAGAGGCGTTGTTCAGATGTTTGTGACCACCTTGGCCGCTCCTATATATCTGGTGGCGACTGTACAAGGCAACTAAAGTCAGCAGAAGTAGCTAAGCGGGTGAGGTGTCCAAAATAATGTTGGCAGGTGCCAACAGTAAGGTTACTGTTACAAGAGACACTTCAGTCCCTCCCCGATTATTAGTTACTTCTGACTGTAGCTAAAGGTCATTGCGACAATCCTGGCCTTAAACATTACAAGTAACGCTGAACCCTATGATATATAATAATGACAGATGGGTTATGCTCCAAAAGTGAACCACTTAAAAAGAGTGAATTCAAACAATTGTCTCTAGTCGCGCACCGGCCAGCGAGAGATGCGGGCGTGCTAATGAGCTCCCGTCACCCGCGTGAGAAAGAGACAAACTGTAATTTTCTAATAACGAGAGTGACAAAGTTGTAATGATTGTCAAAATAGATAAACATACTTATACAAAATCATTTATAGGAAATAACTATTTTAATAAGTATTTTTGTGCTCAGTTTGTTACCCATCCATAGTAAATATAATTGGTTGAAACCGACAAATTAAGCTACTCGTAATAGTAGTTTATGTAACTGTTACGTAATAAGGGTCCTTAAAACATGAGTGTGGTTTTATGAAATGAGCCGCAGGCGAATTTCATAATAAGATCATACGAGTGTTTTAAGGCCTAATTACGTCCAGTTGCATACACTGCTTTATCTACACTCATATTGTTTATTCTAAATGCCTTATTCGGAAACCATAGAATGGCCGCCATCGCACCGCCACCATGGCCAACTCGATTGTGCCGGCGGGCGCGCGGGCGCGTGTCGGGCTGTCGGCGGAGCCCCGGGAGGGTGCAGGTGTACATTATGTTATCAAAACTCATAGCACATCAATAATTGAGCATGAAAAGTTAAAATTACGTTACTGCCACGGATAAAAAGCTTATCATAGTAAAATCGGTCGTGGTAATGCTAGCCATTGCCTACCGTTTTCGAACACGTTTAAGAGAACTTACAATATGAGTGTAGATAAAAATATTATTAACAGGAAGCACAAATAAATTCCGGGTCGTACCGGGTGTCCGGCAATCCGACACAACTCCATTACGGGAATTCATTACACGATAGGTATGTACTGATTGTGGAAAGGAAAAAATGTCTCAGTGAATGCGGGACGGTAATGGGAAGTATGATTTAAGCGAAAATAACAAATAAAGAAACAGACACGCATTTTTAGGGTTCTGTACCCAAAGAGTAAAAAGGGGACCCTATTTGTAAGACTGCGCTGTCCGTCTGTCATCAGGCTGTATCTCAAGAACCGTGACAGTTAGACAGTTGAAATTTTCACAGATGATGTATTTCTGTTGCCGCTATAACAACAAATACTAAGAAACAGAATAAAATAAATATTTAAGGGGGCTCCCATACAACAGATATGATTTTATTTGCCGTTTTTAGGGTTCCGTACCTCGAAAGGAAAAAACGGAACCTTTATACGGGAGTCATTCCATATGAAAACAGCTGAAGGGGTGTGCTGACTAATTTTGAATTTACTTGAAAAAAATCAGGAATGTACTTTGAGGCATGACGTCACTAAATCCTTGAGATTTTTTTTTCTGTTTTTTTTTTTTGATTGGAAGTTTGAATAGTTGTCATTTTCTTACTCTCATAAACTAGGTTCGAACTCTGCTTATGGGCTTTTGCTAACAATGATGTTAATTTTAAATTGTAGCTTACTAACCACCGATTCCACAATGATTTATAATATCTAATCAGTATGCTTCAGAACTGGGTTCTGAGGCACTGAAAATTTGTATAAATATGCTATTTTTCGGAGTTTTCAGACTAGAATTCTGACTTTCCTACTAAGATACTTAGCTTTTTTTTCTGGTCTTTAGAACATGACAATTTAAGCAACTGATGTGAGTTTAAATTATCAAAATGTATTTTTGGTTTAGAAAAAACATACTGAAATTTCAAAAAAATCAAAACGGGTCCACTTTAACCGCTATAAAATCTAGGTTTCAGTCTGAATAAAAATTTGAGTTTACCATCAAATGATACATCGTAAGCTCACCTTTACATAGCAAGTAGACTTTATAGTGTTATTTTTGCTTGGTAAGAAGATATGATTTTTTGAAAATCGTAAATATTGCAGAACAGTATTAGTACAACAAAGTCGTTTTTTATGGTTATATGCCAATAAATAATGGTTTTCTTATCATAAAGGAATTTTATTAAGTTCTGTCATAAAAAAAAGGGTTAAAGGGTTTTTGTTATAATACATAGACATTAAACGAACCAATCCTTTAATAAAACAAATTCATTACTTTAGTGACGGAGTCGCATCGCAGTATAAAAATAAAAAGATAATGGCGAATTTGTGTTACCATGGTGAAGATTTTCGACTGCAAGCAGACTGGAACTTCTTTGCTACAGCACATGGGAAAAGCCCGTGTGATGGTGCAGAAGGCACCATCAAAAGAATAATTCGAAAAGATAGTTTGCAAAGAACAGCGGAAAGTCACATATTAACCCCTCAAGCGATGTTCGACTTTTGTACGGAGTGGATACCTGGCATTACATTATTTTTCGTGTCAAAAGCAGATGTCGAAGCTTCAGAATCAAGCTTAACCGAGAGGTTCGAGAATTTACTCACGATTGAAAATACTAGATCATACCATCATTTCGAACGTCTGTCGTTCGACACTTTAAAAGCTCGCAAATATTCAACATCACAAACTTTTGAAGTTGTGACAGTTAGAAGGCAGTTATCGAAACGTGGAAGTAAGGATTAAATTAATTTTGTAATTTTCTATTTAAGTATTTCTATATTATAGTGATGCTTTTAATTTAGTTAAGAAATAAATAATATTTAGGTGCAGTTTTATGTGTTTAAGACACTTTTATTAACTATCTGAAATTTGCATATTTTACGATTTTCAAAACATCGTATCTCATAATTTAGCAAAAATAACACTATAAAATCTAGTTGCGATGTTAATTTCAGCATATGATCTATCATTTTGTGGTAAATTCAAATTTTTATTTATACTGAAACCAGGATTTTTCAGCATCCAAAGTGAACACGTTTCTATTTTTCAAAAATTTCAGTACGGGTTTTCTAATACAATTTAATACATTTTGCCATTTAAAATCAATGTTAATAGTTAGAATTTAACTGTTACTGAAGCTGTGATATATAAAAAATCCTAGGTCTAATACAAAAGTCAGGATTTTCATCCGAATACCACGAAAATGAACCAATTTTTTAAGATTTTTAGTGACACGGTATTTTATGCTGAAGTATTTGGAGGAAAAGTTATAATACATATCGGATAGTATGTTTATTAAAGGCTTATATTCAATTAACACCATTTTTGTACATAATTTCTGAACGAAGTTTCATCATGATTTGTGGGAGTAGGAAAATGACACCATTTTGTACTTTGGATGGGTGCCGATAAAAAGATAAGCATTAAAAAAAAATAATGACAACGGTTTTTATGCTTAAATGTGTCATGGTACATCCTCATTTTTTTTCATTGAAATCTGTGACTACGCGGCAACAAAAATAATTCGTTTCAGCTGTTTTCATATGGAATGACTGATCACTTTGTTGTCCGTCTGTCTGTCTGTCTGTCAAGACCATTTTTCTCAGGAACGCGTGGAGGTATCAAGCTGAAATTTATATCAAATACTCAGGTCTATTGTCCCTTGGAGCTGTGAAAAAATCAAACTTTAGAGTTTTTCGGCACTCGCAAAACCTACGGGGTACTTCCCGTGAACTCAGAAACTTGAAATTTGGCACGAAGCAACGTCATATAGCATAGACAATGAAAAAATTACAAATAGTAGACATTGTTAGTAAAATCATACAAACAATATGTTTTTAAAATTTTAAACTTACTACCTTTTTCCTCGTAAACGCGTAGAGGTATTAAATTGAAATTAGTAATAAACATACTACAACTTTTGCTCGTTACAGGTTTGTGCGGAACCCTCAGTGCGCGAGTGCGACTCGCACTTGGCCGGTTTTATAGATATACGGAACCCTTCGTGCGCGAGTCTGACTCGCAGTTGGCCACTTCCACGCGCATCAAATCTTCCTCAAGATCTTTGTAATGAGCCGAAACTCGATGCTTCTGTCGAGGTGTTAAATAGTAGATACATAAATAGTTAACCAATGGATGTTAGAGTAGAGAGACCCATTGCCGAGGGCGAGGAGACGCCAATGGTTCGAGTTGAGGCAACAGAATGTCATTCATGAAGGGCGGAAACGAATCACTTTCCAACTTATTGAGTAAATCGCCAGTAACTGGCCACCTTTCAATAACTGCCCCCCTCATAATAAAAATGAGAGTTCTGTTTGTAGGTAAACTAGTTTGTAGGTAGGTTACTTATTTTCATTTTAGTATAGCTTGGCCAGTTATTGAAGGGTGGCCAGTAATTAAAACCTTATACTAAAAATGAATTCTGTTTATAGATGAACAATAGTTATTTGTGCAGCAAGAGAGGAAAGTTGGTTTTTCTTGCGAGTGTTGATTTTGAGTCCCGAGTAAGCGAAAGATTCTATAATTGAATCACGAGCGAAGCGAGTAGAGAGAGATTCTAAGTTAGAATCTGGAGCGTAGCGAGGGACTCAAAAACACGAGATGTAAAATAACTTTGCTCTCGTGTGACACATACAATTTTTCACCGCAGTAGTGAGAACATATTAAAGGTAAAAATATGTAGTTCAAATTTGTAATAGACCCCGAAGTATGAAATGGCAGTTCATGGCCTTCACTAAATTAAAAAGCTACTTTGTTTCACTCCCTGGCGTGACGATAGTCGCACTTTCGGCACTCCAGGGAGTGACGAAAGTAGCACTTTCGTCACTGTTTTTTCGCAGGGAAGTAGGCTTGTTCGAGCTGCTGAGGTGAAAAGTTCATTATTAGTATGAGGTGGTTAGTTATTGAACGGTGGCCAATTACTGGCTATTTTTTTTATTAAGCCTTCTGTATAACATCATATAGTTATTTTACTTATATGCTATGTTATAGTAAACTTATTAGTATAATTATAAAAATCTAATATTACATGGCGATTTACCCTGTATAAATATACCGATCGTCAATTGAAGTTGCTTCGAAATCACGCATTTCTGAAGAATAACCATTGTTCCATCGTAAATTAATTATACACAACAGGTACTCTTAAATATATTATTTACGTTAATTTTACTTAAGTATATTTCAATGCAAACGAATTTGTTTAATAAACCTTTTGAATATGCCTTTTTCATGTGGTACATGCAGTATTTGCTTTGAAATAAATAATAAATAATAAAATCGCTTTATTTCAGACAGTCTATATAAAAAATACAGCAAAAATAATACATAAACTAATAAAATAAAATAGATTAAAACTAAAATTAAAATTAAATATTCGTACAGTAGGTAGGTACAGTCACCGGCAATAGTATCTTCCTACACGAAAGCCGCAAAAATATGTGACACGCTCTTATTTGTAGGGCCATAAGAGCGTGTCACATATTTTTACGACCTTCGTGTAGGAAGATACTATTGCCGGTGACTGTACTTCAGTCTCATACTCATAGAAATGTAGTTTTCAGTTTGCTTACATTATTTGCCATTTCTACTGATCTTCTGTATAGATGAGTACTTTCAAAGCATAAGAAATTATAAATAGTAAAAATATATCACATAAGTCACATAACAACGAGCAACAATATAGATATAGGAGGTACAGACTCAAACACGATTTACTGAAAATATGGCGCGTGAAAATTTGTAACAGGCCAGTCTTATACCGTAATAACGCAGTGATCGCATTAGGTAGTACAATTTCGCGAGACTACGGTGCGTAAGCTTAGTATGGATATAGCTTGTAACCCCGGGATTTCATTTGAAAAGTTTAAAATTTCGTGTTTGATTCAGAAATCTTATAAATTTATAATTTTACAATTATTCTGCTTGTTTAGAATACCGGCATTACCGAAATATGTAGACGATTTAGTTTTGACATATTTATGCAAACAAAAAATAAATTTATAGTAATTATCGCCGCTATTTGTGCTCAAACCGTCTTATCTTGTGGTAGGTTCCTAAATTATCTTTACCTGACTCGCACTTTCTAACTTTCTTTTGTTGACATTTAAATATGATGGGGGGGGGGGGGGGGGTTTGAAATAGCCGGCAGATGTCAATGTTTGTTATTTTGTTAATACTATCTGTATCTGGTAAAATATAACATTTTAAACCTAATGACAAATTAGGTACATAGTATTTTAAGACTTCTAAGTTTACTTAATGTTCTTCAGTTCTTTAAGTTCGCACGCATTAAAGACTGTATTGACAAATATAAGGACAACTGCAACAAGCCGTCATTCTTGTTTCATTTGCTTTAAAAACATAAATTATTTATTATGTTGTAGATGATATGATGTTAAATCAATTACTAGAATTATTTTTTCGGATCACTTTTGATTTCATAAACTGAGAGGCCATACACAGGAGCAACGAAAAATACTCTCTGACAAATACATACGAGAAAACGGTATGTCCATGAGAAAGATCGCTAAAATCGTGAGGGTGTGTGTTTCTGCGATTTAAATTGCATTAAAAAGTTTGGGTAAGACTTCTCTTTTAATGACAAGTCGAAAAATCGTCGAAAAACTGGCTCGAATAATCGCAATATCGACTCAAAGATACATCGAAAAATCAAAAACTCACTCAGTGCTTCAATAAGATATGTGGAAAAAAGTAGAGAACTTCTGTAGGAATGGTTCAAAGGGCCAAGAATCGCAACGACTGGGTAGCCCTCGGAAGCAACGGAAGCCAAACCAACTCTAAAATAGGCTGCAAAAGTTAAACACCGTCTTCGAAATTTATATGACACATTTTTACTTAAAACTGAACAGTGCATAATTCTAAGCGACGAAAACCCCTTCAAACTGGATTTTTTGTTCTACCGGGCCTGTAGTACTCTACTATTCGCAAAGGAGAACACCTGAATGAGAACAAATCGTCAATTTTTTCCGAAAAATTTGGATCTAAGACAATGTGTGGTAGGTAATATGCGAATGCAGTATGAAATCTACGGCGTTCGTCGCTACTTCCACGATGACTGCCAATCTTTACATAAAGAAGTGTGGACAAAATGAATTTTGTCACTGATTAGACGCCACAGGGGCTCTACTTTATTTTGGCCCGATTTGGCTAGTTGCCACTGTGCCCCCTGCATCAGAGAGTGGATGGAAACCCACGACGTGCGTCATGCTGCTAAGAATTTGAATCTGCCAAATTACCCTTAGGTACGTCCCATCGAAGACGTGATGGGCAATCATGAAGAGAAAACTTCGGCAAAGCTTCACGGAAGCGGATTCCGTAAAAAAATAAAAAAAAAACCTGGCTCAAGCGTCGAAACTGGTCACAGTAATCGTTGTCCGAATCTGATGAGAAACGTCTGAAGCAAACGACGAAAAATCGCCCGAAGGCAAAGGTTACAGGTGTCTTAGTCAACACTAAAACGTTTAAAAAGGCCTTCCAACCAAATGCCCAAAACATACTTACGCAAAATAATAAACTTTTAAAAAGTTATTACACATTTCACTTGTCCTTATAATTGTCAATACACTCTTTATTATGTGACTCGTTTAATTAACGAATTTGGTTTAATTAACGGACTTAGTGATCATCTTATTGCGACTATTTTGGCTGACCCTAAGTGGATTTCGACTTGCTTCTGATTGGCAACACAAAGAACATTATTTTAATTTCATACAAAAACACGAATAAAAAATGTTTGCGTACATAAGTTTGTTATTGTATTAATTGTTTATTAATACTGTTCAATTTTTTGTTTTATTTTATGATTGTGTTGGTTATACTACTGTGACTTGCAACTATTAAACGAAAGTAATAGTAAATAAACATGTCAAAAACTTTTGTTTTTCGCGTTCCCCATATAATTTCAATTAGTGTCATGTCAAGAAAATATTCTGTGAAAAATATGAGTCCCGGAATCCCGGGTCTTATCCACATTAAGTATGATGTTTAAGGTCATTCTCCCGAAATTGCACTACCTATTCCGATCCCTGGTAATAAGACTGTCAGAGACACTGCTGCACTAGTCGTTCTTGCGGCAGTATTATTGCGGCTACCAGCTGAGGGTATTCCAGCTGCGATCTTATGTGATCTCGTGTGATTAACTGAGTTTTTCGGAACTTATGTACGGAACATCATTTGATATTTACCAGTCGCTTTTCGGTGAAGGAAAACATCGTAATGAAACTGGACCTATTGCGACCTAATCTCGATAAGACCTAGTTTCCCCTCTGGGTTGGAAGGTCAGATTGCAGTCGCTTCCATAAAAAGTAGTGCCTACGCCAATTCATTGGATTAGGTTGTCAAGCGGACTCCAAGCCAGGACAAACGCTAGGAGGAAGAAGAGAAGATTTGACTAGTCCCTAAATATATCCTAAAAACTGATATATGTCATATAAAAACCTCTACTCGTACTGTAATCTCGCAGAATATCAAACATGGCAAACAAGCCGGCAATGGTGTTTATTGCGCCCTATACGCCGGGAACTATGGTGTCCGGCATCTGCGCACATTATTGACTCGCCAATAACGCCGTGTCCGCGCGCCTTTTGTCAGCTGCAAGAACGTTGTATGGAGACGGATTCTATGAAACCGGAAAATAATACATGCTAGGTAAAATTCATCAGTTTTCATTTTAAAACAAAGATTCCCGTTTTTAAGAGTTGGTGTTCAAAGAAATGCTTTGTCCAAACAGAAAGTAAAATATGTATCGGAATGACAGATAAGAATGACAAATCGTGAAATATTTTTTAAGATTATTCCGATTATTATTCGATTCCGGGTTTACGAGTACGTTCCAATTCGAGGTTGAACATTGGAGGGCTTCAGTCAGTTTTTCTTTAAAACATTTCCTACACTTTATTATATAATAAAAAGAAATCCTCGATGGTTAAATAACAACATGTTGATGGGTAGGAGGATGATGATGCTGGTTATGCTTTGGATTAGTCAAATTCATGCAGTCTGTGGTAAAAAGTATCTAAACATATTAAGGATCCAAAAAAAAGACAGTTAAATTGGAACCATCTATTCGTATTCTATATGTTGGTGTTTATCCTCATTTGTGTATACTTCTTAAATAATTTTAAAGAAAAAGGAACCGACTTTACTTAACGTAATCCACATTTTGAAAAACAAATGCCCGAGCTACTTTAAAAATACTCTAATCTCTATTGGTGTGCCTATAATATTTGAAGAGTTCCCTCGATTCTCCAAGTTCCCATCATCAGACCTGACCGGATGACAATGGGATACCCTGTAATAACTGTCAAGTATAAATTACCCTTTAGAACAAAAACATATCTATTAAATTGGTCTCGCTGTCTTCGAAGAATCGGTGAGCATACATAATAAAATAGCATAAGAGGCTGACAACACCCGATGACCTTCAAATTGACTTTACTCAAACAGTGTTTTAGCTATAACTCCTTGTTTTGAGAAAAAAAATACATGTTATTATTCGTTATATTTGGAAGAACTTCGTTGATTCCGATACTCGATTGGACGAAATCGGCTCGATAGAAAATAATTCCAAAGTTACATCTTAAAATTTGCTTTAAACAGTCGTATGTCTTTAGTTTCTTGACTTAATACGTCTCTAACTAAGGACAAAATTCCACCGCACTAATACTAAAAACTTCGTTGTTTTATATTTCTCAATTAATGCGTAGTTTTTTTTTATTCATCATTTTGCAAAATTTGCAATGAGCTCCCATACTAATCATAACACAGTGTTTCTCTTTCACTCGCGCTGAAAAAGATAGGGAGGGAATTTCGAAATCATGAAGTCGGTTGAAAATGCCTTCTCCATAGTTAGTTAGCTGGCTAGGCTCTTCTCGCACATTCCGCTGCGTGATTAAACGAGGCGGGCGATATTGCCGCCAATCCCGACTACCACGACGCTTCCAGAGGGTGGACAGAGTTGATGACTACTTATATAGCCGATTATGTATGTATGCTTGGTTTAGTTTTACTAGCTGTCCGCCACGAACTGAGAACTCTCGATTTACTTGCAAACGAGTTGACCAATATAACATGACTCTTATGAAGATTGCTTTTGCGCCTTCTGGTTCCATAACCCCTTGATCGATCCTGCTTATATAAAAACCCTCAAATTATGTTGATCTCTGCTACGACCCCAACAAGTTGTATAAAGATCAGAAAAACTTTACTAAAGTTATCGCGGAACAACTATTCAAAATCAATAACGTCCCGGTAATCAACTTACAGTTCCGTTGTGTCTGAAGTTGTCTGTAAGAACTTCGCTTCGCTGCGTTCGCTCGTCCGATAAATTAGTATCCAAACGACTGCAACGACTACTTTCAGCAAAGTTGGACAGAGCTGATGACAACTATCACTGCTTAAAGAGTCAAGTATATCTACTTACCTATTTAGAGGAATACAATCTGTAACAGAATAATAAATAATCGATGACAGAATTGTATTGATTTGAAGTAATTAAATGGTTAGTCAAATAAAATTTGGTCGGCAGAAAAATCTGAGAGCTAGCAAGGGTTAGGTTAATTAACACGTTTGATGACCAACAGATTTATCTGCAGGCCTATTAAATTATACGGGATTTAAGTTACAATATTGAAGAGGGTTGGATCGTTTAAAAGTGACATTAAGCTTATTCAGTGGTGCTTATATTGTCATGTCATCAATTGATTATCAAGTTCATGTTAAGTGGATATCAAAAAAACTGTTTTATGTCAATACGAGACGGCAAAAACTTAAATGACATTTTAGATATAAACAATTTTTTAAGAAGTAATTTTAATGACAAAAGAATATAATGAAACAAAGGCCCTCTTGGCGTAGCATTACAGTTTATTAAGACAGATATTTTACAATCACAAAAGTACATTTCCGAACAGTTTTTTTAATGCGAGTATTTGTTATATCGGTAAACTGTATTAAATCTCTGTCAAAAAGCCATGTTATGCAGATAGAACACTGAATATTAAAACTTAAGGAAATCGGCCAAACATCGCAAACAGAACCTGAAAATCGTAAAAATGAAGCCTATTGAGCACAAAAGAAAGTCATTTCTTAACAGCTACTTAAATACCACATTTATTCGCATTGTCCAAGTCCAACACCACTTCAACTCAATGCCATTTGGTCTTAAAACGGCGCCATTTATCAATCCGCAAGCAAAACCTTCTTTCCCACTTGTCAATAAGGACGAATTCTAATTGCATCTATAATGGAAGTACACCCTTATTGACGATCAGCAAAGTGGCGGATTTGGCCTGAAAATGTAACCTTTTGTATGGGACTTAGGACGTAGAGACGACAAGACATTAATCTGTGTCTCGCGAGATCCATCAGTTGTCAACATTGGACTGGCAGGGGGAGACGGGGAAGGGTGGGACAAAGATTAAGGAGGGGTGATGCTAGATTGTAAAAGAATGTTATATCTATTACCACAACTGGTTTTTGTCAAAGAATCTACCGAGCGTACCGAACTCGCAAGCATACTGAGCTAAAGTACGAATCCTTGTAGCTTGTGAAACAAGCAGACGTACCTTTGTTTTAAAAAGAGTCACAGAATGACTTCCACCAGTATTACAAGTGGATATGTGCCGTTCTTCAGCACGTTCTCCGTTTGATTTGGGAAATATTCTCGAGAACGGCGCAACTCCAATTACAAGTTACAAGCTTTTGAGTAACGGGCCCTGGACTCTTAGGCGTGATCATGTCAAACGGGCCACAGAATAAACTTAAGTAAATCAATGTAATCCTGGTAATTTCATCGCTAAATGAATTCGCGATCTTTACATACATAAGGTAAGAGCGAAAAATCAAGCGAGTTAGCTATTTAAAACTATTATCATAGAACATTATATAGTCTTACACATCATAATGTACGTAAAGTCCCTAAACGAGTAAGCCGTATAATTGTCTTTAAATAACAATAAGCATAAGTAGAACATCAAAAACCTAGCTCTTGGCTCTTAAGTAGAATATCTCTCCGCGCACTGAAACTAGAATCATAGTCGCAGTATTCGTCTATTAACACTTCCCGCAAACTTTCCTCTCTGCCTAACCTACTCTATGAAGGCACAGATTACCTGCCACTAAACCCTGTATTAAGCTACGATTTGATTTGCGCTCGCCATTCACGGATATTTTCATACTTAAAATTAAGTACGAAAAAAGTCATACGAGTATTTATCCCTAAAATTCAGTAATATCTACCTATTTATTTATATTACTAATAAAAATATTTAACAAAATAATTAGACTTGTTCCTATATTTGTATATATTATCAGTGTTTCTCTAATACATTATGCATGTATTATACATATAAACCTTCCTCTTGAATCACTCTATCTATTAAAAAAAACGCATCAAAATCCGTTGCGTAGTTTTAAAGATCTAAGCATACATAGGGACAGACAGCGGAAAGCGACTTTGTTTTATACTATGTAGTGAATTTAAACATAAAATAACTTACATAAACTATGTAAAGTAAACAATCTAAAATTAATTTATTTTTGTATATGGCTATCTATAGTGTCTATACCTAGTTAGCAATGATGAATAAGTGGATACTTATCACTTTCTGTGTGTTATGTATCCGAGGGTAAAATAAAAATTTAAGTTGCCCCTAAGCTTTATAGTATGTCTGACAGATTTCTGTCAGTGGCTTAAAGGTTAGCTGGAAGACGTCCTTTAAAAGGATACTTTGTGCCTTTGTGTACTTACTGTAGTTTTTAATGGTCATGTGCTTGTTTTGTGCAATAAAGTTTTTTACTACTACTACTAAAATTATCTATAGTCTTTTTTTATATACATCTGAGCTTATCTATAGGGCTGCCATCACTGTCACGTAAATAACAGCAAGAAACACATACCTACGTGGTTTGGTGATTTTTTCTGCTCACCATCTAGTGACAAGCTATCTGTGACGGGGGGCCTCCCCCTAAGGGGGCTAGCTAGTGATTGTCAAAATTTGGCTTGGAACAAAGCGCTATTTACCAACGGGGGAGCCTTTGTGAAGGCATTACGGCACTCTACATAATATTGTGAAAGTTACGGACAATACGCTGTTTGCCAGCTTAAGGAAAAACTGAGGTGTTGAACGATGAGTTTTGGATCGGGATGTTTGAGTTTGAGATTCGGGTGTTTTGGAGTGTCTTTGGGGTTTTGTAAAAAGTGAAGACGGTCTTTTATACCCCGCCGCGTGACAAAATCGTCACGATATATTGGTGCGCTCAATGATATTTACTATGGATGGGTTATACTCGTACTCTAACAAAATGATCACAAAAAATACTTCTATCAATATTATATTTTTGAATGCACTGGCAGGAGAGATATTGTTGCCGCAGACTGTACCTGATTAATTGTATAAGGAGTAGGAATCACAATAAATAAATATTATAGGACAATCTTACACAAATCGACCTAGTCCCACAGTAAGCAAAATAAGGCTTGTTTTATGTTATGGATACTAGACGACGATATATATATACCTAATAGATAAATATGGATAAATACTTAGATACATAAAAAACATCCATAACTCAGGAACAAATATCTATGATAAACACACAAATAAATGCCCTAACTAGGATTCGAACCCGAGACCTCCTGCTTCATTAATGGGCAGGGTCACTACCGACTGGACTAGGAGGCCGTTGCGTTAGGACAATGAAAAAATAAAACGGTTATAAAACAAATTACTTACCTTTCTATACCTACACTACTTATAGGTAAAGGTACCTATAAGTAGTAGTAGGTGTATATAGGATACAGAAACAATTGACAGACACATACATAATTACCTACAATTGAGTTGACTTAGGTAAGTTAATAAGATATGTATTATTATTATTTAAATGAATCTGTTTCAACAGATTCGACTAACATCCGAAAAATACAACGCATAATTAAATTGCCCAGAATTAAATCCACCCCTTTAATTTAATCCAATAGCATCCCAATGAATAATCAACAACAAAACCCATACGGATTGCACAATTAACAGAAACCAAGTTATGTCAGGATTAATTGGCCGAAAACCGTTGCAGCTCGAGCACACGTTCGAAAGCAACGGGTTCGAATTTCAAATGAGGCACGCCCCCCGGTCCGCCCCGGCGCCATCTTGAAACGGGGGGGCGAGGGGGATATTCCGCGTCGGGCCGCGTTGGTTAACGGATTTAAACAATTGCCTTAACTGTGAATGGGTAATTTTTGAATGTGGTGTGGGTATTTTTTCAGCGGCGCTTTGATGTTTATGTACGATATTTGTGCCTTTTGAGTATAGTAAATATGAAATTAATATGAAGAAAGATGATATGGCTTTGTTTGGTTAAAATGTATAGATACTATTACGAAAAATACTTTAAGTACGATTTTTTCTCGTATAGAAATATTTAGGCAATGTTTATGAAAAATGCCGCTATGACGAAAAATGAGAAAGTTAAAGAAATAATTCAATTAACTTTAAGGAACTAAGTTAATATTAAGTTTTAAATACAAACATTCCATAACTACATTTATAGTTTTCAGAAAAAGAAGACATCTATTTTTCCCCATATTTCGTTTCGTACATGGTAAAACATTTTCTGTTTTTTTTATTCTCTTTATCTTAGCAGAATTAATAGATATAAACATGATAACAAGGTAGCTAGTAAGTATGTTGTTTTAACTGAAAAACTAAACTACTCGTTTGGTATTTCCAACTAAAGCCACTATGTTGCAAAAGGTCGCAACTGAGCTTTCACTCTATTGCCGTATTTGCCGTACGAAAGCGGTGTGTCAGGCAATTTGTGCGGGGGAGGGAAATATTTTCGTTCGGGAAGCAGTTTTATTTTGTTATACGGTAGTTATTATGAGTGATAGTACATTTACATACCTTAAAATTTTCTAAGTTATTGTATTTTTTTATCCTCCTGAAACTACTGAAAGTCTGGTTACTAGGTAGAGGCAGTTGTTTACATTTCGGTTTTTGGATAACTTAGTTACCTATAGTCAATAAAAGTGTAAAATAGATAAAAAATAAACCTATGTATGTACTCCAAGTTTTTACCATTTTTACCGCGCGTAAAAAATGTACAAATATAGGAACAAATATTTTTTTATATATATTTTGATTTGCGTTGTTGTAAATAGGTAGCAAATAGAAATAATTAGGTAGATATTACTGAATTTAGAAATAAATACTCGTATGACTTTTTTTCGTACTTAATTTTAAGTATGAGGTACTTACGTGAAATTTCAGGAAGCTAGATTAGACTAGGTCCAATAAACTTTTATATATCTACGACACATTTGTATTCTTTCTGTGAAATAAACAGTTTGCCATACCAAACAGCATCAACCCAAGATCATTTCAGAAAGTTATTTTTTTCAAAGGAGCTCGTCCGTCTAAATATTGTTGGTGTCGAGGCAATCGATTCGAGGAGCAAGGGGCACGGAGCCTCACGACCTAACAAACGCACAAGGGAAGCTACTAAAGATGCTCCAGCAAGCCGCCGGTTTCCATACATAACACAACGCAGGATTGCGGCAATCTTACATGATGATGGTTTTATTTCTATTTATAAGTTACACGTACGAGTAATTGTTAGTAGTACTTATAAGTCTCTAGTATGTGACAATGTTACTTTAAAAGGCTATTTCGCAATAAATAAATCTTTAATATAATTATGTACATTATAATTTCAAAGTGCCCTGTATAAATCTGGATGTCTTTTAAGTAAGCACTATTTTATAGTACTTGGATGCAATAATTCGAAGATCCCGGCCTGTAACGCAGTTGTTACTTCTTGAATATAAAATAATACACCTTCCTGGGATAAATAGTTTGCCTTGCTGGTGATAAGTTAGCTGCTACAGCAATCAATCAGAAATGAATGATGCACAAGAACCTGTAAAAGATGTTTCAATATTATTTGTTATTTTTCACAGTTTCATTGTAATTATTATGATTGAAAATGAAAGTGTTTGTAACTATCATATCAAATTTCAACTACTTACCATTCATTTTAGGTTAGAGTTGGTATTTTTGTGTCGATTTAAAATAAGATTAATTGACTATTAATACATAAATCTCACAAATATTCAGCAGTTCTTGGGTCTAGATTTCTTTTTTAAAATTATTCTTATTGATGTGGATATTTCTATTTCTCATATCGGCTTGAAATTTACCGTCTCGTTTTCCAGTTCCAGTTATCATACTATGCAGTCTTATTAACAAATTATGCTTAATATAAGGCTTTGTCGATATTATTTCGTCAACTAATAATATATAAATATAACACAATAAATACGAATGGTTTTCACTTTCACCATGTTTTGACATCTCACCTTATAATTTGATAGTGAAAGAGTTTTCTACAGTCGATACGGTATTTTTCGGTGACGTAAGTCAAATTAGTGTCTTATGGTAACGTTTTAATAAAACCTATCGATAACAAACTGTACTGACCTTTAGTGCGTTAACATGACAGATCACATTCGACGTGCCGCATACATCCGTCTCGTTCTACCTATGAGACGGATGTATGCAGCGCACTAAACGTAATCCGACATGAAATGTCAGCATAGATCGTTTGTATGTGTTGCTGTCGAAACTGAAGGAAAACGATTCGAAGCCCGATTATTCGTTAACGCCTATAGAAAAATATTCAGGATTTTCTACATGACTCGTGGTAGAGGTACCTTCAGAATAAACTAGACATTGTTTCGTCGAGGAAGATACTATTGCACGTGACTGTAGGTACCTAACCTAACCAATTTCTATGGACGCCAGTGTCACTAAATAGTATTTTATACAATCTTGACATAATGAAAAGCTTTTCAGTCGAGTACCGTGTTTAGGCCACGAACTTGCTGAGTAGCCTAAGTAAGGTACGAAATTGAAAAGCTTAATTATGTAAATATTGTATACAACATTTCTACGAGTGCTCAAAATAGGCAAGCCGGTAAGAATTAAGTTTTAGGAATGCCTTACAACCTGCCATACAATTTAGTAAGTTCGATCTCCCGGTGGATCGTACCGGCAGTCGGGGAGGACGGTCCTCCTCCCCGACCGTTGTATTATTGTATGAAAATCCATTTGAGCATGGTTGACGATGCTAAAATTTGCGACCCATCCATCGAAAAGTATTCACTTGTAGTTCGGTCTACAAAGAATCAATTAAAGCATTATAGTCGACGAGTAGAAAAAGTTTATTTTATGAAAATCTATTAAATGTTTTTGTAGTATTACAATGTAATACTTTCTATGAATTTTTAGTTTTACTATCAGCGTTTTTAGCTGCACTGGTAAACATAACGTGCGGCATACAGTTTTGTTTGAAACTCACGAATTCACTCGCGTATCAGAATAATCCATCGGTGGCGTCCATTCCGATGCATTAAACATGCAAACGTGCAGTTTGGAACTTCGATCGCGTAACTAACTGATGGAAATTCATTTCGTCTGTTTAACTATGTATTGACAATTACACCTACTATAGTTCTATTTTATTTATCGAAAGATTTGTCGTATGGCTACATGTCACTGGATATATATATAGATAGGCATTTTTTTTTTTTATTAAACATGTTGGGGTAGTAGTAGTGGGAAAGCAGATGTTCTGAGTGCTGCGAGGTCCAGTGCAGCTGCCAAGTTTGTTACTTTTTTAGCACCACCCAGGGATCACGTGTAGGGTTGTCTAAGGTGTTGCCATTGTTGCCTACGGACGCAGAGTAACATTTATCCCCAACTACTACAACAACTACTTCTTCAATGATTGTGTAGCTTCTCTTAACTTGCTAATTGTTTAAAGCACTACCTGTTTCTGAAACTCTGTTCTCCATCTCCTGCTACCCTAAGGTTGTCTGGTAGAGATCGCTTAATAGCGATAAGATCGCCGGTTGTTACCATTATTTACTTTGTTAAATCTGTTTCTGTACTTCTTTTTCTTTGAGTGGTGCAATAAAGAATATTGTATTGTGTATTGTAATACTATAGTAAACCTGCTGCAGATACTTAAATATTTGTATTGTTAATCCACGCTGTACCGATTATGTGCAAAAACTTGAAACGTCAAATTTATATAAAAAATGTTAAGGCAGTTCCCTATTTTGACGCTGCTGCATGATCTAAATCTTCCTATATTGCTATATTTTTTGCAAAATTTGGCGAGGCAGCAGGAGTTTTTCTGGTAGTTATTATGAGTATTCTATAAATAATAGGTAAGAATAAAAACTATGATAATGTGGCTCATATAGATTTTTAACGAGTTTTAAGTTCCCGTAAGTACCTACCGAATACCCAAAGAATGCTATGATACAGTTTAGCTGTGGCATTCAGGACGGTGTTAAACTAATATTTAATACTGTACTTATAATCATTTATTCTGTCATGGTTGGTTGATTGGTTGTCATGGAAAGCCATATTTGACTTACGGATTAATAATATTAGTCTAATAAGAAACCAATTGGCTTAAAACAAAAAACTCCCACAAGAAGTGAAGTTTTATTTGAGACTCTGGATAGCTACCGAACTCTGGTTCATAGTACTTATATATCACCGTACATTTTGTACCTTTCTAATGAAGGTTTGCTGAATTGATTTTTTCGCCAGGTGGCAGCACCATGGCGATAGCCAGCTGTCATAATCCACCAATCATGATAATTAATTTTCCTTTTATTGGAGGATTTTGACAGCTGCTGTCAAAACCTCTCGGCACTGTGACGAGAGGACGCCACCTGGAATTCAGGAAACTCTCATTCCTCATAAATTCAAAATCAACCCTGTTTATATTTCCAGCAGATGCACAATACTGTATATACAGACATTTACAGACAGACACTGTAGTGGCTGGGAACGGACCCGTTGCGTATCAATAATGCAGGCTAGCGGACAAAACACTTAGCGGGGTCGGATCCGATACGTATACGTTTAGGGGACTATGCGTACTTGCGTATCGCTTCTCTTATATTTCATAGATTTTTTGGCTGTTTTGTTCTTTTATTAAAGGACTAAGGAAGTTAGTAGTAAGAACTACTAAATTATGGCAGCTTTTATACTAAATTTTTTTAATATTACTTATAGTTTTATTTTTAAAAGTTATAGTTAAGTATAGTTTTTTTGATATCTGTAAAGAATATGTACTCGTTTAGTTGGTTACGCTTAAATATTAGACTTTACAAGATTATTTTACTCTACAAATCTACAAGATTACTTTAAAATGTAAGGTTGTAAGTACACTGGAAGGGCGTACCTTTTTAGGGTTCCGTAGTCAACTAGGAACCCTTATAGTTTCGCCATGTCTGCCCGTCCGTCCGTCCGTCCGTCCGCGGATAATCTCAGTGACCGTTAGCACTAGAAAGCTGAAATTTGGTACTAATATGTATATCAATCACGCCGACAAAGTGGTAAAATAAAAAGTGGAAAAAAATGTTTTATTAGGGTACCTCCCCTATAAGTAAAGTGGGGAGTGATTTTTTTTTTTCATTTCAACCCTTACGTGTGATATATTGTTGGATAGGTATTTAAAAATAAATAGGGGTTTACTAAAATCATTTTTCGATAATGTAAATATTTTCGGAAATAATCGCTCCAGAAGTAAAAAAATATGCGTCCCCCCCCCTCTAACTTTTGAACCATAAGTTTTAAAAATATGAAAAAAATCTCAAAAGTAGAACTTTATAAAAACTTTCTAGGTAAATTATTTTGAACTTGATAGCATGAATAGTTTTTGAAAAAAAATTACAAAATAATTTCTGAACTAAGTTTGTAATTTAACCGTATAAGCAGGTGTTTATTGTACCTGTAATTTCTACAAAATTATAATGAAATGACGTGCTTTCAAATAAAGTAAAAACGGTGAAAATCGGTTCACGCAATAAAGAATTATTCCATAAAAACCATCTTCCATACTTTAAGCTCGCGCGCAATAGTTTACTTAATTTGCCGATAGATGTCGCTGTACGTGGAACTCTCATATCATATCCTACATGGCGGTGTTATTAACTCTTAAGTGGGGACGCTTACTGTGACGGACGGAAAACTACGGAACCCTACACTGAGCGTGGCCCGACACGCTCTTGGCCGGTTTTTAAATTATATTTATATCTTGTATCTTAAGGATACCTTTTACAACCTCTTTTATTTCATCGGGAGGTATGCATGTTAGTAATATAAATTAAAACTCTTTCCCCTATTCGTGTAAACTTAGCTGTACAAGCTTGTCGTGTAAGAAGCTTGTACTCATATCAGTGAGCACACAGCTTAAGCCACAAAGCCGCATAAAGTTCCGCAAAACTAAAACTCAAGTCACCTATCATATTAAGTTGCAGCTCTCGAAGTGACCCGGAACTCAAAAACTCGGCTCGCTTAGCAACTTAAGGAGTTAGCGAAACTTGTGGCGGGTGACAGCGACAGTTGCGGTCGTGTCGCGACGCGACAGTGCGACAGTCTTGGAGGTTACTCCGCTTAAACAATATCACATACATGTGATATTGTTTAAGCGGAGTAGGCTTTCAGTAGGTGGTATTGTGTACACACAATACCACCTACTGAAAACCAGCGCCACGGCTTGCCTATTTTAACATTTTTAACGTCTCAATGTGCCTGTTTTGTTTCTAGCTAGTTAAAATAAATGCATTTTCTTTCTTTCTTTTCATTTCTTTTAATGTACAAATCATAAGATTTAATGATTTGCATACAGTTTTAATACCGATAAAGGTTTAACATATACGTTATGAACCAAGGAAATATGCGGCTTTTGTCGGGGCGACGGCGACAGTTGCGGTTGTGTCGCGACAGTCAGCTTCTTCTTCCTCGATTTTGGCCCAAAACTGCGAACGTCTATCTCCCTCTCTATCGCTCTTAAATATTCGAGAGATAGTGACGCAAATAGACGATTGAACGAACGAAGTGATTCGCGGCCTAGGCCTTAGGCCTAGACATATGACAGGCCTGTTCTATTTTTACTAGGTATTCTAAGAGTTTTATGGCTACTAACTAATGGAATAAGTAACTATACTAGATTTTATTGTTTTAGAATACACATACACTCGCGATCAAAAAAATCGACTCAAGCAACATTTTTTACTTTTGGTCGTATTTCCGGAAAGCGGGAAATATTTTAATAAAACTTTGAATGCAATTTTATTACGAATTTATTCAGCTACAAAAAACAGTAAAAGACATCGATCTCAGTTGCGTAGTTTTTAGGTTATCGCAGTTTTTGTACAAAATGGCATTTTACATGGTTATGATATGCACGAGTTGTGCCCTCTTGAGACCAATAAAAACCGGTGTAACCGGTTATTTCTTATCATTCGCTTATCAGAAGTTGACCAGTGCACATCTCCTCGCAATCTTACACCGGAATCACCTTCGAAAAATGGATACCACCGAAGCTGAAGCCACCGAAGTCGTCACCTTGGTGAATCGAGGATTCTCGCAGCGTTCTGTTGCTGAGCAGCTGAATTTAAGCCAGTCTGCTGTCTCCAGAGTTTATCGTCGGTTTTGTCGGTTTGGAACCTTGAAACGGAAACAAGGATCTGGCCGTCAGCGGTGCACATCGGAGAGGGATGACCGCTTCATCGCCACCTCCAGTCTTCGTAATCGCCACCGTACCGCTGTTGCCATCCAGCAAGACCTGATGCGGAACCGGGTTGTGCCTGTTAGCACCTCAACAGTTCGGCGGAGACTCAAGGAAGCCAACCTTACCCCAAGAAGACCTGCTACTGGGCCCAAACTGACTCAGAGGCATCGGGACGCTCGGAAGGAATTCGTGGCGACCTACGAAAATTGGACCTACGACCAATGGAGCCGCGTACTCTTCAGCGACGAGTGCAGAGTGTGTCTCCATGGCAGCGACAGAAGAGGACGGGTGTACCGAAGACCTGGAGAGAGGTTCGCCCAGTGTTGCTTCGCTGAAACAGTCGCCTACGGTGGAGGTTCCGTCATGATGTGGGCGGGGATTTCCATGGAGGGGCGGACCGAGCTGGTTTTTGTTGATGGCGGGGGTCGAGGCGGTGGTTTGAATGCAGACAGGTACATCACCGACATCCTGCAAGACCATGTCGTCCCCTACGCCGGGTTCTTTGACGAGGGGTTCCATTTCATGCAAGACAACGCCCCTTGTCATACCGCCCGCGTCACAAAGGAGTACCTTGACGCAGTTGGCATCCCGACTCTGAAGTGGCCACCTCTGAGTCCTGATTTAAATCCTATCGAGCACTTATGGGATTACCTGAAACACAAGGTTCGAGCTCGCAATCCTGCTCCGGAGACAATTTTGGCCCTGAAAGAAGCTTTGGTCGAAGAGTGGGAAGCATGCCCCCAGGATACCATCAGGAAGCTGATAAGGTCAATGAAGAGACGCATGGCATGTGTGAAAAAGGTTTTTGGTGGTAACACCAGGTATTAAAGATAAAAATAAATTGTTATTCGTTCATGAAAATGTTTTTTCTTTCGTTGTTAAGGTCATTTTTGCATCCAAATTTTACACCTCCTTGGTATGCTAGCTTGTTTTTCATGAACTGAAATTTTTCGCCTGAAAAACATGCTCGTATTGAAAGCTGACACTGTTAGCTCTAAAATGGTACCGTTGCTTTTTTGATCTCATGATTGGTTCCTGAGATATTAAACGATGAAATTAAAAATTAGTTTGAGTCGATTTTTTTGATCGCGAGTGTATTCGAAGTCAAACTTGTGCAAGTGTCCCGACAGTTTAGTTTGCTAAAATATAGTCTTCCTTAAATGTTCCTTGTTTATGTTGTAGCAGCAATTTTTTGAGCAACATGAAAAGTAAACGTAATTTTTGTAGGCATGTATTTAACCAGGCTGCTAAATAATTGAATTTGGGTAGCTATAAAAAATAAAAATGGGTACCAAAATTAATAGGTTGGCGACTAATTTGGGCCCGTACATTATCTCAATATGGGCTGTTTTTTAATGTCTTAATAGCCATTGTTTAAATATAGGTAGGTATCAAATAATTATATTGAAAACTGAATTTATAACTGGGATGCATTTTAAGAAGCCTTTTTTTAATCGAAAACGATTACCTATCAAATTAAAAAGAAGGTACTTTTAAAATATTTAAGAATCAATTAAAGTGAATTACATATTCAATATTAGTACAACGGGCAACTTTACACGAGCTGTAATTATAAGATAAAATGGATTCTAAAAAAGTTACTAGGGTCTATGAATATTGGTAGGTAGGTACCTATAAGTAGGTATTAAGTAAGGTACTTTTAAAATATTTAAGAAGCAATTAAAGTGAATTACATATTCCATATTAGTACAACGAGCAACTTTACACGAGCTGTAATTATAAGATAAAATGGATTCTAAAAAAGTTACTAGGGTCTATGAATATTGGTAGGTAGGTACCTATAAGTAGGTATTAAGTATCTATAGTCAGATATATAGAACCAAAATTCATATGCCACATATGATTTAGAAAAAATTAAAGGTGCCTTTTGTATAGTATTACCAAAATACCAACCTAGTTAATAGAGCATAATGAATGGTGCCTTTTGTGTAGGTATTACCTAAATACCTACCTATACTTCCTTTTATTTAGATTAGAAAAATCGTGCGATGGTCGTAGTTTTCCCTCATAGGACTGAAAAAAAGATACATAGGCGCAATGGATCGTTAACTAGCCGATGGTTTGATGGATTACGCGCAAAAATCAAGTTTACGTTGCTACCCGTTTTCATAAAATAAAGTAAGATGTTTTATTAAAAAAACCGGTCAAGTGCATATCGGACCACGCATAATAGAGGGTTCCGTACCTTCAATGGAATAAGAACCAAAGTAATACCAAAAGGTCGCATCTGATGCCTATGGAAGAAGTTTCTTGGAGATAACTCAAAAATGGCTGAATTGATAATGTTCAAAACAATTTTCGTAGAAAGTATCTAATAAGGCGCATTTTCTCAAATTGTTTCATATTTTTTGGACTTACGGTTCAAGAGTTACAGGGAAACACAATTTTTCTGACTTTCGCAGCGATTATTTCTGAAAATATTCACAAAATGTTCAAATATTACTTGATGTTATTTTAAAGAACCATTGATTGATGAGCAACATGTTGATATTCAGTAATAACTTTTTTTTTACCACCAAAAATATTTTCTTCTGCAATTTAACTACATAACTAAATAGCGGCATACAAAATACACTTTGTTAAAATTTTTGCATGATACGTCTTATAGTTTCCGAGTAAAATGGCTGTGACATACGGGCGGACGGACGTACAGACATACGGACATGACAAAACTATTTGGGTTTCGTTTTTGCCATTTTGGCTACGGAACCCTAAAAACCGGTCAAGTGCGAATCGGAGTCGCGCCCCGAGGGTTCCATACATCACACAATTTTAATAATATTTTTTCTTGAGTCCGATTCTTAACTTCACACACTCCACAAGATATTTATGTTATGACAGAAAATAAAAAATTACATTCTCAAAACAAGCCCTTTCATTTACACACTACCAATAAAGTTTAAAGCTATAACGGCCAGAAATGGCTTGGTATGCAGTAAAGGGTTAGTTTTTAAATAATGTGAAACACGAAGTGAAAAACAAAATTACCTCTACCACGAGTCATGTAGAAAATTCTGAATATTTTTCTATAGGCGTTAACGAATAATCGGGCTTCGAATCGTTTTCCTTCAGTTTCGACAGCAACACATACAAACGATCTATGCTGACATTTCATGTCGGATTACGTTTAGTGCGCTGCATACATCCGTCTCATAGGTAGAACGAGATGGATGTATGCGGCACGTCGAATGTGATCTGTCATGTTAACGCACTGAAGGTCAGTCTGGTCAGTACAGTTTGTTATCGATAGGTTTTATTAAAACATTACCATAAGACACTAATTTGAGTTACGTCACCGAAAAATACCGTATCGACTGTAGAAAACTCTTTCACTATCAAATTATAAGGTGAGATGTCAAAACATGGTGAAAGTGAAAACCATTCGTATTTATTGTGTTATATTTATATATTATTAGTTGACGAAATAATATCGACAAAGCCTTATATTAAGCATAATTTGTTAAGAAGACTGCATAGTATGATAACTGGAACTGGAAAACGAAACGGTAAATTTCAAGCCGATATGAGAAATAGAAATATCCACATCAACACTTCAATAAGAATAATTTTAGAAAAAAAATGCAGACCCAAGAACTGCTGAATATTTGTGAGATTTATGTATTCATAGTCAATTAAACTGATTTTAAATCGACAAAAATACCAACTCTAACCTAAAATGAATGGTAAGTAGTTGAAATTTGATATGATAGTTATAAACACTTTCATTTTCAATCATAATAATTACAATGAAACTGTGAAAAATATCAAATAATATTGAAACATCTTTTACAGGTTCTTGTGCATCATTCATTTCTGATTGATTGCTGTAGCAGCTAACTTATCACCGGCAAGGCAAACTATTTATCCCAGGAAGGTGTATTATTTTATATTCAAGAAGTAACAATTGCGTCACAGGCCGGGATCTTCGAATTATTGCATCCAAGTCCTATAAAATAGTGCTTATTTAAAAGACATCCAGATTTATACAGGGCACTTTGAAATTATAATGTACAGAATTATATTAGATTTATTTATTGCGAAATAGCCTTTTAAAGTAACATTGTCACAAACTAGAAACTTATAAGTACTACTAACAATTACTCGTACGTGTAACTTATAAATAGAAATAAAACCATCATTATGCAAGAAGCGGCAAAGCCGTAATCCTGCGTTGTGTTATGTATGAAAACCGGCGGCTTGCTGGAGCATCTTTAGCTTCCCTTGTGCGTTTGTTAGGTCGTGAGGCTCCGTGCCCCTTGCTTCACGGATCGATTGCCTCGACACCAACAATAGTTAGACGAACGACAACTATATTTAATAGTCTTGTAGTGATTTCGGATGTCGGGCGCCGCTCCGGCTTGTTTGCTGGTAAATAAATTAAAGGACTTCGCCAACGTGTCGGCGTCGACGCAGGTGGGATGTGTAACAGTAGCGCACTCCCTATACTTTAGAGAATCAACAACATCCTGAAAGGGTAATACTTATCCTTTTGCGATTATACAATAGACCTAAATAATAAGAAATAAACCTATGATCCACTATGATCACTAAAAGTCGAACTGTCATGTTGACAAAATAACCAAATAAATTAAGAATCACCTAACACTTTACATATGGACGTAGTTCTAGGACGTTTTAAACTAGTAGTGTTATTTGTACATTTGAAATTTCATCAATTTGGTTTTCTTAGGTAATCCTATATCCTACGACGAAATAAGTATATGGATGGATGGATGAAGTACTGACAGTTTTCACCCCTTTTCCTAGCTTTGAATATGTATGACGAAATACGTAATTTCCCTGTTTAAAAAAAAGTTGCAATCGGTGAACATTATGAAAAAATTGTAAAAATAAAGATACTGACGAATTGAGAACCTCCTTCTTTGAAATCTTGAAGTCGGTCGATAACATTTTTTGCGTTAAAAGTCACGCGCGTTTAAATAAGGTAAAAAAAAGGCTTACTGTCATAACTTGTATTTCCCGGCTCCGATGGCATGAACCGTAAGCCAGGAACAAATTTCATGACCAATCGCAAGGCGTCCCAGGCGGTGATAATTTTTGAAGTGGTTAAGGACGAAGTATAATGATGACTCGCGTAGGTCAGCTGTCGCTCCGTTGGTGGGTTGCGGATCGTCAGTATTTGATGCTCTTATTATCAGGAAAATCGTCAGCCGGCTGTATTGAGGTAGAAAGACCGTCTGCTGATACCCTAAATACCATGTATTCATGTGACTAGTTTACGGTCTTTTCAGTGCTATACAGCCGGCTGATGATTTTTATTTTATTTGTAATAGCATATAAACTATCACCTGCTTCAACTGGGACGCGATGGTCATTTTATTTTATATATATTTTATGTGAGAAAATGGCTGCCGTTCCTCAACCCACTCAAGGAACAGCAGCTGACCATCACGAAGCTTGATTATTTACCGCCCAATTTACCGCTTGGGACACGATGACCAACGGAAATTATCCCTGGTTTACGGCCTAGCAAGCATATTAAACACCCACAAAAAGTAGGGTAATTTTTCAGAGCTAGTACGGTTTCTATGCTTATTATTGTTCACTGCTCATATAATTGTCTATTACAGTTCTAAACCTTCAGATAAAATGTACTTAGGAAGTAAAACCTTTTTGGCTTACCTACAATCTGTTTCGGTTAGTGTGAAGGATGTGACGTTTGTCACGTCACGTCACTTTGTAAAGTATTGGAATCTGCACAAACGAAACAAGCAATCGAACTTTCGTGAGCGAATTGCATAAATGATAATTTAACTTATGGTATGGCAGTAATTTTTAGTTCTATAAGTGACCGCTAGAGGCTCTGCACAAATTCTCCATACAAATAATTTACGAATTCGTGAACGAATCTCGAATTGGGCTTATTTGCGTGACTCGTGGTAGAGGTACTGGGTGTCAGTAAGAACCGGGTTACCTAACCAACATGCATCGGTATGCATGTTGGTTGGGAACCGGTGTCGCGCAGACAATTTTGTTTATACCACGACGGTGGCAAACAAGCATACAGCCCGCCTGATGGTAACTAACAATGACCCTATGGTTTGCAAAACATTTTATTTAATTTTCTTAATTACCCCCTTAAAGCACCAGGGGACATACAACCTACAAAATTTCAGCTAAATCGATCTAGCAATTTCGGAGCAAATAGACATTGTGACAAGACAGAGTAGCACATGCTTCCTTTTAAGCCATGTTGGTACGAAACCTTAAAAATATTCCAGTTTCCTGAAATTTTAGTGCTCCCTTAATTAAAATGATACTAGCAATTGATACCCAAAAAATGGTTTATTAGGTAGAAACAAATAGCTGGCAACAAATATTGAAACCAAACCTGCTTTGAATAATAGATGCTAATTTAATATTTTTGTTGCCAACCTATTATTTCAAGTTCCCGGTTACTAAACTTATATGTATAGATGTCATATACAAAGGAAAAAGTGACCTAGGCCTCCGGTGCCCAGGGCTGGGATCGAACCAGCGTCTTCTGCATTCGCGGCAGACGCCTTTACCACTTGGCCACCCGGGTCACAGCTGCATCGGTCGAATTTTCCCGTGTATATGCAATCTTTGTAAAACGCCAATGCAATGTTTGTTTGTCTGCCGCGAATGCAGAAGACGCTGGTTCGATCCCAGCCCTGGGCACCGGAGGCCTAGGTCACTTTTTCCTTTGTATATGACATCTATACATATAAGTTTATGATTTATATAGTAGTGTGTCTACTTAAAATAAACAAATCAAAATATTTATTAAAAATAATTTGATTTGTTCTTCAGTTGTTCCCGGTTACTTTTTTGATCAGCTATATATTGCTGCCGTTTTTCAATAATATGATGCCACATGTTTGATGCTCATGAAAAAATATTGTCGCTAAAATATTAATTCACGGCCAATTTATATTATTATATGCCTTAGAAAAGTTGCCGATTCATGTTTTAGATACCCGGAAAATTATAAGCCATTTTTGTAATGCAGTTTATGCATGTACTATTTTTGCAGCGCTTTGTACATTTCAGTCTTCATTCCCATTTTCCAAAATCCTTGGATAATCTCCATTAAGTCTCTTCTGAGTTTCAATAGCATTATCAGATAAAGTAATTAAGAAGTACGACGTAAGTAGACTGGTGGAATTTATTCAATTTATTTATTTATTTATAAGTGGGCCCTACGGAAGACCAGCGCTAGCTGACATACTAGCTAGCATTTTGCTGATCAGGGTCCATTTCGTGGTGCTACACCTATACGTCTTTATTTTGTTTGTATGTAAATTTTTATGTAATATTGTGTACGTCATGAATAAATATCTTGAATATTGAAATAGAGCCACTCTCCAGTCCAACTCTTACCATGAAACTATTCAGGTGCGAATCAAACACGGTTTAGCCATCAGCGCCCCCAGGCCCCCACTGCCCCCACTCCTCGCTGATTCAAATTGAATCGAGAAGCACCCGCTTTGTGCATGTGGATGGCTTTGGAGTTCAGAGATTAGTCAATATACTTAGTACGTTTAGTGGGAGTACCTAAATATTCCTGCTTTAAAATAAAAGCCGATGATTGGTCATTATTGGTGGTTGTATTGTAGCTGGGTTTCGACCACTTGGTTAGAGTTTGACATAGGTAGGTATAAGTACCTAATATAATTCCAGTGGCCGGGCGTCAATTTAACTCGCTTTTGCCGAATTTCACCCGGTTGCCGAATTTTCTAAAAATCGAGGATTTTTTCTACACATCAAGTTAAAAAGCTAAATTAGCTTCGGCTTGCCTACGAATCTTTTTGACCCCCCGCTCTGGTTGAGCTAATATACTACTTATTATTTATCATATTTGAGGTGATTTTCAGGAGGGCTTTGAGCTAGGTGTCTTAGCTTGAATAAAGGTGAATAATCCAAAATACAGTTTTGTAGCAATGTAATATCATATATGATCGATTATAGATTTATTTTTGCCTTAATATCTTGCTGTCGATAAAGCAAGATAGGCAAAAATACATCTATAATCGAATGGGTTTTATAGTAAATAGTGCATTTATAAATATTTATCCTTCGATAGTTTTAGAACTTCAGTAGGGTTATCTTCTTCGCAACTTCTACGCTACACTCGGTACGCGAATCCAACTCACGGTTTGGCCGAATTTATACGTGGCGTTCCAAACCTAAATAGACCTTATGCTCGATTTCGAGTTAAGCATGGATCCTAAATCTATATTAAATACGCTACCTAATACAATAAAAAAATACCCCAACAAAATATGAGGATAAGGGCCCTTTAGGTATGGAACGCTACATACAGTTACCTATACTCGTAGTTTAAAACACTAATACTTATATAACTAGGAAGGCAAGTCGAGTAAATAGGCAACATAGAGAAAATAGTATCAAAAACTTAATCGCAACGTTTTTACTAGTACACCCACCCACACAAACACACACACACACACACACACACACACACAAACACACACACACACACACACACACACACACACACACACACACACACACACACATACTTTTTCAATTGTTTCAAAATAATCTGCAAATGTTAATTTTTATTATTTATGAATTATTTCGTACATTAGTCCTTGGGCTACTGTGATGAAAGTAATTCAGCTTTATAATTAATCTCCTGTAGATTCTAATGATTTGTTTAGTTTTAGTTTGCAAGTCATGAAACTGTTTTATATTAAGTAACTACATTATCATTGTAACCTACCACCTGTGGAAGAACAGTATCAAAAATACTTAAAAAGAGGTACTAGCACAGCTACTGTAAAAACTTTAAGTTGCACAATAAATTATTTTTATTTTTTTTAAAACATAGATCTACCTAGTCGGTCCTTAAGTTCTGTCACAAGGGTTTTAAGTGATAAATTATAATACAAAGTTTCTATTTAAAAAATTTAGACCTGATTAGAAAGCATATTTCATACAGATTAAAATATAATATGATTAACTTATAATCAAGATCGCGTATTTTATAGATCCTTGTAAACTTGAAGATTGTTGTCAGTCCAAAACACGCCGATGATTTATGAAAATTGTACTTCACAAATGTTGGTTAAGATCATTTTTATAGTTGTCCAGAGTTACAAATTGGTATTTTTATAGAAGAAGATGATTAAGGAATATTTGAAAACCAATATTTAGTTGACTTAAAAGTCTGTGCTTCAGCTATTCTTCTCCTGAACCTCAACGTATTTTTCAGTTTTGAGCATAACACGATGATTTTGATGCCATACATCAAGGTAGTCTTCCAAAATTGTGTATACTAGCCTTCTTGTCAGTCAGACCCATGTTAATTATATATTAAAATGAAGGTAAAAGATCAAGCTAACGCAGTATGAAGCCTCTTAAAATTGAATAAAAATAATTATGGTCAAAATCAACTCGAACAGGGCGCGTGTTTTTGACGTGGTTTTTTATTCCGCTTTTTCGAATGTTACAGGGAATTGTGTAAAACTGCCACAACTATTTGCCTTAAATAATATCGTAAATTAATCAGTATTAAATAGGCTTTTTGATCATATATTGAAATAGTAAGCAACCTCTAACAGTTCGTATTTTACCCGTCCAAACCCTAGTGACAGAACTTATGAACCGACTACCTAAGTAACACAGGAAGCATTATAACATATGAATAGTTAACTTATTTCGAACTTAAGGACCGTATAAACTCTTATATACGTTCACCGAGCAACTTGTCGCATTATATGATGCTTTGAGCTGTATAACAGTTGTATAATGGCATATCTAAATGCTTTTGTAAAGCCTTTAGCTTTAGTGCAGCAAACCACAACGCAACTGTACAGCTTTCGACTGTTTAAAAGCACTTAAGTGCTTTAGGTTCTACAATAGCATTATATAATGCTTTAAGCTGTATAACGGTTGTAAAATGGCATGTATAAATGCTTTTTTAAAGCCTTTAGTTTTAGTGCAGCGAACCAAAATGCAACTGTACAGCTGAATGCTGTACAGTTGCGTTTTGGTTTGCTACACTAATGCTTCGGTGTGGTTTAGTGCCTTAGGTTCTACAATAGCATAAATAAATGCTTAATGCTGTTTATGAGCATGAATATTAGCCATTATAATGCCACGTAAATCCGGTATACAGCTTTCAGCTGTTTTTAGTGCTTTAGGTTCTACAATAGCATTTTATGATGCTTTACGCTGTATAACGGTTGTATAATGGCATATGTAAATGTTTTTGTTTAGCCATTAGTTTTAGTGCAGCGAACAACATGCAACTGTACAGCTGAATGCTGTACAGTTGTGTTTTGGTTTGCTACACTAATGCTTCGGTTTGGTTTAGTGCCTTAGGTTCTACAATAGCATAAATAAATGCTTAATGCTGTTTAAGAGCATGAATATTAGCCATTATAATGCCACGTAAATTCGCTATACAGCTTTCAGCTATTTTTAATGCCTTAGGGTGTACAATAGCATTTATAAGTAGGTAATACGTTCCTAATGCAGTATAATAGCAATAATATAAACCATTATAAAGCCAAGTAATTCACTATAAGGGGCTGTTCATAAATTACGTCATTTCAAATGGGGGGGGGGTCTGGACATCGGATGATGGTAGCATGACGTAGGAGGGGGGGGGGGGGTCATTCCGAAGATCACATCATCAATGTGTAAAAAAGGAATGAAAGTCGTGTTTCTATAAACTTTTAATGCTATAAAATATTATCTACTAAATAGTTTTTTATTTTACAATTAAGCTTAAAACGCATTTTTTTTTAATGACGTCACTTTATTTGGCAGCTTTACTATCAAAAATTTATGACGTAATTTATGAACAGCCCCTATACAGCTTTTAGCGGTTTTAGTGCCTTAAGTTCTACAATAGCATAAATAAATGCTTAATGTTGTTTAATAGCATAATTATTCACGTGTAATGCTGTAGGCATAAATCAGGCATTTTTTAAGGGTCACTGAGCTGCTATTGGACTAAGAGCTAGCCACGTCAGATATGACACAATAATGAGAGCAACAAAACCCGTCTGGTTAGATTGCTATACTATTCTTATTGCTAGATCCTGGCATCTGGCAGCTTTTAATGGGTGGAGGTCACAGTGACAGACTAGCAAAATGTTTTAATTGGAAAATAGTAATACCAAACTAGGTAAAAATTGCCGAAGTTGTCTCAGTTATAAAGGACAGGGCCTATATTTTAAGGGGCTCCCTGGCGCCAACGACCTTAGATCTGATTCCCTTAGTTTTCTAATGATTTATATAGCTTATCATATTATCAGTAACGGCTTTACATATTCATACATATTTTTTCAAGTATTTTTTTATTAATTCATGCACTGACTGATCATTGTCAACCTCTTCAGTTAATCAAATAGTTCATAAATATCGGACGTCAAGATTAATATTTGACACTTACTATACCGTGTCTTTGTCTTAGGTAGATCTAGTTAATAAATTTCGGATATGCAATTGCATTTTTAAAATAATAAGTATATAATAGTCAATACAAACATGCCTCTAAGAAAAAATGCTCGTATCATAGTGTGTAAGCTATTCACAGAGAGGTAGTTATTCATTAAGCATAATATGATATTTTCTCAGACTAACTCTCAACCTATCTGTTTATCTCTACTCTTTCTCAAATCGTTCCCGCACCGAAAACCCCGATATATGATTATTACGGAAACAAAAACAGTAGGCGAAAACTATGAACTATATTTTATTATACATCGTTTGGCACTACTTTCTCCCAACATAAATTTTTGTATAATTTCTCTTAATATTGTATAGTATTTGTATAGTTTCTCATAATATTGCATCAAACCCAGATCTCTAGGATTTATTTTCTTGAAATGGTTTGCATTCTTTGACCTCCACTACTTTAAAGCTGCCAGATGTCCAGATCTAGAAATAAGCATAATATACCAAACTGACTAGAGGGGTTTGGTTGCTCTCATTATTGTCATATCCGACGTGGACGTGGCTAGCTCTCCGTCTATATAGACCAACGCCATTTTGTAAATAATTAATAACCTAAAAATAAAATCATGCGGACCTATTTATACAAGGAAAATACCTATATAATAAAGAAATTACTTAATTTAAGACTGCTCAACCAACACTATTGTGTTAATAATGCAAAACTCGTTCTATACGAGGATTACACAATTGTTTTGTTTATTTGACGCATATCTTTTTATAATATTTTATAGCAAAACCACAATAAATCAAAGGCGCGTGAAAATTTTCAATGAAACTTATATACACATTTACAGTAAACTACATTGCGCGTCATATTTGAAGGATATAATAACGTAAAAGTGTCAAAAACTTTTATAAATTTTGTTAGGATGCAAACAAATATGACGTGTCACTCATTCAGTTTTTTGTACCGTCTTCGTCCATTTTATATTGCGAGACAAAGTAGTTAAATCACAACGTTCATTGTATTATAACATTTGTTCCGTCGGTATTAGAGACGTTTTTGCATTGACGTAAGGTTTATTTTACTACACTCTTATGCTAGTATAATGCGTTTGTATTGCGATTGGCAAGTTAATCGAGAGTACTTATGCTTCTTTACTGCGATTAGCAAGTTTTTTGGCCGTATTAATTCTTTAATGCAGTCGGCAACTTAATAGAGCGTACTAATGCTTCTTTGAGGCGATTGGCACTTTCCATGACAACGATAATGCTAATAGCGCAGACATAATGCGCCTGCAATGCTATTAAATGACCTGTATAGGATCTCAAGCTGGGTAATTTGTGCCCATTTAAGACCTATATCAGCACTATAAACGTTTATAATGCTACTATAAAACGAACTCAAAATGCTAAAAGCATACAGATATGCTGTAAGACGGCCGTTATACTGCTTTGATGTGTTACTTGGGTAAGTAGTGAATAAGGTCGTGGCAATAAACATTTTTTTTCTTTCTTTCTTTCATAATGGATCAGCTAACTTACCTTCAACATATTGAGGTTAATATTAACTAGTAGCAAGTATTTAGTCCGCCTCGAACTGAGAACTCGCGATTTCGTTGCAAACGAGTTGACCAATATAAGACAATAAGACCCTTACGATGATTTTTCCTCGCCTTCTCGCTCTATAACCCCTTGATCGATCGATCAAATTATATTGGTCTCTGCTACAACCCCATGAAATTTCATAAAGATCAGAATACCGTTACTAAAGTTATCGCGGAACCACTATTCAAAATCAAAAAGCCAGTACTAGCTGACTAGTTCCGTTGTGTCCGAAGTTGTCATGTAAGAACTTCACTTCGCTTACGCTCCGCTCGTTCGATAAGACGCGAACGCCACTTATTAGTCAACTCTCAAAATAATTATAGATGTTACAGACCATCGATTAAGCTGTATCGTGGTCGTAAAATCCAAGTTAAACTCAGCCATAAGGTGACCAGGACCGCGCGTCAAAACAAAACATTTCATTAACTGCCAAGGAAAAGATCAAAAACAAAAGAAAGAAACGGCCTTTTAAAATGAACATTCTTCATCAAGGAACGGAGGAATGTGGGATCTTTCTTTCAAGTCCATCACGACTTTCTAGAGGACTTAATGAAATACCTTTTGATGAAGCGACGGACCCGAGGTTTTTTTTAGAGAAAACAATTGTCTCTGGACGGCGGGAACTTTTTTACGGTAGCAGAAAATCTGCATTGCCAGCCAGTATTCAAAAGTAGTTTTTTATTTATAACAAAAGCGGATAAAACTATCCAAATTTTATGAATTGGACACAATGGTTGCTTTTAGATTTTTTCGTGGACGTCCACGGCACGATGAAACTCTACGGTTTCATTCATAAATAGTGTAAAGTATATATGGTCTTTTCATGAATGAAACCATAGATTTTTACCGTGACGTGGCACGGCAGGATAAAGTATAAAAGCAGCCATTAGGTACTTTCAATTTCGCAATATAAAAAGTGCAATTGAATGAGGGTAGAAACCCAAATCCACCGATTATACTTCGTTCCAACTCTTTTTTGTTTTCCCTTTACAAGTTCACAGACTTTTCTTTTATCTACTTATTTGCGTATTTTTGTATGAAATTAATGGTCCTATACCCTCCCACCGCAAAAATAATTACGCAAATAAATATAACATCCCACAACTAATAATACAAATCTCGACAAAGGTTCCGCTTCTGCGAAGCATCCTCAGGAGATGCTAGAAATGTTGTCAGTAAACGGATTATTTTGTGAGGCATGTCTTCTTTAGTTATTTTAATGGTGCTGCCATACGGAAGTTATATAACAATATACAATGTGTTACATCCAAGACTAAAAACCTGAAAACTGTTTATTGAGAATCGAGAGTCGAATCGATTACATGGCTATACTTGATCGTTAATTTTTAAATTTTTATACATGTTGAGCCTAAGAGTTTCTCATACTACAGTTTACCATTATATTAAGGTCAGGTTATGAGATAGAGGTTGAATATTTAATAATGGCTGGCAGCTTTGACAAGTTTTCATTGTCAAAGTATGTCATCTTATGTCATGTCATACAAATTGACAAAGTAGGATGATATGACATGACACATGTAGACACATGTTAACAATTGAATAGAATTGCAAGGATTTTTTAAAATACGAATATCTATCGAAAAAATTAACCGATTGAAAAATAAATACTCTAGATTAATTAGCAATAATGGCCTCCTAGCCAAGTTGGTAGTGACACTGCCTACGAAGCAGGAGGTCCCGGGTTCGAATCCTGGTTAGGGCATTTATTTGTGTTTTTATCACAGATATTTGTACCTGAGTTATTGTGGATGTTTTCTATGTATTTAAGTATTTATCTATATCTATCCATTATATATATCGTCGTCTAGTACCCACAACACAAGCCTTATTGAGCTTACCGTGGGACTAGGACTACCGTAGCCTATGGACCACTGCAACTCTAGAGGTGTCACATGCGGATTACCGACCCTTTACAAAAAGGAGGATCCACTGTGTTGACGGCTAAAGGAACAACAACTTACTCACCAGCAGGAACACAACACTATGAGTAGGGTCTAGACTACTTGGCTGTGGTTTTGTGTAAGAACTTCCCCAGTCGGGATCTGCTCCACATTTTAGCGAGATGACATTCGCTGTGCTGTGCCCTACCCCATATAGCGAGGTGACATTCGCAGTACCCATACCTCTCTTTTGGACGTAGTTTAAGGATATAAGTACCCGTGTCCGGGTGTAGTTTAAGGACATACCCGGGTCCAAAAGTTTTGGAGAATTGCTTACCTAATCTGTAACTATCATGGTTAAAGGAAACCGGTATGCTTAAAATTAAGACATTAGATGGTTGCGGTGACGGCCGAAAGGCGTTTTTCCATAATCATACTCACTCTTACAACACTACTTATGGACAAATTGGAAATAACATTTTACTGAAGACACATTTAAACACTTATCCATATTTAAACAAGGGCGCAATCAAACTAATCTGTTATTTTTAAATCTAAAATACTCCTAATCCATTCATGGGAATAAGCAGCATCACCAAAGAATATTGTCAAATAGTTTTCCACTCTAAAAGACCCATAATATCCTATGTGCAAACAACCAAATTCAAATAACATACTACCGTCGGCAAACTATCCGAACAACTTAATTTCTTAGCCCATACGTTTCATTTTTAAACGGTTTTTATAGTCACAGTTGTAGGGTTGTAGAGTTAACATCGAAACATGTTGACAAGTTTGAAGGGGTGTTGAGGCAAATAAAAAAGTAATATCGAGCGGCCACGTGGCGGCTGCGATATTGAGATCGTGTGGTGATAAGTGCATGTTTATTAGTTGTCGCCTTTGGCGTTTAAAACAGATAATAATTAGAGTGTTTAAATAAAATAAATACCTAAGAATACTACACGACAGAATGTCAATATCATGCTAATATTCAATGAGTAGTATAGTAGTCATATGGATCTAAAACAGACATGGGGTCAGGCTGCGGTACATTCTCAGAAGACTTGAACATGTCTATAATCACACCGCTGGGCGCTCACAACTCAGTATTCCAAGCTGAGTGCATGGGCATCATCAATGCGGCTGCCGCCATCACTGCAAGGAAAGTAACAGGAGCCTCCATCCGTATACTCTCTGACAGTAGGGCAGTACTGATGGCTCTAGGAAGTCACATCATTACATCTGGACTAATACATGAATGTCATGAACGACTAATGGAGGTATGTCAAAATAACAATATTGTCCTTCAATGGATTAAAGGTCACAGCGGATCCCGGGGGAATGACGCAGCAGATGAGCTGGCCAGGCAGGGGTCAGGTGCTGGGTCGATTGGTCCGGAACCCATTCTTCTAACGCCCTTCAGCAAGGTACGCTCGATGTTGCTGGAACGAACCGGGAGACTGCACATAGACTTTGGCAAAGTCAAGAGGGATGCAGACAGGCTAAACAAGCCATGCCTAGCATTAACAATAGACTCACCAAAACACTTCTCCGTCTCGGCAAAATCCGGTTAAGGATGGTAACTAGTGTGATAACAGGTCATGGACCATTTAACAAACATCTCTTTAACTTAGGTGTTACAGACAGTCCCCTGTGCCGTGGGTGCATGAAGACTGAAGAAACGGCCTCTCACGTGGTACTGGAGTGCAACGGAGTGGCCCCGTACAGGGCAAAACACCTCGGATCCCCGGGTGATCTCCCCGAGGTCCTACTCAACACCAAAGGTTTGATAGGATTCCTCGAGGAGCTGGGCTGGCTGGACTAGCCGTCCTTCCTTCACGCAAAATAGGCGCCAGACGTCGAGTTGCGGAAACCTGCCCGTTTTACAATACAATACAATAGTAGTCATATTAAGAGATTTGAAGGTTCTTTCAACTTTTCTGGAATTCGCCTAGTTTCAGAGTTAATAACAATAAAAAAATGTGTCGAAGTATAAATTATAAAACGCCGTTTTGATGCTGATCTATTGACAGATGTCAAAATGACAAGGAACACTTTGCATGAACTAGTTTTTACGAAAAAAAGGTATTGTAGGTACGTATACCTAATACACTATGTCCATTGCAAACAAACGTTCGACCCGCTTGATGGTAAGCAGTTACCGTAGCCTGAAGATGGTTGTAAAATTTGTAATATGAAGGGTTTTTTTATTTTTCGGTAGGATTTGTATTGTTTTTGACGGTATCGCCGGAGCGACATGGTCGAGGCGGATCTGCGCGAACTCCAAATCAGCAATGGAGAACATGCGTGAAAAATATTTAATTGAATTTGTTCAATAAACACGTTCAACAACCCCAAATTAATATAAATAAGTGGAAATCCGTAATAGTTTTTAACAGTTTTTTAAAGATATTGCGGTTTAAAAACGTAAAATTTTAGGCATTTTTTTTTATACCTCAAATGTATTTTCGAAACCTCAGTTGGATTACTTATGTTCTAACATGAAGAAAAAAATGTATGACAACTATATAGCTAAACGCATTTTTTCGTGCCTAAAATTACAAAAATCTTCCAAAAAGTTGGTCCTTCCTTGTTCCAACAGTTTTCTGCAACTTTGTGGTCGGTGACGTCACAAACCTCACACTTTTTGTATGGGGCGTTTTGACGCGCGGCGCAGACGCCTAACGTATTTTCACATTTTTGACGTTTCAAGGCTATCAGCTATCATAGATAGTAGGTTTATTAGAGACATTTGAATCTACAGGGAAATTGAATCGAATGACGTCTTCCAAAAAAATCCTGCATGTTCCTAATTGCCAAGAGCTAGCGCGGGATCGAGGAAAGTGGCACACTCTCGTATCGTAAGCAAAGATTCACTTTGGGTCGCTGAGCCAACTAAGTAAGTTAAAGTTGTGATACCACACATGTGCGTAACTGACCCTTAAAATGCTTGATAGTTACACTCCGGTTTTGAAACTTTTGTGTCACCCCATAATTTTCTCATTTAATCTCATTATTTTTCTGGTGGTAAGGGATTGTTTTGTCATTCAACATATACCAATTTTCATCGTATTATATTATAATACCTGAAACTTAGCTAAATTACGCAAATTAATATGTTAATTTCTTCGGAATTCAGTATACCGTTATTTGACTCCATCTCTCATTTTTCTCTGCTAAGAAATAATAAAATTATACATTAAATTCGCAAATATCTCCATTAAAAGACAAAGTAAAAACAATAATTGCTTTACGGTTCTATCTCGCAGCGTTCTCGCAATTATAAATATTTCAATTAAAAACCAGGCGGATTCCCGGTTTTATGATAATTTTTGACGTTCGTAGTACGACACCGTAAAATATTTTAAGCAATCGTAAAAATAACTTTTTTGAAATGGTTTGTCTACTTAATTAGCTAACGGATTTTTCCACCCGATCTGCCTGACGGACAAGTCCGAAGGACAACTTCGTCAATGTATGGCGCTATTCAGATCTGTCCTGAAAAAAAAACCTATATAGCTACTAATAGCTATTAGCATTCACAGTAAATAGTCAAAGTTAAATAAACTAGGTATTTCCTTCACTTTTTTGAAAGTTGACAAAAGGCGCTGCAAAACGCTATCTAGATACTACAGCCTTATTCATAAAAAGTTACAACCTCCTTCAATTGTATTAGGCTATTACGTTGTACTTTTTAGGGCCAATGACGCGCCCCGAAATTGGAACAGCACATTGTTCCAAAAAGCTAAACTTGTAACCGCGTCGGTGTACCCCAGTCTGAACACAGCGCTGGGCTTGAACAATTTTCACTATTTAGAGTTATCACTTATTACGGCGACGCGACGACGCTCAATTTGTCCCGAACGTAACAATTTAACTGTGAGTTTAAATTTCAAACCGCCTTTGTTTATTGCTGAGCTGATATTAAAATGGCTGACGGCTGGAATTTGGAGTAATGTTTTATTTAATTCGTGTTTAACTGTGAAATTACGTTAACATTTTCTAGAAATATAGGTACTTTGCTATTCAGTATACATATTGAATATGATTAGGTATCTTCTTCTTTCTCCTAGCGTTTGTCCCGGCTTGGGATCGATAACATTAGGACGTACATATGTATAGTGCTTTTAAAGTTTGGAACGATTCAATTATATATGGGTTAAAAAGTGGATTCTAGATTTTGATTTTTACGCTGGCAGCTATTTCGGCCAAAGGATAAGCCTGGCCATCCAAAGAGGTAACGCTGCCAGCCTTTTGAGTACTATGACTCACGAAGGCGACTTGGTTTTATTTATAAGTTTATTTTAGTTTTTTTATATAGGTTTATTGTTATTGTAGTCTTATTGTGCACATATATGTTCCCCAATAAAGCTATAATAATTTTACAAAAAAAATTACTAGACATGCTGTTCTTACCGTGTACCCTTAAGGAGCTTAAAAGAGTTAAATCACTTCTTTTATCTTATTAGAGAAATAAATCAATTTACAAACTTGGCTTTCTTTCACATTTATGTTTTTGGTGGGAACGCAATAACGAGAGTAACGAACCTTTCTAGATAATTTGCTATAAGTACTTTCACGCTTATTACTAGATCGGGGCATCTGACAGCGGCATCAGTGGAGGTCAGAAAATGATAATTAAAATACAATACACAACTACAGATATTAAATCACATTTGAAAATGTTACAAATATAATAACCGCTTCCCACACTAACAAATCACCCGGGCATAAATTACGAACGATCAAACGTCGATTACACGGTAATCTGCCGCGGGGGTATTTGCAGTTCGCACTGGCGCGTGCGCACCCTATGGAATTGAAATCTGGTATGGTTATGTTTAATTGGCAATGGCTGTACAATAAGTAAAGCTGTAAAGTGATATTTACAAGTTGCCGTATTCTTATTTTAATATTCCGCGTCCTACACGGCACTTCCGACACTTCATTTTAGTATAGAAAACATCACGTGACATCCGAGTGTCACCTGTTTTCTATACAAAATGAAGTGTCGGAAGAGCGTGTAGCACGCGGAACGATACAGCGTGGGGTGGCTATGCGAATTTATGTCGATATAATTTAAAGACAATTTTGAAATGCCATTTACTAGTAATAGTTAGGGTTGCCATACGTCCCGTATATTCGGGACTGTCACCGTGTTTAAGTATCGCGTCCCGTATTGTTACTTGTCCCGTTTTCGTCCCGTTTTTTCGATACCGCTGTAGAATACACACTTAGGTACATAAATAGTTACAAACATTTCAAAGAATTCCTGAGTGGGTAATAGAAGTCGAACTGACTACTGACTAAATTTACAAAAAAAAAAACATAAATGTCAGTCTCGCAATCATAAGTCCCGTATCAGTTCCCAATAATCATGGCAACCCTAGTAACATAACTCCAACTACCCCATCATGTGAAGGATACACGGAAAGAACATGTCTAGTCACATTGACAACCTTTTGAGTTATAGCGCATTTAAAATTTGGAACGATTCAATTAACCATACTATTTTCGTAACTATATACGTTAAATTTTACATCTGTAACAGAAGTTGTTACTAATAGTAGTAATAGTTCATTGCAAGCTCTACATTTTGATAAAAAAATCTCAATTTACAAAAAAAGTGACTAGACATGTTCTTTCCGTGTACCCTTCGCGCCACTACACGGCGCTTATGTGATTGTTAAAGTAAAACTTGTAAAGAACGTAAGCTTTGAATTTGATTATTGTAAATTACTTACCACTTTAAAGGTGACGCTGAACTGAATTCAAGTTCCACGTGTGTTTCATAGCTATTATATCCTCCATCCACTTCCAAACTAACTACAAACAGTCATTCTTCTCACCCCAAAATGACAATCAGTGTAGCGCAAAACACGTTTGATGTGCCGCGTGTCTGTAATCAGTTGGCGCCTTTTTATTAGACACTCGCTTCGCTCGAGAGGCGAGTAATGGAATTGTATTGATTGTGTACTTCACGATAGAGAACCCTCTGGTCTATTGGTGAAACAAATAAGGGACGGTATTAGATAATAATTACTTTGTTATTAAGATAAATAGGTGTTTGGCAGAAATAGTTCTCAGCATACTTGTAATTTTTAGGGTTCCGTAGTCAACTAGGAACCCTTATAGTTTCGCCATGTCTGCCCGTCCGTCCGTCCGTCCGCGGATAATCTCAGTGAACGTTAGCACTAGAAAGCTGAAATTTGGTACTAATATGTATATCAATCACGCCGACAAATTGGTAAAATAAAAAGTGGAAAAAAATGTTTTATTAGGGTACCTCCCCTATACGTAAAGTGGGGAGTGTTTTTTTTTTCATTTCAACCCTGACGTGTGATATATTATTGGATAGGTATTTAAAAATGAATAGGGGTTTACTGAAATCATCTTTTGATAATGTAAATAATTTCGGAAATAATCGCTCCAGAAGTTAAAAAAAATGTGTCCCCACCCTCTAACTTTTGAACCATAAGTTTTAAAAATATGAAAAAAATCTCAAAAGTAGAACTTTATAAAAACTTTTTAGGAAAATTATTTTGAACTTGATAGGTTGAATAGTTTTTGAATAAAAATTACAAAATAATTTCTGAACTAAGTTTGTAATTTAACCGCATCAGCAGGTGTTTATTGTACCTGTAATTTCTACAAAATCACAATGAAATGACGTGCTTTCAAATAAAGTAAAAACGGTGAAAATCGGTTCACGCAATAAAGAATTATCCCATAAAAATCATATTCCATACTTTAAGCTCGCGCGCAATAGTTTACTTAATTTGCCGATAGATGTCGCTGTACGTGGAACGCTCATATCATATCCTACATGGCGGCGTTATTTTAACTCTTAAGTGGGGACACTTACTGTGACACACGGAAAACTACGGAACCCTACACTGAGCGTGGCCCGACACGCTCTTGGCCGGTTTTTTTTATTTGATTTTGACACGCGTTAGTCGCCAATTTTTTTTAAACTGTTACGTAATAAGGGTCCTTAAAATACGAGTGTGGTTTTATGAATCGAGCCGCAGGCCGGCGAGAGAGAGATAGAGTTCATAATAAGATCACACGACTGTTTAAAGCCTAATTACGTACCGATGCATACACTGCTTTATCTACACCCATATTATAAATCCTAAATGGCGTGTTCGGAAACCATTAGCATCACCGCCATTGCACCGCCATGACCAACTCGATTACAGTGCGAACGATCAGGGAGGAGGGCTGGATTTTCATTACGTTACCAAAATCGATGTTCCAAATTTGAAACTCATAACTTAACAATATTTGAGCATGTAATGTTAAAATTACATTACTGTCACAGATAAAAAAAATATCATAGTAAAATCGGTTTTATAATGCCGGCCATTGCCTACCGTTTTTGAACACATTTTAGAGGACTTACAAGTTGAGTGTAACAAACACGTATTAACATAAACATAAACATGTAAACATATAAACATGTATTGTATACTGACTCATATCATAATATTCCTATAATTGGTAATTGATTGCGGTCTGTTTTAAGTTTTTAAGGCTCCTAAATCTGAAGATAAAATCGTAAAACATTACCTACTTCAACAGTCAGGTGAAAAGAGTTTGAACAACATCACAGCCTCAAAAGGGGTAGCTGAATACCTACATTAGGTACCTTTGTAGGCAACAGCTGCCTTAATCTCTCTCGAGTCGCTCAGAGTCTCCTTCAAAACGTGTGAGGCACTATTTTCATATGAGTACTACTCGGCTTCAGAATTGTAGAATCATCATGGGCCGTGATTCGAAAAATAAAAACACACACTGGACAGACACAGCTCCAACCCAACTCAACCCAACTCAACTCCAATGTGTGACCAATGTGAGACCAATGTGAGAGCAATGTGAGACCAATGTGAGACCAATGTTGAATGAAAATCTGTTCGAATAGCAAATGTCAATGTCGTTATAGCGATGAGTTGAGTTGGGTTGAGTTGGGTTGGAGCTGTGTCTGTCCAGTGTGTGTGTTTATTTTTCAAATCGCGACCATGGAAGTGGCAGTAATGTTTAGGAACGAATGGAAAATGGAAAAAGTCTCGGCCTCGGGCGAGACTTGAACCCCACCTGCGGCTCTTACAACTGAGCTAGCGAGACTTATCTGTTGGCTACGATTTCTCCGATCCGATATCGAATGACCCAAGGAAAAAAACTGCCAGTACTCTATGGCCTTAAGTCGGTTTTTTTTGGAGCTTTTCTTGAGCAATGGACATTTAGTATTTTCAGAATAAATATAGAAATGCACTATTTGTCTATGAGCAGTTCCTCAATTTTCCGTCCAGGCTGCACCACATCCGGGCTGCCGAGGATCCGGTTTATTTGCGCTTATATTGTGTGGACACAATACTCGTGGCGGATCACGTCGCCGACTGTACTGTTTGCTGTGCTTATGTATTTATACAGTTGACTTCGAATATATGTACTTCTTTATTACAATGGGGAAAGGTGCATAATTGTACATCATTCGACTATACTTTTGTAAGTCGAATTTGTAGAGGCACTTGCAAAAACTCTTGGGTTTCGGAAGACATTTATAAGACTTTTATAGTTACATACATTGCACAGTCAGGAGAAATGGCTTAATATTTTGATTCCCTTTATGAGCAACTTAGCTGACCTATGTTAAAAAAAAATCTCTTTCTAATCACTCGTACTTTCCTATATTCATAGCAATGACGCGTAGTTTCAGTGACCGCGAGGCAACCGGATGGCTCGCGGTATTAAAGCTCCCGAAGTGATGAGGAGCCGCCCTGTGCAACCCAATTCAACCGGATGGCTCGCGGTATTAAAGCTCCCGAAGTGATGAGGAGCCGCTCTGTGCAACCCAATTCAACCGGATGGCTCGCGGTATTAAAGCTCCCGAAGTGATGAGGAGTCGCCCTGTGCAACCCAATTCAACTGGATGGCTCGCGGTATTAAAGCTCCCGAAGTGATGAGGAGCCGCCCTGTGCAACCCAATTCAACCGGATGGCTCGCGGTATTAAAGCTCCCGAAGTGATGAGGAGCCGCCCTGTGCAACCCAATTCAACCGGATGGCTCGCGGTATTAAAGCTCCCGAATTGATGAGGAGCCGCCCTGTGCAACCCAATTGAACCGGATGGCTCGCGGTATTAAAGCTCCTGAAGTGATGAGGAGCCGCCCTGTGCAACCCAATTCAACCGGATGGCTCGCGGTATTAAAGCTCCCGAAATGATGAGGAGCCGCCCTGTGCAACCCAATTCAACCGGATGGCTCGCGGTATTAAAGCTTCCGAAGTGATGAGGAGCTGCCCTGTGCAACCCAATTCAACCGGATGGCTCGCGGTATTAAAGCTCCCGAAGTGATGAGGAGCCGCCCTCTGCAACCCAACTGACCCAACTTGGACTGGGGCGGAAATAGGGAAGGAGTGTCATAAAATTTTTATCGCGAGGCAACCGATTGAAACAGCGGTTGTCTGAAAGAATGTACGCTGGTTATATAAGAAAATTTTAATGCCATATATCCCTTCTGGTTGGACTGGCGCCCTGTACGAGAGCGATGAAAAAATAATTGTCAGGCAACCACTTGAAAATTAGCATGTTTGTTCTTCATCACATACAGACACCGGAAACAAATTGCCATCCGCTCACGCCGGGCAGTTATCGAACCATCAGAGTTGGAAGCCGGACGCAAGGTGAATTTTTCGATCGGTGGAGGACTTAGGAAAAACGCACTTACAATTATTATAAATGCGAAAGTGTGTCCCTCTGTCTTTCTGTCTGTCTGTCGGTTACGTCATCACGCATAATCGGTTCACCGATTAAGATAAAATTTGGAATGAACATAGTTTGATTCCCGGGTGGTGTCTGGGGTAGAACATATGTTTTTGTCCCCGAAATCATCCCTAAAAGGGGGGAAAAATGGGGGTGGATTACTTAATTAATTTAACGCAAACGAAGTCGCGGGCAAAAGCTAGTACCTACTACTATAAGGTTCAGACTTTTCGTTCGTTCGTCTATTTCGCTCTCTATCGCATGAATAATAAAACCAACTAGGGAAGTAGAGAGGAAAATATACAATAATCGAATATCGAAATTTTGCGGCACCGCCCCCGAAGTCAAACTGCGGTCTAATCATTATGAACTACACTCTTTATCACTATTTCAATTCAAATTATCTTAACCCTAAGACACAAATAATATGCTACAATTAATCCAAACTTCACTCGAAAGGGTTTAAGCAAATCCCTTGGGATAGGGACACATTTCTGTCAACGCGTTTTAAGCAAATAATCAGAGCTGTTGACTTTGCAAACTAAAAACTACAAATACGATTTAAATGAGTGCCCGGGGCGTCAGGAGGGTTAATATAAGGGACGAGGGCGCGAAGCAGAAATGCGCATTTCGGTGCTTTCTGCACTAGGGATATAATGAAAATTACTAAAGTTGGAAAGTTGGAGGGTTACCTTTTTAAAAGGTTTTTATTAACTTTGTCGTACGGAGCTTTTGAATCGGTTCTGACCCATATTTTGCCTTTTTATTCGAATGACAAGGGACTATTCTAATAAGTCAAAGTCAAAGTCAAAGGATTTATTGCAAGAACATATTTACATAAGATGTCAAGGATAAAGATAGCGGTGCTTATGTTCTACCAGAAAAGGCATGCAAAACAATTTACAATGTCTATGTACAAAAATTACAATACAAATTACTATTTACAGGGCACAGGGAATTAAATTATGTCAACGTACAACACAAAATACAATTTAAAAAAAAGAATTATTAAGATTACAATTATTAATAAAGTGCCTAATGAATGTCAATGTATACTATGGTCTAAGATTAATATCAATTCTAGGTACATTACAATTTTTACACATTTGGTCTATTTTCTAAATATTCTTCAACTGAGTAGAAACATTTCTCAAGGAGCCATTCTGTAAGTGTCCTCTTAAGCCGATTCGTAGGACATTCTTTAATAGATTTAGGCAGCTGGTTATGAATTTGGATAGCCATAGAATACGAGTTGCATTTGTGATAATGAAGCCTAGATCTCGGTAAGTATAATAAATTAGTTCTGTTTCTTGTAAATCTTGGATAGAAGACGTTACGCTTCGCAAAATATTCAGGTGTTCTCTTACCAGCAAGCACATCTGTTTTATATATAGGCACGCAAGTGGCAATACTTTAGTTTTCTTAAATAAGGGCCTACATGGTTCCAAGAAGTGGGTATCGCACACCGCTCTTATACATTTTTTCTGAGCCAGGAATGCGTGATCGATATTTACGGAGTTTCTCCAGATAATTAGACCGTAAGAAAGTGTCGACGATACATAGCCGTGGTAAGCAGTGCTACGGCTGTAGAAGATGTCCTACTTAATCTTCTTAAGGCAGGTACAAATCTTTCTAATTTGTCACAGACATGCGCAACATGAGGTTTCCAACTACAAAATTTGTCAATACAAATTCCAAGAAATTTTGTAGTCTCTACTTCTTGTAATTGGTGGTATTTATAGCTTACACTTAGGTCAATGTCAGTATTTTTATATGTCCTAAATTGCATAATATTAGTCTTATCTATATTTATTTTTAAATTATTGTTGTCTAACCAGTCAATTATATGAGCAATAGTTTCATTTATGTCATTATTAAAGTTATTTAGTTCATCTGCTTTGATTAGGAGCGTAGTGTCGTCAGCAAACATTATGCAGTTTTGTTTAATGTGCAGGGGCAAGTCATTGATATAAAGAATAAAAAAAAGAGGTCCCAAAATGCTCCCCTGGGGCACTCCACAGCTGTTGTGGGCGTATTGGGATCTCCTTGCTTCAAGTTCTCCATTGTTAAGAACTTGTCATTCCGTGCACTGTTTGCGATCGGATAGGTAGCTGGCTATCCAATTCAGGGCCTTTCCCCTGACACCATACCTCTCCAGTTTTTTTAAAAGTATCGAGTGGTTGACAAAGTCAAAAGCCTTAAGTCTAAAAAGATAGCTGCTATAGGAAATTTGAGGTTAACGGAGTCTGTTATTAGCCTTACCAGGTTAAAACATGCAAACGTGGTTGATCAACCCTTACGAAAGCCATATTGATTTTCGCTTAGTATGGAATTTAAAAAAGATGTTAAGCGATTGTGCATGGCTTTCTCAATAATTTTGGATATAATCGGTATCAGGGTGATGGGCCGATAGTTATGCATCTGCGTTTTGTCATCCTTTTTGTAGATAGGTTTAACAATAGACAGTTTAAGATCCTGAGGAAAGATACCTTGTTCAAATGATAAATTTATTATGTGTGCTAAAGGAGCACTGATATGTTTTGCACATAACTTTAATATTTTGGTACTTAGATCATCAACACCTACGGCATTACTGTTTTTTAGGGACATAATGAGCTTTAGTATTTCAGTTTCATCACACGGAAATAAAAATATACTTTTTGGATTTACGGGTATAGCTAGGTGGTTTCCAAGATCATCGTTATTCTTTGTTTGGCTACCTAAGTTTACATAAAAATTGTTAAAAAGTGTGGCTATTTCAGTGGGATCAGAATATGTTGCCTGATTCGTTGTAATGCTAGTAATAATGTCAGGTTGGATGGGAGTTGGACCATTAATGATTTGCCAAGCTGCTCGTGATTTATTTTTTGCATGTGCAATCATTTTTGTGTTGCGTAACTGATGTGCTTTATTAATACACTAGCTGTGCCTGCGGCTCCGCCCGCGTGGAATTCAGTCTGTGTCAGTAAGCGGCTAATTCACCCCTAATTTCTCTCCCGCTTCCCTGGAGGCCGAACTTGAAGTAAAGTTGACAGATGGATACGCTAGAGGACAGTAGTCCTAATAAAATATTTTACAATTACCACTAAATGAAACTACCCTCAAAAATTAATACTTTTTTTTATAATTTTTTTTTGGCATGATTTAAACGACATAGAGTAGTAGGTGTATATCGGACGATACAGGACCACTTTTGTATTTATACGTTCATGTCCACGGTAAATGTCATCCAAATCGATCCTCCCGTCAAATCAGTCTAAGCATGAAAGAAAAGAACAGGCGCGGTTGAAATTGGGGTAGGGGGGGGTCACAAATGCAGAAATATTTTTTTTTCTATTTGTGGTGCACTTGGAGGGGGGGGGGGGGGTCCATGACCCATGCAAATTAAACTCGATCGAGTGTAGTGGCTACCCCCCCCCCCCCCCTTTTAGACGTTGAATTTTTATAGGCTACGTATAACCTGGCTGGGGATTTTCTTGAATTGGAATAAGTAATCTTTAAGGGGTGATTTTCGGGATAACAATGCAAAAAAAACCGGCCAAGAGCATGTCGGGCGATACTCAGTGTAGAGTTTCGTAGATGCCGCCCTGTTACAAAGCGTCCGTTCAAAAGGTGGTTTATTAAGGGATATTCGGCGGCGCTTTCGTCATTTTACTATTCGGCACTTCCTTTCAATATGCGTTTTTGACTGATAATTCAAAAACGGCTGAACCGATTTTATTCAATATAGTTTATATTGAACCTTCTTATCAGGCCTCACCAAATTTTAGCTTTCTAGTGCGAACGGTAACTGAGCTAGACCGCGGACAGACATGGCGAAACTATAAGGGTTCCTAGTTGACTACGGAACCCTAAAAAGAGATAAATAGTAGTTTATGTAACTGTTACGTAATAAGGCCTAATTATGTACAGAAGCATACACCGCTTTACCTACACTCATATCCATTGAAAACATTAGAATGACCGCCATTACACCGCCATGACCAACCTTATTGCGCTGGCGGTCGGGGGGCGGATATTCATTACGTTACCGTAGGTAATGAATTTTCATACGTTTTTACCACACTGTCACAGATAATACACTGATGTTACGTTACTGGTTGCAATAATGGTGGTAATTACATACGGTTCCGATAGAGGATTTATGATATTGGTATAGATCAAGATATTGATTCTTCAATGTAAGCACATTACAATGCACTAATGAACGTCAGAGAAAAATAAAATACACGAGTGTCGTGAAACACGCGATTGGAACGAAGTTATGTTATTTTATTTTATATTATTATTGACTTTTTCGTAAATTTTGTGGTTTTAATTATTTTGAAAATTTGGAGTTTTGAAATTGTGGAAATTTATTTATGAAATTTTAAATTATATGAAATTTTTGAAATTTTGGAAATTTTGGAAATTTTTGGAAATTTTGGAAATTTTGGAAATTTTGGAAGTTTTTGAAATTTTTGTAATTTAGAAATTTTGCCATTTTTGACATTTTCGACATTTTTTACTTTTAGGTTCTCGACTTTTATCACTTTGTCACTTTCACTTTTCACTACACTTCACTTCACTTCACTTTATTCTATTTTATATATTTTTTATTTCATTCCATTTTACATGTTTCTCAATCGTATGGGTGTCGCGTTTTCGTGACGTGACGCTTTTTCGTGACGGTCACGTGACTTTTTTTCGCCTAGCCCCCCATCCGCGAACCGTCCGATAAGGAACTTCGTTCCAAAACTACCACCGGTTCTAACCCTACACCTCTGGCCCAAGAAGTATTATGACCGAAAAGAAACTCGACGGGACTTATTTTTATCAAAACAGTAATACATTATTAGATCTTAAAGATACAAAATAGTGCGTAGTTCTTCAAGAAGGCATATCAAAACATCTTGAAAGACAGATAATGCACCCATTGTTTAATTATAAATAAAAATAAAATCCTAATCTGACTGCTTCACAAAACGTTTGATATGTTTTCCTACCTAAACGGTGTCCTATAAATGTTAGATGATTTTGTAGTAGTTTTTTGGTTTGGGCCATGCAACTTTGTCCGTCATATATAGTCCTCGAACCTGCAATAACCCTTTGACATTCATGACATTTTCAAATATTTCTTAAGAGCGGGTAAAGGTAAATTTAAAGCATCGACGGGTAACATGTTATAAATATGCAGTAGCAACAACATTCTGAGGATGATTGCCGGTAGATTTGATTGCCCGATAGTCTACGGGTTGATCAAACTGGTAAAGTCCAATTTAGAATATAAGTTTTAGATGTTTTATGTTTTATTTTAAGTATGTTAATATGATTACTTACTAACAACTTAGAATGTATACTAACAAAATGGACCATGTTGTCTGAAATAAATATTTTTGAATTTGAATTTGAATTTGAAATATGAACACCTTGACCAAAAAATTACAAATTATTTCAATACCAAATTTCATCTAAATACGTACAGCGGTTATTTTTTGTTTCTTCCCCATGTAAACTTCCATCCCTTTTGCATCCGCTTAAGGGATAATTTCCGAGATAAAACTATTTTATTTCCTTTTCCACAGCTCAAATTATCTCCATACCAAATTTTATCTAAATCGATTCTGCTGTTAATAATTCCCTATACAAATTTCCCTATACAAAACTCCCTTTTCACCCCTTTAGGGTTGATTTTCGGGTTGAAAACTATCCTTTGTCCTTTCTCAAGACCCATACTATCTCTATACCAATTTTCATCTAAATCAGTTCAGCGGTAAAAAAAATCTCATACCAACTTCCAACCCCCTTTTCACCCCCACAAGGGTTTGAAAACTATCCTATGACGTTTCTCGAGACTCAAATTATCTCCATACTCATTTCTATCTAAATCGTTTCAGCGGTTAAAAATTCTCCATACAAACTTTCAACCCCATTTTCACCCCCACCAGGGTTGATTTTCGGGATTAAAACTATATATTATCCTTTCCCGGGACTCAAACTATCTCTATACAAAATTTCATCAAAATCCGTTCAGCCGTTTCCACGTGATGCGCGGTCAAATAAACAGACAAACAGATAAACAGATAAACAGATAAACAGACAAACAGATAAACAGACAAAAATTCTAAAAATTGTTGGAACGTATTCTGTTATCGATTCTAAGTATCCCCAGCCAACTTTTTTTCGATTATCTTCCATGTACAGACTTTCGACCCTCTTCAGCTTTATTATATATATGTATAGATAGATTTTCTCAAAATTTTCGCATATCTACTGTAAATAAGCTTATTTTGAGATTTATTTGAGTGTTCGTGCTTATACTTTAAATATAATTTTCTTTTATTTATACAAGCTCGTCGTAATCCTTTTGTCAGCCAGTGATTGTTACCGACTTTGTGGTTTACTTTTACACGAATATATGGAAAGCACAGGTCATTGAATAAACACATAATTTTTTGAAATTCGCGAAAAGCTTCATTTACTTCCCCTAAGCTAAGCACCTCAGAGAAAGATAATGCCTCTACACAATTCCGGAATTTACGCATGTTTTCATAACCGTAATCTCTCTTCTTTATGTAGTATGGTATGGCTTTTGAAACCTTTTTCACTGGAAATGTGACAAATTGGGCGGTTTCATGATCTGAAAGAGCTAGTGGGAGGACTTCGGATGTAATCTTCTTAATATTACTTGCTATTTGATCGAGGCATGACTCCCCTCGTGTGGGACAATCTATATGCATTTGATAATTGTAGTTAAATAACAGATTAATGATTTTCGAGGTGCTGTTATCTACTTTTAGAATGTTATAGTTCCAGTCTCCACACAGTACAATTTTATATTTTGCTTTCTTTCGAGCAAAGTGGTATAGAAGAGCTTCAAACTGTAATAAAAACTGTTCTTTGTTCGTATTCTTAGGGACACGATACATATTTACGATAATAAGTTTATGATCTGGAATCTCAATTCCACTACACTCAGAAACTACTGGAATAGTAAGGTCAGCACAGATCTGTAAGGGTTTTGATTTCAGATTTTGTTTTACTAGTATGCAAGACCCCCCTCTTTTTTTATTTTTACGAGAGAAGGAGCTTGCCAGATTAAAATAACTGATTTTCAAATTGTCTTCACTACCTCTCCGAATAAAAGTTTCACTGAAACAAAGGATATCCACATGCTTAGCACTCGCCTTTAGTTCCATAAGGTTTTTGGGTTTCTTATTGCCATTGAATCGAGTTTAAGAGGCTAACAACAGCTAAATTCCCTCCCTATCTTTTTCAGCGCGAGTGAAAGAGAAACACTGTGTTACGATTAGTATGGGAGCTCATTACAAATTTTGCAAAATGATGAATTAAAAAAAACTACGCATTATTGAGAAATATAAAATAACGAAGTTTTTAGTATTAGTGTAGTGGAATTTTGTCCTTAGTGACAGACGTATAAGTCAGGAAACTAAAGACATACAACTGCTAATTTTAAGATGTAACTATGGAATGATTTTCTATCGAGCCGATTTCGTGCAATCATGGATCCGAATTAACGAAGTTATTCCGAATATAAACATTTTTTTTTACTTTCTCAAAACAAGTATACTTCGTTTTTTTTTCGAGATTAGAAATTGAGTAAACATAGAAACAGTAGTTGCCAACCTGTTCTAAATGTTCAATTTAAACACACTGAAAGCACACGTACAAACGATTAGTTAACATGATTAAGAGTTCACGTTTGTGAATAAATAATAACAATTTGCATATTAAATAATCCAACACAACAATAAAAACACAATTTCGTTTTGATTATCACCATAGAGATGTGAAAATTGAAAAACTGACGGTGACGCACCTACGTTCTAAAACGGAAACTTAACGTCTAGTTTTTTATCAGTATTCACGAAAATTATTTAATTGACAATCATTAGTATGCACTTATTAAAAACTATTCGTAAATAAAAGTTAACTCCTAATAATAAAACAATTGTCTTAGGTGATGGTAAAAGATTTGGTGGACAACGAGGTGGCTTTTGTTGTTGTATGCCACTCGGGCCTGCCTCTGATTGCGCCATAACCCTCCAAACAAACGCCCAATAATAGAGCAACCAAATACTTTTACTAAAATAAGAATCACAATAAGCTTTAAACATTAAAAACTATCCAGGTACTATACTGAGAATGACAGATGACGCGAGAAAATATTTAAAAATCGGACTATCCTTTTCGAACATCTTCTTCTCTAGGTTTTTTATTGTGCAACATTCACAAGAATATTAACAATGATAAAAATAAAATATTTCGTGTATGTAACTACTATCAAAATATTGTTAAATACTCAATATAACATTAACAAACACGTAGGCATGGCTTTACTATAAATACAAATATAATTAAGTAGGTATGTTGAATGACGGCGTAGGCACTTTGACAGTTGTGACATGTATCGTGCCTGATAAAGAACCCTTGTACATCGTTCTGTCAAATTTTTCTAATCTCAAAAAAAATTAACTATAGTTATAGCTAAAAAACTGTTTGAGTAAAGTCAATTTGAAGGTCATCGGGTGTTGTCAGCCTCTTAAAGATGGCATACACAGTTTATTTATTTATTTATCGTATGGCTACATGTCACTGGATATAGATAAGCATTTCTTCCCTGGGGTAGTAGTCGTGGGAAAACAGATGATGAAGAAAATCCAGTGAACGCTGCGAGGTCCAGATGGGACAGTGCAGCTATCAAGTTTGTTACACTTTTAGCAGGGATCATGAGGACTGTGATGAGCACTGAAAGATAAAAGATAAAATATATTTATTCTTCAATTCAGGCACATTACAGTGATTACAGTGAACTTATGAACGTCAGAGTAAAAAAAACTACCACCGGTTCTAACCCTATACCTACCTCTGACCCGAGAAGTCTTATGACCGGCAACAAACTCGGCGAGACTTATTTTTTCGAAACAGTAATATTATATCTTAAAGATACACAATAATGCGTAGTTCTATAAGAAGAGATATCAAAACAGCTTGAGAGACAGACAATGTACTTCTTGTTTAATTAAAATAAAATGAAATAATAATACAATACAATACAATAATGTTTATTTCAGAATATAGATTCCATTTGGTTAGTAACACACAAAAACAAAAACAAATAAAAATATTATATTACTAATGTTATAATAAAATCCAAATCTGATTGCTTCACAAAACGTTTGATATGCTCGGATGTTTACCTTACTCTTAGAGTACTAAAGTAAACTAGACAATACAGCTTCTCGTAATGTTGTATTTTCCTATTTTTGCCATCGATCCTACGCAAGCAGAAAGCAAAATGGCTAAAGCTATAAGCAACCGGAGTGTTTGTGGAACTCTGTCTGCCAGAGCTTCTGCAAACTGGGGCTCTTTGTGAGTTACGATGGGGTATTATTATTATTATTTGTATGTCGTTCCCGACCATGGAACAATGGTGTTTCGGACCTTTGGGAGGCATATGCGGAGCCAAACGCGCAAAGGCCCTATCGACAATTTAATGAAAAGTGAGTACACTAAGCGGATGCTGCCCCTGCCCGTGTCATGGGATGCACGCATTATTATTATTAATAGCCTATAGGGTGTCTCACTGCTGGGCAAAGGCCTTCCCCCTCGATGGGGTATTTTAAGGAATTATTTTAAAATAAATACTTTTTCAATGTCTGTTTCATAAGGCTTCAAAATTGTAAGTGGATTTTCACCTAAATCGACTGGTAACTACGAGTATCAATCGATATTTCTTACATAAGTTCAGAAAAACTCAGTGGTACGTCACCGGCAATAGTTTCCTACATGAAGGCTGCAAAAATAAGTGGTTGTGGTCCTACAAATAAGAGCGTGTCACATATTTTTGCGGTCTTCATGTAGGACTATAGTCGGATAAGCCAGAGTTTAATTCAGACCCGTTGAAATTCAGGTTGAAATTTGCACGCTACCACCACGTACTGAAGCCAGTTTAAGATTGCAACTATGTTAAATATAAGGAAAGTAAACAAATATTTTAAAATACCTATTTAATTCATGTTTGGGGATCAATGTTACTCTGCGTCCATAGGAAACACCTTAGACAACCCTACACGTGATCCCTGGGTAGTGCTAAAAGAGTAACAATCTTGGCAGCTGCACTGTCCGATCTGGACCTCGCAGCTCATGCTGGCAGCATTTCTCCGCTGTGTTGCAATGCTGATGGAAGGAATGCACGAGGAAGCTGCCAGCTCGTCGGTCACCAGTAGTGTCGATACTGTCGATCAGTCTTTTCGACATCTCCTTGAAAAGTTAAAATAAATTCATGTTTGATTAGGTGTGTTTAAAACAAAAATATATCACGGTTTATGTTGGAATCTTCGCCATAGCGAAGGCAAATTGGCTAAAACTATAAGCAGCCCGAGTGTTTGTACAACTGTTCTGTCTGGGCCGGTGCTTCGACAATCTCTTTGTGAGCTGCAATGGGGTAATAATGGTAAGGTATTATTTTAAAATACGTATTTAATCATTATATATAATAAAACTAAGTTGAGAAAATGTGCGTGCCGATAAAACTTAAAAAGGAGTCCCAGCACGATAAAGGGACTTATATAGTGTGATAGCCCTTTATTCCCCCTCGAACAAGAAAGTTCCCGTTTTAACCTAAAGGGTGTGTCTTTAAAGATATAAGGGCTTTTCCATCCCTTCAACTCGGAAAGTAAGTGTAGTGGCGCCATCTGTTGTCGAGTAGTTGAACTTCATTCATTGTCCAAAGTGGCGCCATCTGTTGTCGAATAGTTGAATTTCATTCATTGTACACAATATGGACTTAAACGAACGATTATTCCCAAACTTTCTCGAATATCCTAGCGCCAACTTTCTCGAATATCCTAGAGCCTAGCTTTCTGAATATATAAGAGCCCGGTGTCACCCGCCAGAGTTAGTTTGATTTGAACAGCGAAACAAGCGATTTCGAAACGAAAAAGAAAGAAATTATCTGTGTGTGAGCCTTTATTTTGAAGTATCACGTGTGAGTATTTTTAATAGTGTGTTTAATTAATTCTCGATTTCGAAGCGAAGAAGAAAAAAGTTATCTGTGAGCCTTTATTGTGAAATATCAAATGTGAGTATTTTTAATAGTGTATTTAATTAATTCTAATGGTTTTTTTTTTTTTCTTTTAATTGTAATTTCCTTAACTTTCAAGTAGTCGCGCGGCGTTGAATCGATGCCTTCTATATACTTTGGCCGTAAACAAAATATCGCGCGACCACTTGAAGATTAAATAAATTTTTTTTCTTTGTCTCAACGTGCTCCACGTTTACGTAACAATATATTTGTCTATAAAATGTTCATTTAATTTATATTTTACAGAATACAATGCCTAGACGTAAAAGAGGTGGAGATCTTGCCAGTTCTGCAGCGAAACGGCGGAAACAAAAAGAAAATCGAAGAAATGAAATGGAAGAAGAGCGCGAAGCACGTCTACAAAATCAACGAACCAGAATGAGCACCCTGAGAAGCGGAAAAAGCGAAGAAAGAAAAGAAAATAAAAGTATTGAAGAATCGAGCATTTTAAAAGATAATCTAACAAAGGAAACATTCCACTACGAACCGACGAAGAAATATTACGATCATAAATATGTTGTGATCGGAAAAATTAATAACATTTGCCAATTTTGCCACGCGAAAAAATTCAGTAAAGAAACACCAGGTCTCTGTTGCATGAATGGAAAAATTCGATTACCACCACTGGAAGCACCTCCACAGGAATTTCTACATTACATGACCGGGGAAACACCAGAATCAAAACACTTTCTTCAAAATATAAGATCATACAACTCCTGCTTTCAAATGACTTCTTTCGGTGTTACTTCGACTGACACTAATAGAGACAAATTTGAATATGTATTTTCAATTCAAGGGCAAATTTATCACAAAATTGGATCGTTACTACCAATGCCTAACGATGACTATAAATTTCTGCAAGTATATTTCATCGGAAATGAAGAAAACGAAATTGATCAACGATGTACAAATTTTATTGGATTGAAACGCGAAATAATCCAAGATGTACAGAGGATCTTACACAAATACAATCAACTGATTTACATATTCAAAACAACACTAGACCGCATGATTTCTGATGACTATAAAATTGTAATTCGAGCCGATAAAAGACCACGTGGAGAACACGAACGTAGATTTAATGCACCTCAGATAGATGAAGTCGCCATCGTAATTGTGGACAATGAAAATACAAGCCGTGACATAATTGTACAACGAAGAAGAAAAGGACTACAACGCATTGCAGAGACACACCGTTCATATGATTCTCTTCAATATCCGTTAATATTTCTGCACGGAGAGGATGGTTATCATTTCAATATAAAACAAATTCATCCTAAAACAGGCATAGAAACAAACAAAAAAGTCACTTCCAAGGAGTTCTATGCTTACCGCTTAATGATCAGAGACAATGAAATATACAATCACATTCTCAACACTCGCCGTTTATTCCAACAATTTCTGGTAGATATGTACGCAAAAATAGAATCAAAACGGATGCTTTACATAAGACTGAATCAGAAGAAACTACGCACAGAAGAATACATCCACCTTCGAGATGCGATCATAAATGACGGCAATATTGACGATATTGGAACAATGGTAATCTTACCCTCATCATACATAGGAAGTCCAAGACATATGCACGAATATACTCAAGATGCCATGACCTACGTAAGAAAATATGGACGACCTGATCTCTTCATAACATTTACATGCAACTCATCATGGCCAGAAATCAAAGAACAACTAAAATACGGACAAACCTCCATGGATCGACACGACATGATAGCCCGAGTTTTTCGACAAAAACAAATAAGATTTATTGAAGTCATCACAAAATACCACATCTTTGGAACCGTTAGATGCTGGATGTATACAATCGAGTGGCAAGAACGAGGATTACCTCACTCACACAATCTCATATGGCTACACGATAAAATTTATCCCACGGATATCGACAAAATCATCCAAGCTGAATTTCCCAATCCACAAAATGATCCGGAACTATACAACATAGTAGTGAAAAACATGATTCACGGACCATGTGGACCATTAAACTTCAATGCGCCATGCATGAGTGATGGAAAATGTACAAAAAAATACCCAAAACCATACTTGGACGATACAAAAACTGAAGATGACGGCTATCCCAAATATAGAAGACGATCACCGAAAAACGGTGGCTTCACAGCAAAAATACGAATACAAGGCAGAGACGAACTGGAAATAGATAATCAATGGGTAGTACCATATAACTCACTACTTTCCAAAATGTTCCAAGCACACATAAACGTTGAATATTGCAATTCAGTAAAATCTATTAAATATATATGTAAGTACGTAAACAAAGGTAGTGATATGGCAGTATTTCAAATAGTCCAAAATAGCGAACAAAATAATAGAAATGATGAAATCCTCATGTACCAAATGGGAAGATACATCAACAGTAACGAAGCAGCGTGGAGGATTTTTAGTTTTCCCATACACGAACGCGAACCAGCTGTGCAACATCTAGCAGTACATTTGGAGAATGGACAGAGAGTTTACTTCACAAAAGACTCGGCTAGAAAAATTGCAAGCGAACCACCTCAGAACACAACATTAACAGCTTTTTTCCAACTTTGCCAAACGGATCCATTCGCAAAGACGTTACTGTATGTCGAAGTCCCTATTTATTATACGTGGGACAAAACAAGGAAAATTTTTCAACGACGAAAACAAGGAATGCCAGAAGAGGGTCATCCAGAAATAATGAAAACTAACGCAATAGGTCGAGTATACACTGTACATCCAAACAATGCCGAATGTTTCTATCTCCGAATGTTGTTACACGAAATACGGGGACTAACAAGTTTCACAGATCTCAGGACTATTGACGGCTACATATGCCAGACTTACAGAGAAGCATGTCAACGTTTAGGATTATTGGAAAACGATAACCACTGGGAATTAACACTACAAGAAGCCACACTCACAGCTTCAGCTGAACAAATTCGAGAGTTATTCGCCATAATTCTAACAACATGTAACCCATCAAACCCAAAACAGCTATGGGACTCTTTCAAAAGGAATATGAGTGATGATATATTGTACCAAATCCGACAAGCTAATCCAGAACTGACTATAGAATTCAATGACGACATCTTCAATGAAACACTCATTCGCTTAGAAGATAAATGTTAAGCAATAAATAACCAGACCTTAGTAGAAATTGGAATGCCAGCACCACAAAGAAATACTTTCAGTGTGCTAAACTACGAAATTACAAAGGAAAAAAGCTACAACGTCAATGAACTACTTGAATACATTGCTCACAACAAACCGCTCCTCAATGACAATCAAAAAAAAATTAACAACGTTATAATGAACCGAATAAATAACAACACTGGTGGAATTATTTACTTGGACGCACCAGGAGGCACCGGTAAAACGTTTCTAATAAATCTAATACTGGCGGAAATACGTGCTGAAAAACACATCGCACTGGCACTAGCATCATCCGGCATTGCAGCCACACTTATAGAAGGAGGACGAACTGCCCATTCTGCCTTACAACTACCGTTGAATATAGCCGAACAACAATTCCCGGTATGTAAAATCTCAGGAACATCTGGACGGGGTCAACTTCTAAAACATGCTAAAATTATCTTCTGGGATGAATGCACCATGGCCCATAAAAAATCACTAGAAGCCATGGACAGAACATTACAAGAATTGCGAAAAAACTCTGAAATGATGGGAGGAGCTCTACTCATACTCTCAGGAGATTTTCGACAAACACTTCCAGTTATTCCCAAATCAACACCAGCAGACGAGATCAATGCATGCTTAAAAAAGTCACATCTCTGGCCGCAAGTACAAATACTGCAATTAACAAAATACATGAGGGTTGAATTATCAAAAGATGAAACAACAGCAAGCACATTTTGCTAAAATACTTTTACAAATAGGCGAAGGTACATATCCTACTGACCAAACGACCGGCCTCATTGAACTCAATAGTAATTTCTGTAACATAGCCACTACTGAAAACGAACTAATCGACAAAATTTATCCAAATATTATTCAGAACTATACCAACGTAGAGTGGTTATTTCAAAGAGCAATTTTGGCCACTAAAAATAATATTGTTGACGATATCAATTTTAATATTCTAAAGAAAATACCTGGTGAAGAGAAAGTATATAAATCGATCGACACGATGGTATCCATTGAAGAAAGTGTCAACTTTCCTACTGAATTTCTAAACTCTTTACAAGTACCAGGAATGCCATTACACTGCCTTCGTCTGAAAATTGGATCTCCAATCATACTACTCAGAAATCTCAACTCCCCAAAACTATGTAATGGAACGAGGATGATCGTAAAACAGCTATCGAATAATGTCATTGAAGCTGAACTTATTTCTGGGAAGAACAAAGGACACACAGTATTTATACCTAGAATACCACTGATCTCTTCTGAATTGCCATTTCAATTTAAAAGATTGCAGTTTCCAATTAAATTAGCCTTTAGTTTTACAATTAACAAAGCGCAAGGGCAAACTTTGAAATATTGTGGCATCAACCTCAAAGAATCCTGCTTCTCTCACGGTCAGCTATATGTAGCTTGCTCAAGAGTAGGAAGTTCGAAAAATTGATATATATATACCCCGGACAATAAAATGAAAAATGTTGTTTATAAACAAGTAGTGTAAATAATGAGAAAATGTAAATACATGTAAATATAGAAAATGTTTTCAAAATATATTTTTTACTTTTTACGTCATAGTATGTTTTTTTATTTCATCTACCACGTAATCTCATATCAACTCCCGAGCGAAGCCGGGTATCATAGCTAGTATATGTTATAATATAAGGTTTAGAGATAAATATTTTGACATGTGAACTCGTAGAAATACCAAAATACATGCACCTAATAGTTCCTGTAAATTTTTACCCGTTACCCCCTTACTCATACCTACTGGTAAACGTCTTACAAGCCTTATTTTTTTTATGTATAACCACTTGAGTGCCCGCGAATCAAAAAAAGGTGCTGTGAAGTGCCCAAGATTTACCGCGCGCCAGCGGCACCGTATCATGTTTTGTTAATAAATCGATTGATTGGCTTTTACTACACTTTTTGTAATGATTCTTTTTACGTTTTAAAGCTAAAGAAACGGATAATTTGTTTATATAAATAATTAGATAGGTCATAGTAGTAAAAATTATTTAAAAAAAATCACAAAATTGACATACAGTTTCGAATGGGGACTTTTGGCAGAAATATATTTATTTAAAAAAATCTAAATCGATAACGTATGTATTTTTTATGTTTATTTGAAACTTCAATAGTTTACGCTTCGATTGATACCAAATAAAGTATATGATCGCGGGGAAATATTTTGCATAAAACTTGTTTCATTTGCAATTTCTAAAATGTCAGTTTAGCAATTGACCGCCAAACCGCGTGGTTTGTTTATGATTTTTTTACGAATAATTTACGCAAATTAGGACAAAAATATTGTCATACGCAGATAAAGATACTATTAGTCTTTAAATAACATGTGCCAGTTTTGTCAAACTCGCAGCAATTTCTGTCACAAATTATCAATAACAAAAAATAGGCCTATATACCTACCGTAACGAGTGCCTTTTTTGACGTCCGATTACCGACAATTCCCACCACTTCAAACCACATATATACTTAACATAAATACACTCACATGTCACACTTTACAAATAAATACATATCAGGACGATTACCAACTCAATATGTACTGTTTTTTTTCATTACAAAAGTAAACAAACCCACGTGCTGAGTGTCAAAAGTCATACTAGATGTCACCGGGCGGGCCTCGCGCGGCCATCATTCAAGATGGCGGCGGTATAAGGACGGGATACACAAGCAACGAAATCACATCTTCAACATTGAAATTATATATTATTTACATTTTATTGTATCAATCTTTATATGTAAAACAAAGTCGTGTCGGTTACACCATTTATAACTCAAGAACGGCTGGACCGATTTTAATGATGATTAATTTGTTGGATTTATCTTCGCCTCGAAAGCAGAATAGCTATTAAAATATTGGAGAAATTAAAAAAAATTGTTGATGGTACGAAGTTCGCCGGGTCAGCTAGTTATGAATAATTATAACTTAAGTATAAAATGCTAATACGAAATTAAATATTATGCGCAGCGGCTCACTCACGCAGAACCGCAGACTTGATATTCCTGAATTCATAAATTATATTTTAATAACAGTGGTTGTCGTGATCTATATCACTAACATAGTATGTTAACAAAAACTACACACAAAAGACTAAAATAGTATGTTATAGTAGGTACGGGCAGATTTTAGCATATCTACTCGTAAATTACTGAACCAGAATTAACTGACCGATTTGAATAATTTTGAACGGAGTTACAATTCACAAGTAAGCTAATGGTTTTTTTACGTACCTACAAGATTATGTTGTTCAAAAAAATATTACGTAACATGAAAATTTCTGTTAAAAATAAGCTATGCATATAAAATTTTATTCTTATACATATTATATATTGTACTATCAGCATCAACGTGAATTTGAACCATTTATATTAATAACGAGCTTTTTCCCGCGGCTTCGCCCGCGTACTAAAATTACTATAAAAGGAGGTTCTCAGTTAGACTTGTATGTTTGTATGTACCTTGCTGAACCGATTTACAGTTAGGTGCATAACTGAGTCAAAATTAGTACCTTAGTAAAATGTAAATAATTTGATAACAATCAAAGTTACATAAAAGTTCTAAACGTAAAATATTAATCCTTGGGTACCGCTACAAAACTGCTTCACAAATTATTTTCTTCCGACTTATACATTTTTCTCAATTTCATACCGAAAACTGTGAAATTTCACCTAATTTATTTTTCCCATTATTTCATTTTTTCTTAGGCATTCCCAATTCAGTAACTCATTTAAAGTAAGGAATTCCACGACCATTATTTTAGTTATCAAACATTTAAATCAGGCTTATTTTTGTAATTAGTTACTGGCAATGTATTGTCAGGTGCAAAACTGAGTCAAGGCAAATGGCCGAACAACTTTCTCGTTAGTTAATTTTTGTAGCGGACTTCATTCTGAGATAACCATAAAAATACGTGAGTGATATAAAAGTCATACACCTCATTTTAAAGAGCATATAATGTACTATTTCAACTAATTGTCTTACCTGGTTGTGTAAAAGAAAAATATCAATATCGGGTTAAATAAAAAAAATGTAGTTTAACGGTTTTTGGTTCAAAATCATGGACGAATAAAAAAATCAAGATTGTGAATGCAATGAATCGAAATTGGCTTTCATATGGATACATAGCTGACACCGAGACGAACAAATATAACCTGAAAGTTTTTATTTTTTTCATAATTGATAAGACTTATCTTCATTTAACGATGTCGGTGCAAAACTGAGTCAGTACCAAATATTATCTAATAGAGAAAATGTTTATTTTTATCTACAATAACATAATAGGTCAGTAAGTTTATTAGCGTTGTTACCAATTAATAATAAAATAGTAACTTAATAACTAGCCTCTTCTGAAATAATGAAAGAAACATGTCAAAGTGATGCACATTGGTTCAGTTATGCACCTAACTGTATATGCGGTTTTCGGAAAAGTATTTGTTACACTCTGTAGGTTTCGGTATATCATGTTTTGGTGAAGGTGGTTCATTTTTTTTTTTTCTTAAATAAATGATTGCAATAATTGTTGAATTGTTATACCAGCAACGACTTACTATGTACTACGAAGAGATTATGATTAATGCAGATTTCTACTCTTAAATAGAAGCTTTTCCCCGCAACTTCGTCTGCGTGGAATTAGAAAACAGCCTCCTTTTTACCCGCTTAAGGAATGACTTCAGGGATAACAACTGTTATATATCGTTCCCCAGAACTCAAACTATCTCCATACCAAATCTTCTAAATAGGCTCAGCGGTTATTAATTCCGCATACAAATTTTCAACCCACAGTTTCACCCCCTAAAGCGGTATTTTCGGTATAAAACCTATCCTATATTGTTTCCCGGGACTCAAACTATCTATGTAGCAAGTTTTATCTCCATCGTCTGTTCAGCGGTTAATAATTCGCCATACAAACAAGCAACCCCTTTTCTACCCCTGTAGGGTTAATTTTCGGAATAAAAACTACCCTATATTGTTTCTCGGGACTTAAACTATATCCACAACTTTTATCTAAATAGATTTGCGGTTAAAAAATTTCCATACAAACTTCCAACCACCTTATGGGTTGATATTCGGGATGAAAACTACACTATGTCATTTCCCGGGATTCAAACTATCTCTTTACCAAGTTTCATCTAAATCGGCCCAGCAGCTTAAGCGCGAAAAGGTAACAGACAGTTAGACAGGCATACTTTCGTATTTATAATATTCAATTCTAATATTAAATCTATGTACCAAGTTTCATCTCAATCGTCTTCTCAGCGGTTAATAATTCGCCATATAAACTATCAACCACTTTTATACCCCTCTAGGATTGATTTTCGGAATAAAAACGTCTATATTGTTTCTCGGGACTCAAGCTATATCCATACCAAATTTTATCTAAATCGGTTCGCGGTTAAAAATTCTCCATACAAACCTCCAACCCCCATTTCACTCCTTAAGGGTTGAATTTCGCGATATTAACAATTTTATGTTCCTTCCCGGGACTCAAACTATCTGTATACCAAGTTTCATCTAAATAGGTTCACCTGTTAAAAAATTGCCATAAAAACTTCCAACCCACTTTTCACCCCCTTAAGGGTTGATTTTCTGGATGAAAGCTACCTAATGTTATTAGATTGCAATTTCGTACAAATACTTTCAAGAATTTTCATGTCCACAATATTAAATTTCAAAATCGATGCAATTTTCGTAATTAACATCCCACAATACCATAAAATCGACACCCATATTAATATTTAGACATTTCAACTCCATCGCACCTCAACATGGCGGATGGTATTTCACGTTCGCTACGTTGGATTTTAAAATCGTTATTGTTTTCGTAATCAACGACCCGATAAACCATAGAAACAATACCCATGTTGATTTTCAGACTTTGTGACCACCTTTCCCTCTTTTTGGGGTTGAATTTTCAAAAAACCTGAAACACATATTTACTCATTTATCGTTAGGAATACTCCTGTGAAGTATCAAATAAAATAGTCTAACTAATCTTGTTTCTCCATACAAACTTTGAACCGCCATTTCATCCCCTTAGCGGGTTAATTTTGAAAAATCCTTTTTCAGTGCACCCCTAGACCTTATAAGGAACCTACGTGCAAAATTTGGAATCTCTAGAACCAGCGGTTTGGGCTGTGCGTTGATATGTCAGTCAGTCAGTCAGTCAGTTTCTTCTTTTATATACTTAAAGATAGAAGATAAAACATCCCTCGCCGATTAATAAAAAAAACTAAAAATTATCAAAAAATGAGTAATAGCCTCCACAAATGAAAATAAAAACACTCTAAATTCACTAAGCTAAATTAAATCAATCTGCAACCAAAACCCAGTGTGCACCATGCCTTATGACATAAAATGCGGACCCTGTGAGGATCTGTTAAAATGCTTCGAGCAACTACTGTTGCGTACAGTTGTACTTACGGACATCACAAGTTTATTTCACCTAATCCTGTTCAAAACATACATAACTACTCATTTAAAGAGGATTAACGCTTAGGTTAATAGACAAACTAACTTATTCTAATAGCCTAGACAGAAATATGGCTTAATCGTATAATAAATGTACGATTCAAAATCAAATACGCAAAATTTTCATCACTAGACTTAATTTGTTGCAAGAATTTATCACATTATATTTAAATTAGTATTGAAATATATGCTTTATCGTATGGAGCAGTAAACAAGGAATAATTTGATATACAATGCTAATTAAAATATGCGAAATTGAGTACTGACGGCATTTTTTGAATGACTAGCTCCCTCGCTGACATACCGAACTTTGACAGTCACCAAAACAATAATCTGAAGTTTGTAAAAATGTTCCACAGACTGCGGTTTTTATTTTTTTTAATGTTGCCACATTAATCCTCTGCCTAACTAAGTCAACAGAAAAGCGCTCTTCACACGTTGCACATAGATATCATTTAAAAACCGTTGGTACTCCAACTCGCAACTAGTGTTGCGAGAGCACTTTGCGTTTTGACAAAATGCAACCGTAGTTGCGCAGGGCACGTGAGTGGATAATAAATTATTTTTATTCATGTTTACAATAATTGTCAATACATACGTCCTTATAAATAAATTACATTAAAATTTCTTAGCTTAGGCTAACCTGCTAAACTACTCAAAGAGGCCCCTTAAGCCCCCCCTCAAAGAGCCCCCCCCCCCCTTAAGGCCCCTCAAAGAGGAGCCTTATTAATTAATTTATGTTTTATCTGTTTCTAATAAACACAACTGTCAGAAAGACAAATTTGTAGTGATACTATCAGATTGGACCATTGATCATGATCAAACAAAAAAGAATGATGACCTTGAAAAACCGGCCTGTATCATCAGCTGAGCAATGTCAGTAAAATAATTTTTAAGAAAAAAAAACCGACTTCAATGGGGGTAGCCGGTGAAGGATTATTGTAGATGGTGCAGTTAGATTCCATACAATGAAATAACTTGCTTAAAAAACGCAGCGGAGAGGACAAATCGCCAAACGTGAACTATGCGTCGTTGAAGAGTTCCGTTCTGATTATCATCAGCAGTTCCACTTCATCAAAAGTCACTCTTTTGAATGAAAATGCTTGATTTGTTGATAAAAATACAAAAGTCACTTTATGTATGCCTTTAAGATTTGAGGAATTCCCTCGATTCCTCGTGGAACTCATCATCAGAACTTGAGCTTGACGAAAATTGGTCCTGACAATCTAACTTGCTTAACAAACATAGCGAAGAGGAAGAATCGCCAAACATGAACTATGCGTCGTTGAAGAGTTCCGTTCTGTTCATCATCAGCAGTTCCACTTCAGGGTAATTCCATGACAGAGATCAAAATTTATCAATTTCTAAATATAGGTTTATCAATACTATTTGCAGCTCAATCGTTTGTCTATAGTCTGGAGTAACGTATTATGACCTTTTTTGTCACTTCTGTCAATGTATTTTCGCATATTACGTGTCATTTATTACACTTGAAAACTCAAGTTCAATGTGAATAGAAAACGGACCAAAAGATCAGTAAATTTTAAAGTTGTTTAAGAAGTGATCGGTAAGTATTTCTTTACAATTTTTAGTCCTGTTATTACTTTATATAAAACTACAAACAAAGTAACATTTTACTAAACGTAGCCAAAGTTATTGCAAATCAAAAATATATACTTGTTAATTGAAACGTAAGTTACCATTTTGTATTATTTTTCCAATATATCAAAAAATACTAAAATTAGTTCAGTGATTCTGGTGATTCACTTTAATATTGTTATAGCGAGTTATATAGCGTTATTGTTTTTTTCTCAGAACAAAACCTTTCTTTTTAATTAGCTATCAAAATTTGAAATGTAAGTTACCGGTAACTTACGTTACACGCATGTAACAACAGTTACCCTTATAATATATTATGAATTGCAGTTGAAATGCCACTCAGTGCTGCTGAAAAGATGAGAAGAAGAAGGGAGAAGTTAAAGGAGAACGGAAAATATGAGGAATACAAAGAAAAAACGAAACTTGCAACTCGAAAAACAAGGCAAAAGAAAAAAGAAGAAATAGAGCGGTTACCGTCATCAAAAAAAGTAAAAATTATTAAAGAAAATCGAAATAAAATCAAAGAAAGAGTATATAAGCATAGAAATCAGAAAAAACTGAATGAACTGACCAACTTAACTACCAGTGAAACTTCTATACGTATGACTCCGCAATCTATTGGTAAAGCTGTAGTTCGTGCCCGTAATTCATTGCCCAGGTGTCCCATAAAAAAACGATTGGTGCTAGAAAAACTTTTGGCTGAATGCCCGAAAGAAGAACCCGTTACTCCAAGTGGTGCATATGGATTAGACAAGAAAACAATTCTGGATATAAAAACATTCTTTGAACGCGACGACATAAGCCATAAGCTCCTGGCTTAAAAGACTATATCACGGTTGTCAATGAAAGAGGAGAAAAAGAAAAAAAGCAGATTCGTCACTTATATTCTTCAGTGACTGAAACGCATAGCCTCTTTGTTGAAGAATTCGGAACTGTTGTGAGACGCAGTAAATTTGCTGCGCTCCGACCAAAGCATATTTATCTGTCTAACAAGTTGCCACATAATGTTTGTTTATGCAAATACCATGAAAACTTCTCGCTTGCTGTAAACGCATTGCATAGCATAATAGGGAGCCCGTGCTACGATCATAATTTTTTAGATGGCTTCGTTTGCACAGTACCAACAAAAGCTTGCTGGCTAAAAGACTGTAACCACTGCAAGGATCTGCTGATAATAAAACTTGAGGAATATTTAGAAAGTAACGAAAATGTAGGCCCTGAAGTCGAAATAAATTGGTTTGTATGGGCAAATCACAATGGAAAACTAAGTAAGATACAGGTAAGTGGCACAGTAAAAGAATTGATCCAGAAGATAGACGAAATGGCTCCAAAGTTTTACGAGCATTCTTACATCAAACGCAATCAAGCTTCTTCCTACCATAATCACAGAACTGAATTTTCTAATAGAACTGATTCGGAAAAAGTACTGATTCAGGTGGACTATTCTAAAAATTACACGTGCCTAGCTCAGGATGAAGTGCAGAGCTTTCACTGGGTGCAGCCTCAAGTTACTTTGTTTACAGTCTCTCTGTGGATGACAGGTAACCAGCATCCAATCGTACTAGTTTCTGATGATCGCCGTCATGATAAAAAAACAGCGATTGTATATATCGATCGAATACTAGACGACTTACCAGAAAACGTTAGGGAGGTGCTCTTGTGGTCGGACGGGCCATCTTCTCAGTTTAAAAACAAATACGTTGTGGAATGTATTAAACAGCTGGAAAAAAAGCATAACCTTCACCTAAAATGGAACTACTTTGCTACGTCGCATGGTAAAGGCCCGGTCGATGGAATCGGAGGAGCATTGAAACGGTTGGTACGAGGGCAAGTTTTAAAAAGAAAAGCAATCGTATTAAATGCCGAACAATTTGCTTCCGCAGCACAAACATCGACTGTGAGAGTAGTTGTAGTTCCAACAGAAGAAATTGAAGAAAGAGCACAACTTCTTCAATTGGATGAGTGCTTTTCAAAAGCTCAAGCTGTTCCTGGAGTATCTAAGTGCCATGTTATATGCTGGAAAAATGATAAACTTCAGAAGAGCATGATTTCAAAAGACTTCGAAGAGTAAACAGAAAAAAATATTGCGCTGAGGACTATTAGACTAAACTATTAGTCTAATAGTCCTCAGCCAATATTTTTTATTGTATTTTTATGCAAGAAAATGTGCAAATCTAACTATCTTGTTCGGAGGTAATGTAAGTTACTATTTGCATGTAACGAAAGTGACCACTGTATTATTTTTTTAATTAATTCTGTAAGAGAAGTTGGCTATTTTTTGTTGTAGCATTAAATAATTTGATTCTTGACTTAATTGTTTTTATTAGTGTAAAAAAAAATCCGCTGATATTATCAGAGAAATTTCCACTTACAAAAAGGTCTTAAAACGTCGTGTCCTTTTTATGTAACGTAAGTTACCAGCACATTATATTGTGTTGGCGTGAGACTATAAGTTGGTTTCGTCTGATCTTAAGTTTAATATACAGGACTCACAGTGTTGTATTTAAATGCACAAAAAAAGAACAAGGATTGCTTATTGTTATAAATATAATTAAGGAGTATATTTCATAGTGAAAAGTTCTGATTGTAATGTAAGTTACCATGGAATTACCTTTCATCAAATGTCACGCTTTTGAATGAAAATGCTTGATTTGTTGATAAAAATACAAAAATCACTATGTGTAAGCTCTTAAGATTTGAGTAGTTCCCTCGATTCTTCATGGATCCCATCATCAGAACTTGAGCTTGACGAACATTTGTTCTGACAATTAAACTTGCTAAACAAACACAGCGAAGAGGACGAATCGCCAAACGTGAACTATGCGTCGTTGAAGAGTTCCGTTCTGATCATCATCAGCAGTTCTACTTCATCAAATGTCACTGTTTTGAATGAAAATGATGGTTTTGTTGATAAAAATATAAAAATCACTATATGTATGCCTTTAAGATTTGAGGAGTTCCCTCGATTCCTCATGGATCCCATCATCAGAACTGCGTTTTGACAAAAACGGGACCAATCTGTATATATATACTTACAATCAAAAAAAGAATTTTCAAAATCGGTTCAGACATGACGGAGTTATGGAGTAACAAACATAAAAAAAAAAAAACAAAAAAAAAAAAAAACATACACGCCGAATTGAGAACCTCCTCTTTTCAAATCTTGAAGTCGGTTAAAAATAGGCTTACACCTTAACACGTCAAAAACAAAAGTTACTACTAATAGTAAAAAAAGTCCGAATAATAGTGAACGATATAGAGATAGAATACACCGACAGCTATGTATACCTCGTAAAAACAAATCTCCTTCAAAAACTCAAGACAAGAGGACGAGATAGAGCGCCGCATCAACATGACATGAAGGAAGTACTGGAGCTTCAAAGAAATTCTAAAATCCAAGCTTCCCACAAAGCTCAAGAAGAAAGTGCTAGATTCGTGCTTGTTGCCTTGCCTGACATATGGAGCACAGACTTGGATTTTACAAAAAAAAATAAGGACCAAAATACACTCGTGCCAGCGCGCCATGGAACGAAGTATTCTAGGTAGCTTTCAGACAAGTGCAGAAGCAATGATATCCGTAGAAAATCTAAACTGATCGACGCAGTAAAACACATACTACAGCTTAAATGGAGATGGGCGGGACATATAGCTCGAGTCCCGGATAAGACGGTGGACGAAACGGGTCACCCAATGGATAGGTCCTACCGGAAAAAGAGGAGTAGGGAAACCTGAAGACCGTTGGGTAGACGAGATACAGAGGAATAGTGGTAGGGGCTGGTTGCTAAAAGTACAAGACCGAAAAAATTGGAAACGGATGGAGGACGCCTTTACCCTAAGCGGGGCCATGTGATAATAAAAATATGTATTTATTTTCTTTTTTTATGTATCCTATCACAAGGAATTAATAAAGGCTTTTTTATTTTATTATATTTTATTTATTTATTTATTATCACCAGCTGATTTTTGTGTCAATCAGTCACCAGGAATATATCAAATGATGATAATTTTCAACCGACTTCATAATTTCGAAGGAGGAGGTTTCAATTCGTTCGGGATCTTTGTTTTTTTTTATGTACTTATCTTCACCGATTATTCCAAGACAGCCGTCTTTGAACCGATTTGGAAAAATCTTTTTTGTTTGAAAGAGTATACTTCACAGTCAGTCCCATTGTCACCAGGTCAGGATCTTATGATGGGATCCTGGAGAAATCGAGGAAACTCTTCAACTATTATAGGTAAACCTATAGTGATTTGAGTATTTTTTTGGAAAGGTGGAGGTTAAGTGAAGTTAGTATTTTTTATTATTATTATTAAAGTGAATGAATTAACAGGGTTTTGAACCCTCAACCTTTGGATTCAAAGTCGTTACCGTTAAGCCAGCAGCGCAATATAATTTACGCACCACCATCAAAGCTTAACCACGATCCACAGCTCACTCCAACTACAAGAATAACTAGATCATAAGGATAACTCGATGTCACCACACATAAGGCCACCAGAGAAATGTCATTATTTCTGTACCCGTCCTTTTGTATGTATATGAATGAGATGAAGAATGAGAAGCCTATGGGAGCGCGACCGCTTATTTCAGTTGAGTTAACGTTTTTGATCATTGCTCATGTAAATTAAAAATATCTACAAAAATTGAGTATAGGAGTGAACCTGGAATTTATAGCACAAAAAGGAGTAGGGCTATTGAGGTGTACTGTTCGAATCGTAGAATTTTACTATTAGGAGTGAGCCTATGTGTGGTGACCTCGTGCTCCTTGTTAAAGCTTCATGATACACTGTCTGTGTAGTCTATGCCATGACCCCTGTACTAGCAGTACATAAACTAAACAACGGTGACAGACTACACAGACTACTCATCAATAAGCTTTTACAAGAAGCACGAGGTCTCCACACATCAGCTCAATTTTATTCGTAAATTTCTACGATTCGAACAGCATATCTCAATACTATTCTACACCATCTTGTAGGTTCACCCCTATAACTTGATTTTTGTGGATATTTTTAAACCGATGAGTAATTATCAAAAACGTTAACTCAACTGAAATAAACGGTCGCGCTCTCATACTAAATTAGTACGGGAGCGCCGAGATGTGATGACCTAGAATTTTACTATTAAAACTGAGCTTAATATGTCTGGTGACCTCGTGCTCCTTGTAAAAGCTTCATGGTGCAGTATCTGTGTAGTCTATGCCACGACCCCTGTACTAGCAGTAGATAAACTAAACAACGGTCACAGACTACACAGACTACATCATTAAGCTTTTACAAGAAGCACGAGGTCACCACACATCAGCTCAATTTTATTCGTAAATTTCTACGATTCGAACAGCATATCTCAATAATATTCTACACCATCTTGTAGGTTCACCCTTATGACTTAATTTTTGTGGATATTTTTACCCGATGAGTAATGATCAAAAACGTTAACTCAACGGAAATAAGCGGTCGCGCTCTCATGCTAAATTAGCACGGGAGCCCTGAGGTGAGGTCAGGTTAGGTAGAGGTTGAGGTTATTTGTGACAACGTCTATCACATTTTTTCTTAAAAAGCCAGTAGTGACGTTCCGCCCAATTCACGCAATGTTTCACGCTGTTTTCACTCCGACAATCGGCCGTTTTGCGGACTGACGACGATTGAGGGTTTGCGCGCTCAGGCGTGGGGCACCCACCGGCAAAATATTTATTTCATTACTCCTATTCATTGCCTCTAATCTGTGGGGCGGTTAAACTCGGGGGACGGGCTGTTTGGGAAGTGGCCATGAATCTAGAAATGTTTTTTTAAAATAAAAGCATTGTCAAATTCTTTTATAAGTGCCAATGAAAAGGTTGTTAGAAGGAACGATTTTATTGTTTTTAAAACAATTGGGAATTGTGCTATTGCTTCATTAGTGTAGTCGGTATTTTTTTTCTAAGAAATAGGTAAAATATGCTTCCATTAATACAATAAAGTACCTAAAAAGTTTCTTATACTGACAGTAAAAAAATGTAATATCGTAAAGTCAGAAAAAAATTGTTTCTAATAGTACTGACAGTTCCCGGCACACTTTGTATGGCAGTAAATATTACTTTACTTACTGAGGTTTTCCCAGCGGGATACAGTATAAGGTTCTTCAAAAAAGGAGTGTCTTAAAGGGTACGCAACGGTCATGTGAATCCTCTGGGGTTGTAGGTTTCCATAGGCTAGGGTACCTGCTTACGATCAGGTGGGCCGTATGTTTGTTTGCCATCGTCGTGGTATTAAAAGTCTCATTTTTCGCCAAGTGAATCGATAGAACATTGAATTTTACCGGGTATTTTTAAAAAGCCGAAATTCAGTTACCCCAACAACAAGACAGTGCAGAACAGATCATAGCTTACTTCGCGGGGCGTCACATTGAGGGTAGGATTTTGTCGACCCCCGCGGCGACATTATCATCCCACCACCCCCAAAAACAACCCTACCCCATTAGCCATAACGCTCCAAATCCATTGGCACCAATTTGTCAACGCAGCTTCAATGCAAAGCACTATTGTGAGGATAATGCCACGATAAAAAGTAGGTACTTCTATTGTCATCCCCGTCATCCTGAACACAACTTTATTTGAAGGAAGCTAAGGTTTATTTTGGACTAGTAAGTTGCTTAGTTTAGTGAAACCAAATAAGGGGTAAGTGAGATTCATTTAATTCGTCTAGATTGTCAGTGGAACTCTTAATTTTCATTGTAATATAGGAGGGTGTCTCAGAAGTCTTAGGGATGTGTGATTAAACATCTGCAAGAGGTAGTAATGTGCTCAAACGGCCGTGTGCGATTGGCAAGGGGGAGCTTTTTGGCCAAAAAGTTTGACCGTTTGTAGTCAATGAATATTGATAAAAATTTGCGATATCAGAAGTGGGATTCACTTTTGGGTTACCTGTAAAAGATTTTGCTTTTAAAACTGTTTCATTAATTAAATACGTACCAACAAGTAATTTTACCGTGTGGAGTTTTTAATATTTATTGATATCTATGGCATTACTTTTAAGAAGCAATTTTTCAGCACATTGCCAAGTATAAAAAATACAATTTTTTGTACATTTACTTACTTTTCAGCTGTTCAGATATATTACATCATTTGTACAAGTAAAACACAAAACAATAAAACCCGTTTTCGCCTTCTGGCTAAAACATTTACACAGTCTATGTATAATGTATACATAAAAGGGACGGGCCTTTGTCTATCCTCTGTGATCTAATAAACCCCGACGTTCAAACAATTCGCTATTTCTGTACCACGCCTATGTGTACATGTTTTGTGCATAACGAGCGATATTGTGGGGAAACGGAAATGTTATGAATGGTGAAATAGTTATCAAATGTAAGTTTTTAATGTTTGGAAAAAGAAAGCGTTACGTGATCTTCGGAGGGCACGTAATGTTTTCTATACAAAATGAAGTGTCGGAAGCACAGAAATTTTCTGTGGTCGGAAGTGTCGTGTATCACTCGTGTAGGACGCGGAACAGAATACCGTGAATCATCCTTAATTCGCTAAAGTAATTATATACTACGTATACTCATACATATATACGATAATACTACGAGTGATGTTGTAGAAAAACGGAGAAGCTATAATTGTTAAAATATTACTGTAAGTTTTTGTGATAGGAGATTGAAATGTAAAACATCAATTCAAAGGGAGCTAACGCGTTTGCGGGCGTAACATAGCGTATTTTCAACCGACTTCAAGATTTCGAAAAAGGAGATCCTCAATTCGTCGGGATCTTTGGTTATGCAATTCTTTTATGTATGTGCACTGATTATTCGAAGACGTCCAGCCGTCTTCGAATAATGGATTTAGATTTTTTTTTGTTTGAAAGTGTATACTTCACAGTTGGTCCCATTATAACCAGGTCAGAATTTTATGATGGGATCTTGGGGAAATCGAGGGATTTCTTCAAATATTATAGGCACACCTATCCAATAATGATTAAACAGTAGCTCGGGCATTTCCTTTTAGAAAGATGGAGTCTAAGTGAAGTCGGTTCTTTTTTGTTTAAAATCACTACATAGTATAAAACAAAGTCGCTTTCCGCCGTTTGTCCCTATGCATGCTTAGATCTTTAAAACTAAGCAACGGATTTTGATGCAGTTTTTTTTAATAGATAGAGTGATTTAAGCGGAAGGTTAATATGATATGCATAATACATGCATAATATAGTAGAGAAACACTGATGGATGATTTTAGAGGTTTCTAATGTGATGTCGTAAATAAACCCATTTTTGCGCTTACATTGCAAACGCTGGCTGAGTCCTAAGAGATAGATCAAAATAATGTACTACAGTATTGTACATCTTAAAACGGTCTACAAAAAGATGGTATATGTCTATCTCTTAGGGATAACCCACAATAACCATTTTTTATCCCGTGCGAAGCCGGGGCGGGTCGCTAGTTATTTTATATAACGAATCTTCCAACCTGTAACAACTGTATTTAATATACCCATATTAAATACAGTTGTTACAGGTTGGAAGATTCGTTTTATTTGAATTTTAATCGCCTCCGCTGACACAATCAAACATTTTGAACTATTTTCGTATCTACTAAAATTACCGAAATTATAAAAAATTAAACTATTTTTATTCCGCCAAGTTGCGCAAGTGTCATGTCCAATTGTCCCCCAAACCACACTTGAACACACTGAACTGTATTTGATTCCTGTTGAATACAAACTAAATACAAAAACGTCCCGGCAATTACATGCCCAATTGAATCCGGAATAAAACGCATTGGTTAATTTTAACAATAGGTCTGCGAGGCTGAAGCGATATCGTTGTAGAGCAGTGTAAAATGTATAGACAGGTCAAAATTAGCCCCATTTTTAGGGTTCCGTAGTCAACTAGGAACCCTTATAGTTTCGCCATGTCTGGCCGTCCGTCCGTCCGTCCGTCCGCAGATAATCTCAGTGACCGTTAGCACTAGAAAGCTGAAATTTGGTACTAATATGTATATCAATCACGCCGACAGTGGTAAAATAAAAAGTGGAAAAAATGTTTTATTAGGGTACCTCCTCTATACGTAAAGTGGGGAGTGATTTTTTTTTCATTTCAACCCTAACGTGTGATATATTGTTGGATAGGTATTTAAAAATGAAAAGGGGTTTACTAAAATCATTTATCGATAATGTAAATATTTTCGGAAATAATCGCTCCAGAAGTAAAAAAAATGTGTCCCCCCCCCCCCCTCTAACTTTTGAACCATACGTTTTAAAAATATGAAAAAAATCTCAAAAGTAGAACTTTATAAAAACTTTCTAGGAAAATTATTTTGAACTTGATAGGTTGAATAGTTTTTGAAAAAAATTACAAAATAATTTCTGAACTAAGTTTGTAATTTAACCGTATAAGCAGGTTTATTGTACCTGTAATTTCTACAAAATCACAATGAAATGACGTGCTTTCAAATAAAGTAAAAACGGTGTAAATCGGTTCACGCAATAAAGAATTATCCCATAAAAATCATCTTCCATACTTTAAGCTCGCGCGCAATAGTTTACTTAATTTGCCGATAGATATCGCTGTACGTGGAACGCTCATATCATATTTTACATGGCGGTGTTATTTTAACTCTGAAGTGGGGACACTTACTGTGACGGACGGAAAACTACGGAACCCTACATTGAGCGTTGCCCGACACGCTCTTGGCCGGTTTTTTATATCATACCACGATTAGGTACCTGAAGTATTATTTTATTACAGTTACTGATTAAATAAAAAGCCTTTATTAATTTCTTATGATAGGATACATAAAAAATAAAATATTTTTTTAAAACAATTTTTTTAAATATCACATGGCCCTACTTAGGGTAAAAGCCTCCTCCGTCCTTTTCCAATTTTCCCGGTATTGCGCTTTTAGCAACCAGTCTCTACCACTATTCCCTTGTATCCCATCAACCCACCGGTCTTTAGGCTTCCCTACTCTTCTTTTTCCGGTAGTTCCGGACCTGTCCATTGGGTGACCCGGTTCGTCCAATCCGTAACTCGAGCTTTAGATTATGTATAGTGAATAATATTCAAGGTTATCGTTAAATCACATGCTAAGAAACCGATTTTTGTTGATATGTTATCGAAAGTTCAAAAAATTCTCAGACAAATTAATATGAGACTATTATTTTCAGCTGTCTCGATCTGTGATAATTAAACCAGTCTCGATGCAATCAATGCCACATTAAATATTTTTTTTTACTGCATTTCAAACTGGGATGAAAACGGTTTTTAATAGCTGTTTTACAACTTTCCTGTCTCTTTCACGCATTCATTCAAAGAAAAGGAACAAGGACCCCGCTGCGTTGCCCCCATGATTTTTCCATATCAATCAAAGGTTTTTGAACTTGCATATGCGTGTATGATAACTCTTATTGCATCGGTGCAAGGTCGAGTATTGAATAAAATAAACGCATTTGGAATGATACAAGAGGAAAGTATTGAAAACCGACGGTTCATACAAAAGTTTTAGTTGGAGAATTAGTTACTGAAAGGGCTAGGTAGTATCAGAATCAGATGAAGATATCCGCATAAAACTAAGACGCTTCTAATGGTAGTTTCCACATACCAAATACTACCATCTTTACCAGACTGTAGGTACTGAAGAACTTCACAAAACACAAGAAAAAGTGATCAACAATTACCAGGGGCCCGTTTCTCATAAAAAGCTTTTAAAATACGAACCTCAGACCGGAATGCGATCCCATTCGTCACGGAAATCGTTTGTGGACCCGGCAACAGCTAGGAAGTAATATTCTTGAGTAGAAATAAACTGGAAGAAGCAGCGTAAGAAGCCTGCAATGGATCTTATCAGGCGGCGGATGATTGTTAGATGGACTGTAGTAGAGATCCTTGGTCCCAGGCTTTGCAGTCCATCCAAACAATTCTTATTCAGGCATTAACAGAAAGTATTTACACAGTCACTGAAACAAAACGATTGACGTATCATATTGAAGTAATATCAGTTTTTTATATCAATACGGCTTAAGACGTAGATGTAATATTACTCATAGTCGTAATATTACAATATAAATACCCAAATAAACATTGATGCATCAATGTTTATTTGGGTACAATTTTGATGTAACTCCAGTACAATTCCAGTCATAAGTCATAAGTCATTTATTTGCGAAAGATAGGGTATACATAGGAACAGTTCATAGTTAAGTGAGCCAAGCTACCTTGTCACACAGTGACATGCAAATTTCAAGTTTTAAGCCTAATACTAAACATGCACTTATTTAGATAATTTCTAAAGTTAATTCCTATTTACACAACAATATTAACATACAAAATAACAAATATGAAAAACTAATTATATGGTATAATACAAATTAATTGAGATGTCACAGATTTTTAAATATAATGTATAACGGTTCAGTTGTCCAGGTATTCTTTTATTGAGTAGGTCTGTTCATTAAGCCATTGAAATAAACGTCTCTTAAATAATTGAAATGTTAGGCTTTTTATAGTATCTGGCAGTTTGTTAAACAAACGTATACTCATAGGATAACAACTTTTCCTATATTGACTCGTATGTGCTCTCGGACATATCAGTTTGTTAGGGTATCGCGTATTAAAGTTACATATTTCGTCATTTTTTGTATATAGATTTTGGTTGCATTTTACAAATACACACATTTCAAATATATATAAACAAGGTACAGTGAGCAGATTTAGTTTTTTAAATAATGGTCTGCATGAAGTTAATACCGAAACACCACAAATCGCCCGTATACACTGCTTTTGAGCTATAAACAATCCATTTATATTTGACCCGTTACCCCATACAGTTATACCATATCGTAGACTAGATGCCACGTAGCCATGGTACGCTTGGATGGCTGTTTTTTGGCTTGTAATTTTCGTTAAACTCCAAAGGGCATAGGCAAAACTGTTTAGCTTCTTACACACGCTTTCAATATGATGTGTCCAGTGACACCTATCATCAACTAAAATCCCAAGAAATTTGACTTGCTCTGACTCTGTAATTTGTTGGTTATTACATGAAACAGTCATTTTTTCTTTTTCCCCGTATCCATTCCAGAATTGCAAATATGTGGTCTTGCTAATGTTGACTTGCATACTATTTATATTTAGCCAACCTATTATATTGGCAAGTGCTGCATTTATATCATTTTTGTGATTGGTTTTGTTTTCGCTGGATACGATAACAGATACATCATCAGCAAAGGGAATGCAATGGTGATTAGTGCTTAATGGCAAATCGTTGATATATATCAGGAAGAGCAACGGCCCCAAGATACTCCCCTGAGGGACACCAACAGTATGAGTCATGTAGTCTGATTTGTAGCTTACATATTCGTTATCTTCGTTAATGTTCGAGATCTCCACATATTGCTGTCTGTTACTAAGATAGCTTTGTAACCAATCCAGTGCTTTACCACGCAATCCGCTGATCTCACATTTGGACAAGAGCAGGCTATGTTGTACCAAATCGAACGCCTTGCTCATGTCGAAAAATATAGCAGTCGTCGAAGCTCGATTATCTAAAGCCTTCATAATTTCCATTACCATTTGAAAGGCAGCCAGACTGGTATGCATTAGCATTGTGTTGGAGTTGAATTATATCTTAAGACATTTTAAATTTAGAATATAGGCCTGGATCATTGTATTCCTTGTCTAGCATCGTATTTTACATCATAACACACCACATCATACCACATACCTGAGTGAAACCATTTAATATTACCTCCCGTCAAAATTATAAGTTTATCATTTCACTTACGTTATTTTATTGTGGTTCCTAGTTTATCATGATTCTTATTTTTATATTGTCAATTTGTGTTAAGAATGTATGTGAATGTATGTATGTAATAATGTTTGTAGTAATGTTTATTTCCGCGAATGAGGTGTCGGTACAACCCCGATAGAGTTTCACTGCCCTTATCATGTAAATTTGTATATGAAACTTAAATATAAAATAAATTAAAAAAAAAAACAATATTTTTAACGATTTGTGTGGCAGCCGTCCTCCGCAGTATCGCAGTATTATGACGGGTGCGCTCAAGTGCGCACTCTTGAACACATGCGATTCGTTCCTTATTGAGCTGTCAGCATTGTGCGGACAGCTACACTTACTGCTTTATTGTGCATAATAATGCATAATGCCCTTGTTGTGTTGTTAATTTTTGAGTACGGTCACCTGCCATATGTTGTACAATCTAGCGCGGAAAAATAATAAAATAATATCGTTCTAAAGATTCACACTTCTCTATTATTTATTTATTTTTCTATCGTATGGCTACATGTCACTGGATATAGATAGGCATTTCTTCTCTGCGGTAGTAGTAGTGGGAAAGCAGATGATGAAGAAAAGCCAATGAGTGCTGCGAGGACCAGATGGGACAGTGCAGCTGCCAAGTTTATTACTCTTTGAGCGCCACCACAGATTATATAATAGTTCTTACGAAGCACCACCCAGGGGTCACGTGTAGCGTTGTCTATGGTGTTTCCTACGGACGAAGAGTAACATTGATCCCCCCACTGATTTATTTATTTATTTAATATGAACCATGTTTAACTTAAAAACCCAATTATCCCACAAAAGTATAATAATAGTTTGACTGTGGGATCCGCAGTCTCATTTTAAACAAGTATTTATAAAGTTAATAAAGCTAATAATTTATAAAGCTATGTCTAGGAAATGTTCTTTTAATCTATATCTGCAGAAGCTAGTAAAAATCTCCTACTATCGATACATCGATACCTACCCTGGCGGTAAGACTTCCGACTTTCAATTCAGAGGTCTCGGGTTCAAACCCGGGCTCGTACCACTGAGTTTTTCGGAACTTATGTACGGAATATCATTTGATATTTACCATTCGCTTTTCGGTGAAGGAAAACATCGTAAGGAAACCCCTAATCCCAATAAGGCCTAGTTTCCCTCTGGGTTGGAAGGTCAGATGGCAGTCGCTTTGGTAAAAACTAGTGCCTACGCCAATTCATGGGATTAGGTTGTCAAGCGGACCCCAAGCCCGGAAAAACGCTAGGAGGACTATCGATACCTACCATCAAACGGGGTAAATTGCGACTCGCGGGATAACTTAAGCCCATTTCAAGAGTGGTAATTCTGTAGCAATTACTGTGAAGTGAACTATCTTCGCAATTTGGACAAACAGTTTCACTGCATTCCTTTCCCTATCCTTTACCTAGTTAGTATATTGTTTTTTAAAAACTGTTGTCTTACAGGTAGTTAACCCGTCATTTGACGGTACATGGTAGTTACTGAAAAATATGGCATGGAGTTTAAATAAGATAAAGATAAGATAAATCTTTATTTCACATAACTTAAATTACACACTACACACAGTTTCAGGGGTGTCCGCACTAGGCTTCGCCTAGATCGCGGTGAACCAGTTGTGACTTGAATAAATATTTAATTAGTTACAAAATAAGTCAGATGCGTTTAAATGTACCTTAACAAAAAAAACCGGCCGAGTCGAAGAGTCGCACTAGTCGAGACTTTAAAATTATTAAAAATATTTTTATTATATGATGTAACTAAAAATTTACGGTTTTCGCAATTTTTCCTTTATCTGTGCTATAAGACGTTGCTTCGTACCAAATTTCAAGATTATGAGGTCACGGGAAGTACCCTGTAGGTTTTGATTCCTTTGCGAGTTTCGAAAATATGTGGAAATTTGCGGCATAAACGGCCGTATTTTTTGATTGCGTTGGCTTAGAAGTTTGATTATTTTACCAGCACCATCCAAGGGACAGCAGACCTGAGTATTTGATATAAATTTCAGCTTGATACCTCCACGCGTTCCTGAGAAAAAGGGTCTTGACAGATGGACGGACGGACGGACGGACAACAAAGTGATCCTATAAGTACCTACGGAAGCCTAAAAAGCGAAACACGTGTTAGGAATAGAATATTTTGCGAGCATATTGCTTGCTCCGATGTATTTGTTGTTGAATGTATCTTTATAAAATATCTAAAAACGATTGAGCGCAGTCATCGGTTGGGTGGTCGTGGAGGGCGCGGCAAAAAACCTAGAGCCATTCTTGTCAAGTTCAAGGATATAGCCATCAGGGATGATGTATGGTTTGGCAAGGTGGCACTCAAGGGCTCAGGCGTCACACTTGGTGAGTTTCTCACAAAGCCCCGCCACAATGCTTTCATGGAGGCTCGTGAGCGTTTTGGAGTGCGCAACTGCTGGACCTGGAACGGCGACGTGCTTGTGCTGGGAAAAGATGGCGTGCGCCGCCGTGCTAACAGCGTCGCCGATGTGAAAGCTCTGTCGGTTGCGCAGGCGACGCCTACCGATGCCGACGCGGAGCATCCTGCCGCTTCGTCGGAACCTGATATTCGGCCCGTCCCCCAGGCTCCGCGAGCTAGGCAGCAGCGTGCAAAGAGGGAGACTGTGAAGGCGAAGATTCGATCGTAGAGTACTCGTACCTACTTTGTTTGTTTACTGTGTAGTGCTTTTCTTGTTACCGTGTTACAATTGACTTCTTAATTTTGTCGTGCAGCACTTATCTGTGTCTACCCTTTCTTTCTTTTTTGATTAATTTGTTTATCTTAACTAGTTTTCGTAATAGCATTTGCTTTGCTTTGACATTAACTTGACATGACAGGCACTTTGACATGAACAGCCCAGTGTTGCCACTTGTAAATTATTGCGTTCCGTTTCTGCTCTGAATGTTAATTATTTGTTGTTTTGTTTTTAATTTTGATCCATCCAGATATGCTGGCGGGTAGCTAAGGTACCTTAAATTAGTTTAGGGTTAGTAGATATATTATTTATTTGCTGCTGGCGGGTAGATTGTGGAGTTTTTGTTTAGTTTTTACTGTATATATTTTTATATTTATTGAATATTAGTATACACTTATTATATACTTATTATATTTTTAACTTTATATATATTTTTCAGATGCCTTTCAGTGATAACAGTGATCAGTATTTATCTTTTTCCTCCTTAGATAGTGTAAGTGAAGACAGTTTCCATAGTTTGCCTCCTTCGCTTCACGACTTTCTGGAATCTCAGTTTAATGATGTACCTAAAAATTTTAACGTTGTGCATTTAAATGCGCAAAGTATTCCTGCACATTACAGCGATATGTTACTCTCTTTTGACATTAAGAACATTCATGCTATTTTAATTTCCGAATCGTGGCTCAGACCAGCTTTGCCTTCAACGTCTTACTCTTTACCTGGTTTCAATTTAATTCGGCACGACCGCCTTGGAAGAGGTGGCGGTGGAGTTGCGATTTACCTTCGTTCTTACATCCCCTATTCAATTGTTAATGTATCTGCCAGCTCTTCTACTTCTGATGCCGCAGAGTATATGTTTCTCGACGTTTCCCTCTCTCATTCCAAACTTTTACTTGGCGTTTTTTATTCCCCCTCCCTTCACGTTAATTACTTTGATTCTCTTGAGAAACTTCTCGAGGACCTTATGCCTTCTTATAATCATCACATTCTTATGGGAGATCTAAATACGTGTCTTCTGAAGGATGACAGTCGATCCCGGCGCCTTAAATCCCTGGTAGATGCATGCAATCTAACTATTCTCCCTTCAGACGCCACACACTATTTTCCAAATTGCTCGCCTTCTCTTCTTGATTTAACTTTAGTTTCTTCGACTTCTCATGTGTCTAAATTTGGACAATACTCCGCGGATGCCTTCTCATATCATGATCTGCTCTATCTCTCTTACAAAATTCGTCCTCCCAAATCTAAATCAAAAATTCTTTTGCAGCGCAATTTTAGTGGATTAAATGTGGAAAAGCTTCGAGATGACGCTTTAACAATCGATTGGAGCAGTATCGCTCGAGCGGGTTCGGTAGACGATCAAGTTTCTCTCTTTAATTCGCTCCTCATACAACTTTATGACGCTCATGCTCCTGTTCGTGCAATAAAAGTCAAGCATCTCCCTGCTCCTTGGCTCACTGAGGATATTAAAGCCCTTATAGAGAGGAAGAATCAATCTAAATCTAAGTATAAGGCTAACAACTCTGAGAAAAATAAACTTAAATATCATACCCTGCGCAATCGCTGTAGCACTATATGTCGAGATGCTCAGAGGCGTCATATTCACAGTTCTGTTGAAGATGGAAATCCAGCCAAAGTGTGGAAATTTTTGAAAGGTCTCGGAGTTGGCAAATCTCAACAGGCAACCAATTTAAACAATATTAGCGTTGACCAGCTTAACCAGCATTTTTCATCGTCCACCTGTTTCAGTGGTCCTAAGAAATCTAACTCACTTCATCATCTTTCATCACTTCCTGCCTTAGATTTCTCTTCTTTCTATTTTAGCCATTTCTGTGAGAGTGATGTTAGGAAGGGTATATTGAATATCACTTCTAACGCCGTTGGTGTTGACTGTGTTAGCCGAAATATGATACTCCCTCTCCTTGATTTGTTTGTTCCTATTATCACCGGTATTCTGAATTTTTCCATTTCATCAAGTACTTTTCCCAGTCTGTGGAAGGATGCCAATATTATTCCTTTACCCAAAAAATCCAACCCCAGTTCCTTCTCTGACTATCGCCCCATCTCCATTCTTCCTTTCCTATCCAAAGTCCTCGAACGGCTAGTGCATCAGCAACTAACTTCCTTCCTGAATAGAAATGACCTCCTAAACCCATTTCAATCTGGTTTTCGTCCGGGCCATAGTACTACCTCGGCTCTTGTCAAGGTTACCGATGACATCCGTTTGGGTATGAATGACCAGAAGCTTACAGTTCTTGCACTTCTAGATTTCAGTAATGCCTTTAACACGGTCGATTTTGACATTTTGCTCGCGTTCTTACAGTCTCTTAACATATCGGCTGCAGCGATTGACTGGTTCCGCAGCTATTTGGTTGGTCGTCGGCAAAGAATTAAACTAGATTCTTCGTGTTCTTCCTGGTGCAGCACATCAGCTGGTGTTCCACAGGGTGGTGTGCTGTCTCCTCTTTTATTTTCTATCTTCATTAATTCCATAACTCTTGATCTCTCCTCTTCGTATCACCTCTATGCCGACGACCTTCAAATATATTCGCAGGGTATGCATAGCGATCTCAATTCAGTTATAGAAGCCACGAATCTTGATCTGCTCCGCATATCAAATTGGAGTCAAAATTACGGTTTAAAAGTAAACCCCCTAAAGTCACAGGTAATTGTGATGGGTAGCGCTAAACAAATCTCCAAAATTGACTTTCTCAGGCTCCCTCCGATAGTCTTCGATGGTATCCAAATTCCTTTTTCCAACCAAGTGAAAAATCTTGGCGTAATCATGGATCGTTGTCTATCATGGGTGCCTCAGGTGAGTGAAGTGAGCAGGAAGATGTTTGCTGCCATAGGGTCTCTCAGACGGCTCCGGAATTTCCTGCCAAATGCTACTAAAATTGCGCTTGCTCAGTCGTTACTTCTCCCCATTCTTGATTATGCAGATATCTCCTATTTAGACCTAACCGAGGAGCAACTTAATAAGCTTGAGCGTATTCAAAATGCCTGCATTCGGTTCATTTTCGGATTACGCAAATTCGACCATGTTTCTAGTTTTCGTTCTCAACTCAAATGGCTCCCTATCCGTCACCGCCGTAACTCTCACATACTTTCTTTACTCTTTTCTATACTTTTTAACCCTGCAACTCCCGGCTACCTCAAAGAGCGTTTCTCTTATCTTAATTCTATTAGATCCTCTCAAAAATTGCTCCTAAAAGTGCCATCTTCATCTTCCAAATTTTATAATTGCTCATTTACGTTCCAGGCCGTTCGTTTGTGGAATTCTCTCCCTCTCAACATTAAACGCGCGCAATCTATTGGTAGCTTTAAATCGCAACTTAAGGAATACTATTTATCTCTTCCTTAGGTTTTTAAGTTGACACTGTTGTTTCTTATTGTGTGTATTATATATGTATATATGTACGTATATGTATGTTTATTTTGTATTTATTTAAGTATGTATATTCATATGAATGTGCTGTGTTATCTATTTCGTCTCTTCTGGTTCTATGCACCACCTACTGCTTATTGTTTTTCTCTAGTCTCCACTACCCAAAGGTTGTCTGGAAGAAATCGCTCATTAGCGATAAGACCGCCTGTTGTTACCTCTACCTAAATTTATCTAATTGTAAAATTTGTGCTTGTAACTGTATGAGGTGTGCAATAAAGAGTATTTATTATTATTATTATTATTAAAAACAAGTTTTTTGTGTGCAACATAATAAGTATAATGACACGCACTCGGAAGTGTAAAAGATATGAAGTATCGATATAATGGTCATAATAGACGGATATTTGGTGCAATGGACAATTTATCGAGCGTAATGTCTATTGTACGGAGATTAAGTCAGAATGAATGCAATTGTTGGCCAAACGTTTTGACATGATGTGCTAAGTCAAGTGTTATGTTTATTCATGTTTACTTATAGAGAAGACATTTTGGTTCAAAAAAGAAGTAACAAACGCAGGCTGCCTCCTGAGGGTAGAGATAATTTCAATAGAACGAATGTGACACTGCTTTAAAGACTGAAGTAGACTGAAAATAATGGCATTCAACCTGATTTTACTTAATGCCTTAAATTTGCTAAAATAATTATCCTGATCGAAGAGATAACTTGTATGAATTAAATACCCTTATATTATGGGACAGTCTAATACAAAATATGTATACACCTTAGTTGTCCATAATTATTTAGTAGTTTAATTTGTATTCATCCCGTCTTTTATGTTAATTTATTTCTACAATAATTCCTTACAGCTAAACCGTACGTGCTAATAGGTATTTTTATATCTAGTGAATAACATGCATTATAGTAGTATTACATACAAAACCGAGTCAAGCAATTACGTTGCTTAAAATAAATAATCAAATGACAGGTGGGTGTGTTTAGGTTTAAAAAAATTACAAACTATATGGAGAAAATTAAAATACATACAGGGTGATTCATGAGACGTGAGCAGGCTTAACACTACGGATTCAGTTAAAAATAAGCTATTGTTTGTGATGTATTAGTGTGATAAGCGCAATTTTTTTTTTTAATAAAAATAAAACGTTTGAAATTATTCACGACACGCATGGTCACTCTACAATTAGAATACTCCGTCGAGTACCGATATTCTCTTGTTTTTCTGTGATATGTGTCAAATTGATGTCTGGTTACTTTTGAAACATCGTATCTCACTTAATTTTTTTTTTAAATTTTTCATAATCAAAGTGCTGTCATGATTGTTTGAGAGATGCTGTCATGAGAGGTTTTATCTTTATTGATCTGTTTATGTGGGGTGACCATGATTACAGAGAATAAAATTTCTACGAAACAAAAAGGTTAAAAAAAATTGAAAGGCGTTATTGTTTCACTTAAACATGATGGCGGTCGATTCATTATCGTTAACTAAGTGTGTAGGGTTGTTCCTGCTCACGTCTCATGAATCATCCTGTATATTATTCAGAGCAATGACGCGTAGTTTCAGTGACCGCTAGGCAACCGGATGGCTCGCGGTATTTAAGCTCCTGAAGTGATGAGGAACCTCCCTTTGGATCCCGAAATGACTCAACTTGGACTGGAGCGAAAATAGAGGAGGGGTGAAAAAATTTTTTTTTTATCGCGAGGCAACCGATTGAAACAGCGGTTGCCTGAAAGAATGTACGCTGGTTATATAACAAAATTTTAATGCCATCCCTCCTGGTTGGACTGGTTCCCTGTAAGAAAGCGAAGAAAAAAATTAAATTAAATTGTTAGGCAACCGCTTGAAAATTAGCATGCTTGTTCTTCATCACATACAGACACCGGAAACAAATTGCCATCCGCCCAGGCCGGGCAGTTATCGAACCATCAGAGTTGGAAGCCGGACGCAAGGTACGGTGTGTTACTATACGGTGTCCGGCTGGATAGTACGCAACTGTCCGGTATTCTGCCAAATAGTTTTTTTTTTCCGGATAGGCCAGTTATCGGATAATGGCCGGATATCCGTTGCATCTGTAGTTTCGGCCTATTCCCCGTAGTCTTACCGCTTTAGTCTTACCAGTTGAACCAATGGGAATTTTCTTCCCATTAGACTCACTAGTAAGACCACTGGGAACTTTGTACCCAGTAGACTTACCAGTAAAACAAAAGTCCCAATAGACTCTTATATAGGTAGACCTAGGTAATTGATAGACAACCTACTCGTATATAGTGAACTTGAATCTATCAACCATGTTCGATTTTAATAAAGCAAACAATTAATTTATGACAGCTTAAATAAATAAATAATAAATAAAATAAATAAATATTATGGGACAATCTTACACAAATCAACCTAGTCCCACAGTAAGCTCAATAAGGCTTGTGTTGTGGGTACTAGGCGACGATACACATCTAAATATATAAAAGAAGAAACTGACTGACTGACTGATTGACTGATTGACTGACTGACTGACTGACTGACTGACATATCAACGCACAGCCCAAACCGCTGGTTCTAGAGATTCCAAATTTGGCAAGTAGGTTCCTTATAAGGTCTAGGGATGCACTAAGAAAGGATTTTTCAAAATTCACCCCCTAAGGGGGTAAAATGGGGGTCCAAAGTTTGTATGGCGAATCAAGATTTGTTAGACTATTTTATTCGAAACTTCACAGAGTATTCCTAACGATAAATGAGTAAACTCGTGTTTCAGGTTTTTTGTAAATTCAACCCCTTAAAGGGGCAAATGTGGTCACAAAGTCTGAAAGTCAACATAGGTAATATCGTATCCTTTTTGAGTACTTATAGTACGCGGGCGAAGCCGCGGGAAAAGGCTAGTATATAATAGATAGATAGATAAATACTTAAATATATAGAAAACATCCATAACTCAGGAACAAGTATCAGTGAAAAACACACAAATAAATGCCCTGACCAGGATTCGAACCCGGGACCTCCTGCTTCGTAGGCAGGGTCACTACCGACTAGGCTAGGAGGTCGCTAAATACCTAGTTACCTTATTTAATTACCTAGTTACAATGTCGGGTAAAGTAACACAAACCAAGCATCAACGTTTATTTAGCATTACGTACCTATCATAGTTTAATTAATAACATACAATTTAGTTTTATCTAATTACATAGATACGACATTCAAATTCAAACATGAACGGTCTTATCAGTTTGCAGATCTGTGCAAACCTAACTAATTTTGTTATTGTACTGTTACAATGTTGTTATTTTACGATATGTTTGTACAAGATTGTAGCTCGGACTAATATTAGAGGAGCAAACTGAGGAGAAATTATAGCTTTGTCTTGCTTATCTATACATGAAAGTTATACGTAGGAAGGCTGTTTGAAGACGCGCGATTATTTTAAAACTACTACATATTATTACCTACTATGCCTACACTGGGCTATTTAAACTCATCATGCATTTTAGATTTACTAGTAGAGACTGAAATTCGCGTATATCCTGAATGTGTGGATGTCGTGCCCAGCGTTCCACCACAGATATATTTACACTTCGAAAAATATTGAGAGCACAAAACACCTCTGATTGTCGCGTTCGTTGACCTGAATAAGGCTTTCGACACCGTCAGTAGAGAAGGTGTTTATTCCGTACTGGAACATATTGGGTGCCCACCAAAACTTTTGAGTCTTTCCACGAAAGCAGGTTCAGATGGTGTTCGACGGTACTGCGTCTGACCTATTCTTTATGCCCAGTGGTGTTAGGCAAGGCTGCGTACTGGCGTCTACTCTATTTGGTATTTTCTTCTCGTTGCTGCTGAAAACCACTTTTTCATACAAGGGCTGACGGTAAATTGTACAATATTACTCTCCTTAAATCAAAGCGTAAACGAGACGACTTATTCGTTGACAATTTGCTGTTTGCTGATGACGCAGCCTTCATTGCAGTGCGGGCTTCAAACCATTATGGACAAGTTTTCTCGTGCCTGTGCTCTGTTATCCATATCCATTAACCCCCGGAAAACTGCTGTACTGGGCTCAAGGATGTGCAGAAACACCGTCAATTCTGTTGGATGGCACCTAGTCGACAAGTTTTGTTATCTTGAGTCGACGGTTACTAGCAATCTCTCAACGGATGCAGAGATCGACGTCCGTATCGGGAAAGTGGCTACAATGTTTGGGAAATTAAGTACAAGAGTTTGGCATAGTAAACATCTTACCAGAAAAAAAAGGATAACCGTTTATCAGACGTGTATCCTAAGCATACTCTTATACAGTTTGTCGTCGAAAAATTTCATCTCAAATAATTTTAAACCAAAAAGAACCGACTTCACTTAGCTTCCACCATTCCAAAAGCAAATGCCCGAGCTACTAAAAAATACTCAAATCACTAACCAATAGCTGTGCCTATAATATTTGAAGAGTTTCCTTGATTTCTCCAGGATCCCATCATTAGATTCCGACCTGATAACAATGGGACTAACTGTAAAGGAACCTCTTTCCAACAAAAAAAGAATTTCCCAAATCTGTACAGCCGTCTCCGAATAATCGATTAACATACCTACATATAAAAAATAATAATAATAATAATAGCAAAAAACCAAAGATCCCGCCGAATTGATAACCTCCTCCTTCGAAATCTTGAATATACTATTGAAGGCGGGGACGATGATGTATTTACCATGAATATGCCTAATAAAATAATGCCTAAATATCAAAAACTCATATAATACTCGAACAAAATTCCTATTTTGAAATAGCATAATTGATAATACTGCCGTAGTAACCGTTAAATGCCAAATAAACAATAAAAAATGCAGTCTCTGTCAAAACTCACTGTTTGCTTTTCCGTAAGTCCCTGTTGTCTCTTATCAAAATGAAACGACATGTCACAACGTTTTTAAAGACTTGTTTGTCTAACATGAATTACTGGCATTGTGTACAATCGCAAAGACAAGTCTTAAGTTTAAAACATTGGTAATTCGAGATGGATGTATGTGAGAGATGATATAAGAAGAAAGGATATGAATGACGAAATGACGGGCGACAGAGATTTGTCGAAGAAAAAGACATGCTGCGCCGAGCCTAAGTAAATGTGACAAGGGCAAGCGAATGATGGTGGTAATTAATTAATGTTATCTTCGCATTTGTTAGGCTCATATCTATGAAAAAATATACGATGTAATGCAGCTTAAATTAATGAATAGTCCTTTTACAAGATTAATAGGAGACAAACAGCGTTATGGCCTTTTTTTTCCTTTTAAACTCGGGCACATTTCGTGCCCGTCGTGGACACATTCTTCAAACAATCTCCAATTTTAATCCCAATCCAATTCGGCCAATCTACATTACGGATCTGGGTATTTCATGGTGAAGTCCGGATCATACTTGCTGTCCGTGTCGTTGATCCTAATGATGTTCTTGCCACTTTTTAGATCGTTTTAAATAATAAAAGCAAAAATACAAAATTTGGCGATGCTTTATTCTTCAATTGACATGAGTGAGTGATTAATGAGTTCTATGACATAATATTCAAAATTTGGTTTTTACAAGTTTATACCTAAAAGAGGTTGCAGTCTGAACATGCCGCCCGCCAAGAACGACTGTTCTTAATTGTGAGTACACTGTGTAAAAACTACACAAAACAAGCAAAATCTTATCATCATGATTATAAACCTTGAGATTAATCTTTCGATAGCTCTTTTCTTTGTAAATAAAACATAAAAGGTTCCTTTGACTAGAATAATAATATAATATAACAATAATAATAAAAAACAATTAATTGAACTATTCACTACAAAGCATAGTACAACTAACCATTGAAATAACAATAACTTGTGTTAGTTTTGAACTGTTGAAAATAATTATACATAAACAAAACAATTACTCTGTTAACGGTAAAATACAAAGTTTTGACACGGGTCGTTGATTCAATGAATTTTTAAGAGCGCAAAGTAAAAACTCGCGTAACGTTGTCCACTCCACGATGTTTATCAACGATTTGACCTATATGTCCATGATATGATAAAGTATCTGAAAGGCATGATTCCATTCCACCAGGATCCCATATTCTACAATTCAATTTGACTAATGATTTAATGATAAAGTATTTCTCCCGAATTAAGTTTATCATCAGCTGTGGCACTCCGTGTAGTGCAACCTTGTATGTATTTTCAATAACGAGAGTCGTCAACAGCGAGTGCTTCGGTAATATTATGGGATGCTTTTGGTATTCCCTGATTTCGGCATAATGTAGCCGCCTACCAAATCGGAGTAGTTCCAAATCGACGAGTTGTGGATTCAGTAAAGTAAGTCCACTTTTCTTGTTATTTGCTTTTCCTTGATTGACATCTTGCAACAACTCCTCAAAATGTATTATTATTACCAATGCATCATCTTTTTCCTTTTTCAGGAGGCACTTATGGTTTGGTTTCTACACCAGGATCTTCTACTGAAATAGTGAGGTGAGTTTCGATTTTCCTTTCTTCTAAATTTGTGTTCAAATCTCTTGGATGCGTATACTGAGTGACCTTTTCATTCAACCATAAAAGTCCCTTTAACCAGAGATCTAATCTAATCAGTTCAGATGCTTGAATTCCCCGTGATGCACAATCTGCTGGATTATCTTCAGATTTGTCATGTGACCACTGGTTATGATCAGTCGCAGTATATGCAGAATTTGAGGCATCACAGAAATCATGGAGTTTCAATCGAAATTGTGTCAGGTCTGAAAGACCTTCACAATACTTTGTCCATTCTTGCAATAACGGGTGTGATAATTCCTCGTCCCATCCAATATCCGCAAGCCATAACTGCTGTATAAAGATATTTGCTTTGATTATACTTGGTGCTATCCAACCTTGTGGATCATACAACTTCGAAATATCGTAGATAACCTTTCTTTTTGTTACAGGTGCAGATATCGGAAGTAACTGAACTGCGTATACGAACTCATCGGAACTACAACTCCAGGTAAGTGCCAGTATCTTGTTCGTAGCATCTAGTTTGACTTCTAACTTTTTATCATCTTGCTTTCCTAAACTCTCTTGCTGTATTTGTATCAAATCATCCGTATAAAATTCATTTTTTACTCTTTCAGCAGCTAGAGGGAAGTCTTTTCCTTCATCGTTTGCAGCGAGATAAGGTGCTGAAGAAGTTCCAAATGTGATACGAAGTATCTTATATTCTTTGATATCATCTTCTGGTGTCTGAATGACAGCGTTATATGGTATGTATAAACCGTTTGCTTTGTTATTATGAATTTCCGTAATGTGATCTAATTCTAAGTATTCATTAAATACTTTCTTGTATTCCTGTTTCAGACGCTCATCCTTCTTATCATAGTGAAACTTCTTCAATGCAATGTCTCGTGATCCACCATTGGCGCAAGCTGGTTCACTATAACGAATTGGAAGTTTGACCACATATCGACCCTCTTCATCTCGAGTGATAGTTGATTGGAAGATATCTTCACATCGCTGCTCTTCGACTGACATAATCTTCTGTTTGTTGGACGGTTCAGTTTCTATCTCCCAGAAGGACTTGAGCAGTTCTTCAACAGGCTCCATTTGTATATGCATAGATGTAACTTTTGTGATGTGTGTGTTTTGGTCCGATTTGTTTGTTCCACTTAAAATCCATCCCAAGCCTGTATTTTGTGCCATTAAAAACCCTGAGGGAGATTTGATTGGACCATGCTCCATAATTCTTGCATTCACCTCCGCCCCTAATAAGATATCTATCTTATTCGGTGTGTGATATTCTGGGTCAGCTAAAGTTATGAGTTCTAGCTCCGGCCATGAGGTGATTGACACAGCAGTTGAGGGTAAGTACTTTGTCACTTTGTCGAGTACATACGCTGAAACTTGAAACACGCAACCTGGATTGAGACGTGAACTGATTTTTATTTCTACCTTGGACCTTGATGAAGGGCCCTGTTCACCTCCCAAACCTGATGTATCTGCTCTGGTTGGTGTGATTTGCAATCCAAGCAAATGAACTGCTGCCTTAGTGATTAAACATTCTTTTAGACCCTGGATCTATAAAAGCCCGCAAGAGGTGAAATTCGCCACCATTTTGTGATTAAGCGTTCACTAACGCTGTTGCTAATAGCCTTTGAGGCCCTACACCTTTAACAAAATGGCTGGTGAAGTGTGCAGACGTTGATGAATGCTCCTTATGGCAAAATGGCGGATCAGATCTGAGACGTGCCTGGTGGACAAGTCTGTACTTATATGGCTGACTATTATCTAACCTAAACCCTAATAAGGATTCCACAGGCATGTGTCCCAGCAAGGATGTATGTGGGATGCTGATATTATTGCTTCAATATTTAGCCAGTGTACCTACTTAAAGGTACCTCAAAAAATTCTACCATTTGGTATGATTCTGCAAGCTATTCACTATGGCTCTTAGGTACTCTTATACAGTTAATACGATGCCTACTGAGACTACGGAAACGTGACATCTTGTCTTAACAACAAATTTGTCTTAATTCACAAGGTATCAAGGTGAACACTTCTATTCCTACCAGTACCTAGGTGTTTCCCAAATAAACTAATGTTGGCTGTTTATCCAAACATCACGGAGTTATGTTTGCTTCGAGTTTTTTGTTGCGAAACGAGACCTTACTATTGTGAAATGGTTTTATTGTTATTTGCTTGTAATTTGGTAATTTATGGGTTATGTTAGTTTTTCAGCTAGCTTTAAGATACTGCTTGTTTTAGTAAGTAGGTCGGTACGTCGCTATGTAATCAACGTCTGCCATTAGGTAATAACTTTACATTTAACAAAAAAAAATATCATCAACATTACTGTATAATTTTAGCAATTTGTCGCTACTCATGAGCAATGAGCATAGCTCCTTCGAGAATAAGAATACGGCCTTGTCCCGGTCCTGAGCTAATCTTATCCAGAATCCAGAAGTGACCCGCCATCTTCAGAATATCCAGCCAATAATAAAAACAAACACCGGCTGGGGCAGAAGCAGCCCAAAAAGGAGATGGCGGGACGATCTGGACGCATTTTGTAACGACTGGCGAGAGCATGCATTAGGCCGTGACGATTGGCGGAAGCGAGGGGAGGCCTTTGCCCAGCAGTGGGATACAATATAGGCTACGGAAAAAAAAACAAATTGATTTGTGTTCAATAACGAATTAGTCCAGTAGAAAATTCTACGAGATTTAAAACAACATTATTGTGACCATGTTCAATAACGAATTAGTCCAGTAGAAAATTCTACGAGATTTAAAACAACAATTGTGACCAAGATATATTTTTTGAAGATTACAGGATGTAACAAGAATACTGGTGATCCGTTAATAATCCGTCAGCAGTTATGTCGAATGAAGTTAAGGGTAGCTGGAAAGTAATCCAAACTCAATGGAACTTTAACGGGTAGTTTGGGGGTATGCAAGGAAGACACTCATAAGTTTTCGACCTCTAGACGGGGGCCAAAAAAATTTACCTTGCATTAAATCCTACACTTTTGGAAGCTTTTTCTAGTTATTAAGTAGGGTAGTCAGATTCCCACTACACATTTTTCCCCAGTGACGTGATTGTGCATTTCAGGAAATCGAAAACATTCTAGACAACGTCTGGAACACTACATTGACTAAATCCTACACTGGAGATACACTAAATCCTACACTATTGTATGTGTTTAAATAAGAGATGACTAACTTAAAGATTTCCCGAATTGTTTCTCTGAGCTTTCGTCTATAAGCTTCATTAAGTGACATTTTTTCTTTATATTTATAAAAAAGTGACTTAGAAATTCGAACACAATTCGAAAATTTGGTAGTATGGTACTAATACAGATCTAAGTGTTACAGTAATTTTTCACCACGGTGACATGTTTACATCTATTTATTATGACATTTTTTTTGTTTTTTTGGCGAATATGATCACTTTATACGAACCTACACTTGTGAATATTTTTTCCTTAAATTGTCTATTTATTTAACATACATAATCAAAAAATATCGTAAATATACTAAGTGCTTTACGAGCAATCGAAATAAACAACTTATAATTTAAGGTTCATATTTTAAAACTCCCGCCTCCGCGGCAAGGTTACTACGTAGCACAGATTACTTACCTACTTGTATTAGATAGAGCAAATCAGAAGACTCGCAAGTACTACAGGTACTACTTTACCAAAGAGATATTTTATTTGAACTTTTTTTCTATATTTCTGATTTCCGATATTGAAATGTCATCATGTTTGCCCCAATCAGTCATTTCAGAACAGAGCATATTGTGGTTTTAGGTTCGATAGTTAGATAGATGCAATCGAACTGTTATTTTCGTACCTGGGAAGCACACTCCTTGCATTGGACAAACGTCGGTCAATATAAAGGACGATACACCAAGAGAATTTATTTGCTATACTCAAATAAAATATCAACAAAAATTGAGTTTATGAGTTAATCATTCACATGGATTGTTGTAAATTTTGTATAGGATAGAAGCGAGTGACGCCATTCTCAGCTCTGAATTTAGTGGTCACGTCATGAGAAACTTCATAATGCGTATTGAACACACTTATTTATTTATTTATAATTCAAAACAGTTACACATCATTACAGTAAATCCAAGGCACTGCGAACTTCAAATTAAACATATAAAATAACTTAATGCTAGGTCGATTTAGGCTTCATAATGCGTAGTCTTGTGACCAGTAATCTGTTCGCAGACTTCATATGTGACTCGCTTGTAAGCTATGAATGAATAGGAGAGCTATTTATAGCTTCTTTGCTAGGATACCCATCGGATAATACCGTTTGTTTTGATGTTTTCGGTTAATTGCGTTTGTTTTTTTGGTGGTTACGGCGCTGAAAGACTAATAATAAAACCGGCCAAGTGCGTGTCGGACCACGCATAATGGAAGGTTCCGTAGCTTTAATGGAATAAGAACCAGACTAATGCCAAAAGGTCGTATCTGATGCCTATGGAAGAAGTTTTTTTGGAAATAACTCAAAAATGGCTAAACCGATAATGTTTAAAACAATTTTCTTAGAAAGTATATGCTAACGCGCATCTTCTTAATTTTATTCATATTTTTGAACTTACGGTTCAAAAGTTACAGGGGGGGACGCTATTTTTTCGAGTTTCGAAGCGATTATTTCTGAAACTTTTCACTTAATCATAAAATGTTCAAAGAAACCTCAATGTTATTTTTAAAGACCTATCGATTGATGTGCAACATGTTCCTATTTGTTTTTTTTTGTTACATGTATGGGGGGGCGCCCCCCTAAAAAAATTTTTATCTGCAATTTAACTACACAACTATATAGCGGCATACAAAATATACCTTATGTCTGAATTTTATTATCTTAATAACGACGAAGACGTATCTACGTCTTATAGTTTCCGAGTAAAACGGCTGTGACATACGGACGGACGGACAAACGGACATGACGAAACTATAAGGGTTCAAGTCCTGCTGGGTTGATTATTTTTTCAATGTTTTCAATGTTTGCATTTGATTTAATAACAATCTATAAGGGTTCCGTTTTTGCCATTTTGGCTACGGAACCCTAAAAATGGATTGTACAGTCGACTACAAAGAGCTAAGCTGTATCTACTTTTTCACCTTAATCCGTAGTCGACTGTATAATATCACAGCTATCACTTAATAAAAATGGATGTAAATAGTATACATATCAATTATATAATCTATACAGTCATCTAACTTCATAGAACCTATTTGTTTCTCGTCTTTGCCGAAGGTTCAGGGTTGTAAAAAAAATTGACAAGTTTTATTTATTCTTATTATTATTTGGTTTTGAAATTGACATACAATTAATTGAATAATTTTGTCCAGGGTTTGAATTCGAAAAAGTAGCGCCATCCTGAAATTATGTGATTATCATCAATACAAAAGGCCGTAATGTTATTTTTTTCTGTTTATTTTTGATCACTTTGAAAATCGATATCTGAGGATCCGCACGGCTAATACGAATCTAACATCAAAATTGTAAAACGGCGACCATTTTAAATTTTGTACAATTTAATCCGATCATGTCGAAAATCGATTTTTGAGAATCCAAGAGACCTTTTAATGCATGCTTTAAATAAGCAGCTTTTGCTGCATTAAATAAGCAGACAAACTACGAAATGTCCAATCTGCAAATTACTACTTTCTAGCTTCAGTAGTTTCGGCCTCGCTTTAATAAAAAGTATTCAACGCCGTTTCAACTCCTCTAGGTTTGAAAAGTTTTTAGTACTATTCACTTAAAAGTAAAAAAAAAACTTTTAAGATTTTTTTTTAAATAACTAGCCATATTGTGAGAGGTGATTAAGTAAGTCTTACTAAACAACTTTTTCTATAGGACCGACCCTGAAATCCAAAAAAAAATTTGGCGTCCCCATAGAAAACGTTAACGTCGGATCAGCCGAAATGTATGGCATGAAACAGCCAAAAAAAATTTAGATTTCAGAGTTGACCCAAAAAGTTGTTTAGTATGGCCTACCAAATCACCTCGCACAATATGGCTAGTTCTTAAAAAATACCCTTAAAAGTTTTTTTTTTCTTTTAAGTCCACAAACTTTGTTTTAAGTCTTTCACAAAATAACTATACATACTTGCAACCCCTTTTTAACCCCGTTAGGAGTGGAATTAAAAGAAACGCTAAAATCACTTTTATTATTTTAAATTAGCAGTAAACTTACGCAGTCTCGAACTTAAAATTATAAACACCACACAAACAAGTTTTCAACGCGCTTCTTATTACTTGTACAGATTATAAATGTAACCCGCTCTGCAAATTACAACTTCCTAGCTTCCGTTGTTCTAGCTTCTTTCTTTTCAACCCCGTTTAAACTCGAGTGGTATTTTAAAAACGCTTAAATGACTTTTTTGGTTTTAAGTGAGTAGCTTACAAACGAACTTTCAAGTCTGTCTTTCAAAACTTGTTATCTCTATATAAACTTTCAACATCAATGCGATTGAACGCTTCCACCCCTTTTTAACACCATTAGGGGTACAATTTTAAAAGTCGTTAGAATAATTTTTATTATTTTTTAATAATCAGCAAACGTACGAAGTTTTAAATCTCTAACTTTAAAAAAAATATTCTACCGATACAAATTTTAAACCCTCTTTAAGAGTTGAATTTTTCAAAATCGCGTCATATTACTTGTACAGATAATAAAGAGTAGCCTACAAACGAAGTTTCAAGTCTGTCTTTAAAAACTTGTAATCTCTATACAAACTTTGAACTTCAATGGGGTTTCTTACAATAAAAGAAATGGCTTTTATTAACAGACTTTTTATTTAAAGTAATTATAGAAAAATAAAGTTCCACACGAGACACTTAGGTGCAACCACAGATAGAAGAGAGTAATGCATTACAGGGCACTGAGCATCATGTTGCGGGAGTGCACGTTGCGGATAACTTTATGGCAGGCGCGTGGGCAGTTTGTGTTTACTTCCATCATCCTCTCCTGAACACAAACCCATTAACGCAGTAAACGTCATATGCTTTGGACACGATAGTCCTTTAGTTAGAAGATCAGCGATCATCTCCTGCGTTGGTAAGTACTGCACAGATATTTGTCTGGTAGATATCCGCTCTCGAATAAAATGGTAACGGACATCAATATGTTTGCTTCTCGGATGATACATGTCATTACCTGAAAGACTAATGGCACTTTGGTTATCACAGTATAAGATTGTACAATTACCTGAAAAATTGGGCCAAAAATCTTCTTCTAATTGTTTAAGCCAAATACTTTCTTGTGTAGCGCTTGCTAATGACATATACTCGGACTCCAATGTTGAAAGGGCAATAGTCTGTTGTTTTCGCGAGTTCCAACTTAGAGCGGCTCCTTGAAAAATGAAAATATATCCAGTACATGAACGTCTGTCTTCAGAATCGCTCGCCCAGTCGGCATCACTATAACCAACGATATTTGTGTGTATATCACTTTTGTATGTAAGTTTTGTATGTAATGTGCCCTTTAAATATCTCAGCACTCTTTTAATAGCCATCCAATGCTCTTTTGTAGGTTGGTTATTAAATCTACTTAGTGTGTTTACTATATATGCTATATCAGGCCGTGTGCCTTGTGAAAGGTATAACAGACATCCCACAGCTTCTTGATATGGCTTGATGGCTTGTCTTTTATGATGTCTTCTTCCTTTTTAGCCTTTTTTAATGTAACATTTGCTTCACATGGTGTAGACACCGGCTTGCAGTCATTCATTCCAAAGCGAGTTAATATTTTTTGTATGTAAGCTGACTGGTCAATAGAGATATCACCGTTGTCTTCCTGTGTGATTCTGTATCCTATACAATGCTTTGCTTTGCCCAAATCTTTCATGAAGAACTTATCTTTAAGCTTATTTATTATTTCTAGGGCTGAGTTGTTGTTGTTGAAGAAATAAAGTAGATCATCAACGTACACTGTAATAAATAATATGTCACTTTCATTTAATATTCGAAAGTATATGCAGGGATCCAGTTTTGATCTCTTCATGCCTATTTCAAGTAAAGCAGCATTTAGCTTGAGGTTCCACTGCCTGCTTGCTTGCTTGAGGCCATAAATGGATTTGTTTAATTTGCAAACCTTTTCTCCATTTTCAAAATATGGTGGTTGTGACATATAAATTTCTTTATCTATATCTCCTTGCAGAAACGCTGTAATTGCATCTGTTTGGTGAATTTGTAATTTATATTTTGCTGCCAACCCAATTAAATATCTGATTGAGGTGTTTCGAACGACGGGAGCATATATTTCGTTGTAGTCTATGCCTTTTGCTTGCTTATAACCTTTTATGACTAATCTTGCCTTGTAACGCGACACATTTCCAGTTTCGTCTGTTTTCGTCTTGAATATCCACTTGCATGGTATCACCTTTTTATTTTTAGGTAAGTCAACTAAGGTCCATGTGTTGTTTTTTTGTAAGGATTCATGTTCCTCATTCATGGCTTCTATCCACTTATCAGCTTTGTCGCTTTGGAGGGCTTCATTAAGGTTCTGTGGATCACTGTCTAGCATGCTCATAGCTAACTCACCATTTACGCATAGAAATGTTGTTGGATCGCATTCAGCATGTTCTTCTCGTCGTCGTGGTCTTAGATTCATTCGACGAGGTGCAGTATTATCTAAACGTTCTTCAGGTATGTATGTTTCATCAAGCCCGTCTTCACATGCTTCATATATTTCAGACTCAGATGTTGCATCAGTGACAGTAATATTTGGGGAACTTGAACTGCTTTCTTCATCGGATTCATCAATGTCTTCTGTGTCCTGAAATCTGGTATTATCTTCCAGTATGGGTAAGTATACTACTTTCTTTATAGCACCTTTATCATCTGAAAAGTTTTTTACTTCTTTTGTTATTGTTTCATTATTGGCATCTTCACCGTTATTTTTCTTTAATATGTTTTCTTCTTTTTCAGGAGCTGAAAGGACCTTTTTCTGTTGCACAGTGGCTTCTAGGAATACAACATCTCTGCTCATTGTGGCCTGTTTGCTCTTCGGGTCTATAAATCGATAGCCCTTTGTACATTCACTGTAACCCACAAATATCAACTCACGTGACTTCGCATCTAATTTTTGTCGTCGTTCTTTTGGAATATGAACCATGGCCTTGCACCCAAAGACCCTCAGATGGCTCAGGTCAGGCCGCTCACCCGTCCAGACTTCTTCCGGAGTGATGTCTTGAAGAGATCGAGTTGGTGAACGATTGATGGATGATATGTGCTGCAGTCGCTACTGCCTCCACCCAATAGCAGTTCTGTAAATTAGCATTGAAAATCATACATTTAGCACGCTCTATCAAGGTTCTATTCATTCTCTCACTGAGACCGTTCTGTTCTGGTGTGTATGGATTACTAGTTTGATGCAAAATACCGTATCTTTTCATTGTAAGATCAAAGGTTTTATTAATGTATTCTTTGCCATTATCGCTCCGAAATATCTTAATTTTCTTATTTAATTCATTCTCAACTCTATTTTTGAACTCTATAAATCTGTCATGTACCTCTGATTTATTTTTCATAAAATATACAAATACTTTTCTTGAAAAATCGTCAATGAAAGTAACCATGTACCTGCAACCTCCTAACGAAGCCGTCTGCATGGGTCCGCATACATCGGAATGTATAAGTTCTAATAAATCTGTAGCTCTGGAGCCATTGTGCGGGAATGGATGCCTTGTCTGCTTGCCTTCTATACAAGTGATACATATGCTACCTTCTTTATTTGGTGATAAATTAACACCCGTAGTACATGCCGGAATTTTGTTTATATCGGTAAAGTTTAAGTGCGCCATTCGTTGATGCAGCAAGTAGGCATCGATATCAGTTGTTGCTGACATTGCATTCACAGTCTCTTGATATATTTTCAGCCTATAAGTATCATTAATTTCATCAGCCCTTGCTATTTCTTGGCCTTCTTGATTATAAATTGTGCAGCCATCTTCATCAAATTCAATTTTGCATTTAGCTTTTATTATTTTACTCACTGATAAGAGATTAGTTGCAAGCTTTGGAACATAAACAACATCTCTCACCTGTATATTGTTGAAGCCGTTGTTACTTGGTACTCGTATGGTGACATCACCGCAACATTCAGCTGGGAGTGTTTTGTCATCGGCTATTCTTATATTTTTTACAGGTGAAGGCCTTACATTGCTTAGCCACTTTCGATGCATTGTAAGATTTCTAGATGCTCCCGAGTCAATGTACCAATTTTCAGCATCCTGCAACTCCATCGCTGAAAAAGCTGCTATAAATCCATTATTAGATTTAGATTTTTCATGTGTAGTTTTATTATTATTTTTATACAAGCATTGCTTACCTAAATGGCCATATTTATTACAGTTATAACAAAGGGGGCCTTTTGGCCTTCTGTTTTGTGCATATTAATTTGATTGTGGCTTTGACGATGACTAAAATGCTGATGTTGTATCTTGTGTAGAAGTTGATTTTACTTCCTGAAGCAGTTTTGTTTTTATTAAATCTGCACTAATTTTAACACCCGAACTCTCAATGCCCATTATCATAGGCTTATACATATCTGGCAAGCCGGCGAGCATTAAAGTTCCAAGCCATTCATCATCAATTGCAAAGCTAATACTTCTTAATTTATGGGCTGATGTCATAATTTTATTTATATATTCTTCTATACTGTCACTTGATTCCAAGGTGGTGTTGATCAAATCTTTCAAGAGACCAACCTTGCGAACTAAACCTGAGTCTTCAAAAGCATTAGAAAGGTTATTCCATACCTCTTTTGACGTAGTTGCATCTTGAATGTGGACGTATAATATTGGATCCACTAACAATATCAACTTGGACTTCGCTTTTAAGTCCTTTTTTTCGTCAACGGCAGTGCCTTGTACATATTCCCACAAATCTTCTAATTGTAGATATGCTTTCACTGCAAAACTCCATGTACACCGATTGTCTCTTCCTGTGAGCTTCTCAATTGACAACAAACCGTTTTGCGATGTCATTTTTGCTAAATATCGGAAATGCTGAAAAGAATTTCGGTGACGGCGTGCTTTGAGGTTATGCTCTTTGTACTGTTCGTAATATCACTTTTTTTTTTTAGCCAAATCTTAAAACGCACTATTGAGCGTGGTGCCCATAACCTCTTACAATAAAAGAAATGGCTTTTATTAACAGACTTTTTATTTAAAGTAATTATAGAAAAATAAAGTTCCACACGAGACACTTAGGTGCAACCACAGATAGAAGAGAGTAATGCATTACAGGGCACTGAGCATCATGTTGCGGGAGTGCACGTTGCGGATAACTTTATGGCAGGCGCGTGGGCAGTTTGTGTTTACTTCCATCAGGGTTCAACCTCTTTTTAACCCCATTTAACCTCTTTTGAACTTCAAAAACTGCTAAATTATTTTTATTATTTTTTAATGATCAGCAAACACACGAAGTTTTAAGATTATAACTTAAAATTTTAAATTCTACCCATACTAATTTTGAACCCCCTTTTTGAATTTTTCAAAATTGCTTCCTATTACTTGTACATATTATAAATGTGAGGTACATTACAAATTACAACTTTGTAGCTTCCGATATAACGGCCTCGCTTTAATACAAACTTTTCGACCCCGTTTTCACTCCTCTGGGGTGGAATATTGATAAACACTAAATTACTTTTTTTTTACTTTTAAGCGATTAGCCTACAAACGAACATTAAGTCAGTCAAGAAAAAAGCTACAGATTTTCAACCCATTTTTAACACTGTAGGGGTTGAATCTCAAAAAACTGATATTTCTTTTATTATTTTTAATCATCAGCGACCGTACAAATTTTTAAGTCTCTATATAAAAAAAAATCCTACCCATACAAACTTTCAACCCACTTTTTACCCCCTTAGCCATTGATTTATTCGAAATCACGTCTTAGTACATACAAATTATACATGTAACCTGGTCTAACATTTTCAACTCTTTAGCTGCAGTGGTTTCGGTGTTTACGTTGATGTGTCAGTCAGGACAAAAGCATTTAAAGATAGACTACCTTGCCGCCCGCGACTTCGTCCACTTATAATACGGCTACCTACTCATACACAGTTTCATCTTTATAAAATGTGTGGTTTGGTATTAGAATATTTTTTTGTTTATAATAATTATCATACAACTTACTTTTAAGCCATATACATACATTATTCATACAAATCGTCAACGTTTTTTAACCCCCTTAAGGGATGAATATCAAAACACGCTGAAATTGCTGTTCTTATTTTTGAATAAGTAGATAAAATAGGTACAAAGTAGCCAATCTGCAAATTACAACTTTCTAGCTTCAGCAGTTTCGGCCTCGTTTTAGTACAAACTTTTCAACCTTGTTTTAACTCATCTAGGGTGGAATTTTGAAAAACAGTGAAATTAGTTTTTTTTTGTTTTGAAGTGCTTACAAATGAACTTTCGAGTCTGTCACAAAAAAGTAGGTATCTATATCAACTTTCAATCCCTTTTTAACCCCGTTTGCGGGGTTGAATGAAAAAAGAACGCTAAAATTACTTTCATTATTTTTAATGTATTAAATGTACGAAGTTGCATGCCTCGAACTTAAAATTTTAATCCCTACCCATACAAATTTTTAACTCTTCGTTTTTACTCCCTTAGGGGTTTAATTTTTCAAATTTGGTTCGTATTACTTGTATACATTATAATTGAAAATTATAACTTTAGTAGTTTCAGCCTGGCTACAATCCAACTTCTCAACCCCGTTTCAACTCCTTTGGGGTGGAGTTTTGAAAAACGCTGAAATTATTTTTTTGTTTGGAGCTGAGTAGCCTACAAACGAACTTTCAAGTCTGTCACAATTTTTTTTTTAATATTTCGTTACAAATTTTCAACCCCTTTTTAACCCCGTTAGAGGTTATATACCAGAAAACGCTGAAATAACTTTTATTATTTTTTAATTAGCAACAAACGTACGAAGTTTCAAGTTTCTAACTTAAAATTTTAAATACTTACCGTACAAACGCTTAACCCCGTTTTTACCCCCTTAGGGCTTGAATTTTTCGATCCTTATTACTTGTACAAATTAAAAATGTAACCTTATCTGCAAATTTCAACTTTCCAGCTTCAGTAGTTTCGGCTCTGCGTGGATCATTCAGTCAGTCTGTCAGGACATAGGCATTTATATAAATATAAATTAAAATAATATTAAGAATTATATTTTATCATGGTGATTTAAAAAATAGTGTAATACTAATAAATAAAATGAGCCCATTATTTATTCCACCCTGATTATTACTCCCAAGTAAGCAACTACGTACCATACGCTATGCCCTTCTGCGCTTCTTAGATACCTACACGGTCAATGACCTTAGGTGCACTAATCGTATCGGCCGCCGCACGTCTTATGTGTTGTAGTTTCCGCCCCGCGCCCCGCTCCAATTATGTTTTATTTTTGATTACTAATTTTACAATTCCTAAAAATGCTCACTATGTCTACTGGGGAAAATTTGATATTATGTAACATATTATTAAAGCTAAAAGGAGCATCAAAATCATGAGTGTAGAATTCATGCGCGTGTTCAAAAATCATTTAAAATCATTTAAGAAATAGTAATAATACAGTCACCGCTGTAAAAAAAATTTAAACGAAGCGTAATAATTGACTCGACAATACAGCGAAAAATCACCATTTGTATTATTAGTGTTTGATTATTATTGAATTTTTTAAACATTTTTATTTTTTCAAATGTATTCTCAACTTGACAGGTGGTGAATATTTCAAATACTGTTTTAAATATTCAGGTAGTCCCTTGGATTAAAAATCTCTAGTGTAGGATTTAATGTTTTTGGTAAATAAACATTAAACTTTTCAAAACTTTTTTAAAAAAAAGCACAATGTATGTTTTGGGAAAAACTTAATGCATCTTTTCAATAAATGTTGTTTTAACAGATCCCAAGGACAAAATAGTGTAGGATTAAATGTGATCTCCTCGAACAACTTAAAGTTTAGTGACGGGACTACTCGCAGACCTTGCGTAATTTATAGGGGGGACAAAAAACTATTTTTTTTTCAGTATTTCGCTTATATCTCATAAACTAAGCAATTTTTATGGCAAAGTTAAAGAGCAATAAAATTCCTGAAAGTTAGGTGTCATACCAGATTTTCAGGCCAAATATTAACGAAGATAGCTATAACAGAAGTTGTTACTAATAGTTCGTTGCAAGCTCTACATTTTGATATAAAAATCTCATTTTACAAAAAAGTGACTAGACATGTTCTTTCCGTGTACCCTTCAATAGCCATCGCAGTCGATGTAGGCTGTAGACTTACTCCTCAAAATACCTCCTAGACGCTGCAACTATCATCTGCAAAGATGCTGTGGCCAATGACTGAATTATCACTAGCATTTTTGTCACACCGTGTATAACAGATGATAGATTATCAGATTAAGTCATTTGATCCTATTAATGATAATGGCCATTTTTTCGAGATATTGGCAAAAAAACTACTTAGGCTTCATTAAAAAAATTACAAGTGCCAATACCATGCTCGAAAACGATGCAATTTTCATTAGAGCCAAATTTGCTAAATCTGAAAGCCCACCAGCTGTTGTATCAGCCCTTTAAATTTTGCCGTTGGTTTCACGGACAGCCTGTATATAACACTGCTAAATTAGGAACTAGATCAGATCGAAGCGTTCAAAAACAAGTATTTTGCTTGTTGACTTTTTTTGTTTTTACATTAGAAGACCACCCGGCTCCCGTTAGAGCGTGACGTAATTCGCGCCTCTTATCACTGATAGTGTAAGCCGGGAGCTTTCCCCGTCCCGACATCTGACAGAGTTTGTACAACGATACCTCACACGACGCCAATGCTGAGAACTAACATACCAGGATCAATGGATATGTTAGAAAACTCTTGGTACTTAACGAACGAACGACATAAAAAATGTCATCTTTAAATGGTAGTTAATGGTAAATGGACCTATAATTTCTGTTTTCACTAGTTGTCCACCTCGAACCGAGAACTCGCTATTTACTTGCAAACGAGTTGACCCATATGACAAGACCCTTACAATGATTTTTCCGTGCCTTCTAGCTCCATTACCCCTTGATCCATCCTGCTCATAAACGAACTCTCAAATTGTACTTATACCTGCTACAACCTCACCTTTCATAAAGATCGGAAAAAAGATACTAAAGTCGTGGAACAACTATTCAAAATCAAAAAGCCATCGAAATGCACAGACATCTAGGTAGCCGGGTGACAGTTCCGTTGTGTCCGTAGTTGTCTGTAAGAACTTCACTTCGCTTACGCTCCGCTCGATCGATTATTTTTTGAGATCATTAAAAGTAAAGAATTCATTAAATAAAGCATAAAATATCAATAAACTTTTCTAACAAAATCAAAGAAATCCCTATACATAACAAGGATTAAACTGTACAATGTCTTGTCTTGAGTGAGGAGTTCAAATCTGGCACCGATTCAATGTTCATTAATAAGCTTAAACGGACACTACTGGACATGACGTGCTATAGTGTCGACGAATTTGTCGCCTGTTACAAGTCACAGGCCCATTCACAGGATTAAATAATTATGCTTTTGCTGCGATATATTATATTATACGATATATTATTCAAACATAATGATGTTAAGTACTTATAAGTATTATAAAAGTGACGTGTAATTTTTTTGTCTTTTATCAATAAATGATCTATCTATATATCTATTGCAAAGATATTTATAACTAACCCCTCCTCCGCCCATAGTGTGACGTAATTTGCGCCCTAATATGACTGATAGCGTAAGCTGGGAGCTTTTCCCGTCTCGACAGCTGGCAGAGTTTGTCCAACGATACCTCACACGATGCTCAACACGAGTATGCCAGCATCAATGGATGCTGATGCTTAAGTACAAGGCAAAAAATTTGTCCAAAAAAGAAAATATTTTTCTTGACCATACTTTAAAAAAAAATTAACTCTTTGGTGGTACATGTAGTCGCACTATTAAGTAGCAAATAAAACAATAAATCATTTTAAGCAATTTAAAAACGTTATACAGCGTGTTACTTGAGCTACTAAAAACCCCAGACACCCCAAATGATTTTTATTATTGCTAATTAATCTAGAGCTAATTTATTTATTTTTCAATCGATTTTCAAAAGATATTCGTATCTTTAGTTTTCCGTGCAATTACATTCTATTGTTAACTCTACATTTGTTGCGTCGCAGTCACATCTCTACATGTGTCATGTCATTTCAACCTATCATCCTACTTTGTCAATTTGTATGACATGACATGACATAAGATTACATACTTTGACAGTGAAAAAACAAATTTGTCAAAACTGCCAGCACTTTTTAAATATTCAATCCGTATCTCCTAACCTCTCGATAGAATGGTAAACTGTAGTGTTCGAAACTTTTAGACTCGACACGTAAATAATTTGAAAATTAAAGAAAATGTATACTTACCCATGTTAAGTGCAATCGATTCCACTCTCGATTCTGAACAAGCAGTTTACAGGTTTTTAGTCTTGGGTGTAACACGTTGTATATGACAGAAACAATGATCTAAGGAGCTTTGAAAAATCATGGTTTGTCATGTATCTTACTAAGCCAAACCGTTTACGAACTTGGCATTCATTCACATTTATGTTTTTGATGGGTATATTTAAGATTAACATTTATTCACAAAATACAGACAGAGAAAAGAAAAGATTTCTCAAAAAAAATGCACAAAACAAATCGTTACTGACGTGAAAAGAAACATTTTTTGTCCTTTTAAAAAAACTATTGTAGTTTTTATTTAGATTTATTACTATTATCAATTTAAAGATGTGGAAAACCTAAAATTCCATCAAATTGTCACTGAAAAAGGAGAATAGTCTCAGCATAAGATAAATAAAATGTGAAGTATTAAAAACAATTTTTAGCTAAAGTACATAGGTAGTTTCAGAAATAATCACAAGGGGAATCTTAAAACGTGTCAGTGTTATTGTAACCGTTCGTTCTTGTACAGTTGAACTCATATAAAATTTATTGAAAAATTTAAATAAATAAAATTAAAACCTACATATGCAATCACAAAATATTGATATTCGTGAACCTTGAATAAATTCCGACTCGGACACTACGTTTAATAGTAGTTTATATAACTGTTACGTAATAAGGGTCCTTAAAACATGAGTGTGGTTTTATGAAATGAGCCGCAGGCGAATTTCATAATAAGATCACACGAGTGTTTTAAGGCCTAATTACGTACAGTTGCATACACTGCTTTATCTACACTTATATTATATATATTAAATTAAGTGTTCGGAAACCATAGAATGACCGCCATTGTACCGTCACGGCCAACTCGATTGTGCCGGCGCTCGCGCGGGACCAATCGAGTTGGCCATGGCGGTAACATTGTGTTATCAAATTCAATGTTCCAAATTTGAAACTCATTGCTTAACAATATTTGAGCATGCAACGTTAAAATTACGTTACTGCCGCAGATAAGAAACTTATCATAGTTAAATCGTTTGTTGTAATGCTTGTCATTGTCTACGGTTTTTGAACGCATTTTAGAGTACTTACAGTATGAGTGTAGATAAAGAGATTTTTGAGAAAATATTAAGAACACTATAATGAAGGTAATAGGTTTGCGGAGGCGGGGGTGGACGGCATCCATGCGATCATGAGGAAGCGCTGTGCCTCCTTGCTTCGTAGGTTGAACGAGAGTTCTAATAGCATCCTTAGGGCGTTTGCTGAGAGGTGGGACTCGCCGATGAAACGAAGGTGGATCGGGTTGCACTCCAGTTTTGTTAATTTTGACGGGAGAAATTTTATTTTTTGTATGATGTTTATTTAATTTATTTTATTTTACGTAATTTATTTTATTTTATTTTATTTGACATTTAATTCAATTTTGACATTTAATTTTAACCACTTAATTTAATTTATAATGTTTTAATTTAAAAGTAATTCCGTTTTTTATTTATTTATAGTATTTAATAATATTTCACCTGTTGACGTTAATGATTTTATAATTTGTTACCAATTTTAATGTATTATATGATGTTGAATTTTAATTGTTAGTTATTTATTTATTGAGTCCTATTTTATTCGCGTTAAGAACATTGTAAATTTGTATTGTGTGACTACTAATAACATGAATTCTGTGTTTACTAACAACGATATGGGCAATAGCCTGAAATAAACGTTTATTTAATTTAATATACGAGTTTTCAGCTTATTATCTCTGATTTCGTGGTTGATCCCTTAACACTACTTATATAACCAGACTAGAACGGCCCTAGTAGCCTATGACATTTCGAAACGTTATACAAAAACAAATTACCGGTATAATGACTTGTAACAGCATTTTTTTTGTAGTGGCACTGTAAAACGGGGTTACTTTAGTACAATACTTTGAAAGTGTTATAAGTATAACGGTCATAAAATAAACATTATTTTTAGTATAAAATAAACATTATCCTTCATTGACGTTATCTGCTCGTGTAAATATATAGATTTCTATAAATTCTAAATAACTACATTCCCAAATAACGTCTTTAGGGAGCTAGCTAGGCGGCTCATAGACGCCACGGGTGACCAGAGGGCTGGCTCTTTCCTTGCCCAGCGAATTGGTGTCGCCATCCAGCGCGGCAATGCCACTAGCCTTCTGGGCACCCTACCGTGCGGTGCGGTGCTGAGCTAGCTCCCATTTTTTATTTGTAAATATGTGTATATAGCTAGTTCGATATTTTTAGTTCTCATTTAGTTTATTTCTATTTTTGTACTGCATTTTATTTGTTTCTTTTTAAAACAAAGATTTCCAAATTCCGGCATAAAATTATTATGATAGTTAAAAACTTAAAGTTCAAAGTCGCCCCTTTGTTTATAGAATGTGTGCCTATTTTGTACGTTCTTTATTTAGAAACCACTCCGTTGTGTTCTTATTTTTTAAATTTGTATATATTAAATCGGATGATTACCTGAAAAGATAGATGTCATATACTTCAGAAAAAGTGACCAAACCCTCCGGTGTCCGGTGTACTGCGCATGCCCTTAGAGTATGGTCAACGGCGCCTAGCCGTTTCAAATTCAGAGATTGCATATACATGAGAAAATTTGTCAAGTTCCGCCGTGACCGGGTGGTCTAGTGGTCAGGACGTCAGCCGCGAAAGCTGAAGACCCCAGTTCAAATCTGGCCTCGGACACCGGAGGGTTTGGTCACTTTTTCTGAAGTATATGACATCTATCTTTTCAGTTTATATATAGTAGTGTAACTACAAAATTGCAAATCAAAAAAAAAATATTGAACAAAATAATTTGATTTGCTTCAAGATTCGGATGATTACCTATTTTCAATGTGACCAGCTAAAAAAAATACCTTCTAAAAATTACAAATTATCACTGAAGCATTTAATGTTATCTATCATTGAATCTTCAGATGTTTTTTTTAAATCCCTGCCGCCGCCGTCGGGTTTTTCAGGTTGCGATACTCTGATTGTGAGCTACTCAGTAAAATTATATTAAACTTTTTTATCGTAGGTACCTACGTATTGGAATGAATAATACGTCATATATCTGTCATATTATCTTATATTTCATATCTTAGAAACGAGTTAGTTACACAAAATATACTACAATTATGAATTATCATAAATACAAGTGGTTCGGCAATTTACCAGAAATTAGGCTTTTACCTACTTTATCTACACTAAGTATTGCGTACCTACTTACAAAGTTAAGTTAAAAAGTATTTACATAGGAAAAGATTTTACGAAACTACTTTGTACATAGAATGACTAGATTTTATCAACTTATTTATATAAATAAACTAATATTAACAAAAATAGGCACCTTATGTATGATAGGAGTTGATCCAGTTTTAGTTTGGCAAAAAAATCACATCGTAACAGAAGTTAAATTAATATTTGGCACAATTATTTACAGATTAATTATTACTTACTGCGGTAGCTGTTAAATAAACTCTGATTATAATTACTTCTATTATTAGCTTGATACGGACGATTTAGAAAACAAAAGCAGTTTTAGTTATACAGACCGACGGCTTTAAAACTTTTAACCGCCGTGACAATTACTGGCTTTTAATTAGGGTTTATCAATTTTAGTGGACGGTCTACCATTTGTTACTGTTTTATTAAACACAGCAGCATACAAACCAATAAGAACCTAATAGCGTCATAATTTCTAATCAGCACACAAACATACCCGTTTTTACATATAATTTACAAACACCACTAAAGAACACAGTCTCGAAAGTCACTTGAACCGTCGTCTAGAACGGATCGCTGAAGAAGGCTCATCTCCAGTCGTCCGGCGGGCCGATGCCTTGGTAGAGAGGGCTGAAGGCACTCCGTCGAGGCTCTGATTCCTCTTGGGACCCTATTATAGATTCAATAGAGAACCCATTGCGGGATCTCTTGGATCTAGGCTCAGTCGTTTCGGAGACTCGTGGAGGGAGTGGCACGGGCCGGAGCGCCGCTGGCGGCGGACGCGGCAGCGACAACAGCGGTGACGGAGGAAGGTAACAAGGCAGCGGAAGAAGTGGGGCATAAGCTTCCCTCGCCAACATTGCTACTACGGCATGAGCATGCTGCAGCGACGGCGCCGGCCGCTTATAACGCTTCCGTCGTCTCAAAAAACTCCCATTATCAAACATATCCTCCGCCATAGGATCTAACGTCCAATAATTCCCTTTTCCAGGATTCCCTGGCTCTCTAGGAATTTTAATGAAGCAGTCGTTCAAACTCAAATTGTGTCTTATCGAATTCTGCCAAGCGGGGAACTTTTCACGATAATACGGGAATCTGGTCATGATGAACTCACAAATTCCGCTGAGCGTTAGTTTCTTGTGCGGAGACTGCAGGATTGCCATTGTTATTAAAGCGATGTATGAGTAAGGTGGCTTGATGAGCTGGGTTGAAGATTTCTGCTTGGACTTCTTAGGTGATGATGGCTTAGTTTCACTAGGGCTTGAGGCGTCGTAGCGTTCCGAGTCGCTGGACGGCGGCGGCATGTCTGGCGTGTCTTCGTCAACAGAAACGTAAGTGTCATCTTGAGGATATTCTTCTCTGTCATCACGGAGGTAATGGGGCAGGTACAGTCTGGGAGGTGGCCGGAGGTCCAGCGGTAGGTCGCCCTCGATGATCATGTCGCGGTATTGTGTGAGATCGCATTCCTCCATAGCGTCACATGTCAGAGGTGCGATGGGGCGCGTGGTTGCGCGCGGACTGAGCGAGCCTAGAGCTCCGCCCCACAGCCCCCACCGCGGGCTTGCAGCCCCCGGAGCCCGGGGCCGCGTTTACGTTCCAGTAAACACAACAATTGTCGTTATTATTCCTGCGGGTCTCGCTTTGTGCATGAATTTCAGGCCGTCGACTAATAATAATTATTAGACCGCTTATCGATTCAACTTTGTTGCGGTGGCGTCGAGTTCTGATTCGTTTTTGTTTATTGTTTCTTTTGGAATTAAAAATGTTTGGTTGGTTAGTTACTAACTTTAGTGTTAGTTAGTGATGTAGCTTTGTAACGAGTTATCGTAATGTTTAACGTAGGTAAATATAAGAATAAAAATACGTGCGTAATTCTTAATAGTGCAAGCATAGTGCAATTATGCAAGGTTTAACTATATAAATTTGGTACCGTCGTCTATAATCATTTGTAAGAAATGCAAACAAAAATTAAGTTATAGATGTTGTGAATGCTCGCAATATAATATTTATTGTAACCTTCTTATGTTGTAAAAAACTTTTACTTTTATCATTGTATCTGAGAATAACGTAAAAGCGTCTCAAAGAACGAGCGCAAAAGTAATACTATAAAATATAAAAAGCTTCAACAAAACGAGCAAAGGAAACTGTTTACAGAAATATGTATGCGACGCGATCCTTTAATCCCGAGCTAAACTCGAGATCTATTGAAAAAAATCTCATAAAGCGAATTCTGGTACTCCATTCAGGTAGACGTCTTTAAATAAAACGCGCGTAAAAAATATTCGCCGACGAAACGCCTTGACAATGCGAGCGGGGCTCTAGAAAACCCTCGTATATGTTGCCTACCAAAACATTTACCCCTCAGGCGTTGAGGGAAAAGCTACGCGGGGAAACGAGACAAAAACCGCTACAGAAAGAGAGGTAACGCCAAACGAACCAATCGGTAAGAGGATTGGCATGGGCGGGGCCCCCAAAGCTAACATGTCAGGGCGTGGCATAAGATCCCATTATTGTCTGGCAAGGCAAATAATATTTTGCACAATGTACACATTGGCGAGGGGGGATGGGGGGTTGCTAATTTATTCCCAACTTCGGTCACGGGTTGTTTTTCAGCATTGCGAGACTGTTGTTAAAATTGGACGTTAGTTATTTGTATGTAGCCTTCTGAAGCCATTGTCTCTTTAATGAAGGAATTTGCCGTTTGCCGCGTGGAATTTTAGGCTGTAGGTATACACGTATTATAGGAGATTTAGTGAACAAAGGGTTACTTTCTAGTAGTATGCGACGCCGACGGTGCGTTTATTACTTGTTTATGGGATGTTTACGTATATTTGATATCTTGAGTATGATGAATTGATGATTATACTATTCTGTGCTGATTTTACGTGTTATTTTTCTGTTTGCTAAAATACACTTCTATTAGAATTAAGTAAATTTAAATTAAAAGCTTGCAGATTTTTTTTTTCATTAGACAAAAAATTTACCCTGGTGAAGTTACATATACCTACTTACAGTAACACGTCGGTTAATATTGTTCATGGTTATTGGGTATTACAGTAAATCTACTATGTACCTACCATTTTTTATTAATTGAATAATAAATACTAGGTACTTATCAGAAAAAAAGTAGAAAATCTAATTGGAACACTGCAGACTGTTCTTCAATTAGATAAGTACGGTTTTCTGAACTAATAATAACTTTTTTTTTTTTAAAGGTATGCTATGAGGAAAAATAAGATTGGACGGCTTGCACGAGACTAATTATTAAAATCAGATAAAAGGTCTTTCCCCAGTCTTAAAAATGTCTTAATATACATAATATTGATTTAAAAAAGTTACCGGTTGTAATTAAGTAATTAAAAAAAAATGGTAGTAGTCGCAGGCTCTTAATTCGAAAAGTTAGGTTTAAGACAAAAATATGTCTAACATTTTTTGTAGGAAATATGCAATTTATACATAAGTACACAACTTTTCCATATGAATGATAGATTCTAAGAAACATGCAAAAATCACATTTTACCTAGTTTGAGAGCCAAGTGCCAATCGTATCAATCTACACCTAAAGTTGCAATAAAGATTGTTTATGTTATGTTATACTTACAAAAGCGATAAAAATTGTGCCCATTAAGTTAATGTTGTGAAATTTTGACCATGTATAGAGTGCTCCACGAAGACTATTGTTATAGACGGAGAGTCAGATATGACACAATAATGAGAGCAACGAAACACTCTAGTCAGTTAGCTATACTATGCTTATTTTTAGATCTGAACATCTGGCAGCTATAAAGTGGTGGACGTCAAATAATGCAAACCACTTCAAGAAAACAAATCCTAGAGTTCTGGGTATGGTGCAAAATTATGAGAAATTATGTAAATAATTATGTAAACAATTAGATATCATTGCCAAAAGTTTCTGTTGGGGGAAATTAGTGCCAAACGACTTAAAATGTAATTCATAGTTTGTCGCCTACTGTTTTTGTTTCCGTAATAATACGCAATGTTTTGACGTGATAACGTCTTTAAAATCGTTTTAGTCGGGTGACATGTTCAGAAACTTGTGTCACACCAAAACCTCACGAGCGCGATCGCAGGTATAACGAGAGAGAGACGGACCGATCTCCCGTCTCATCTCGAGCGCTGCCAGTCATTCCGTGAAACTTGTCACGCGGAATCCTCACGAGCGGTTAGACGTTATCACGTAAACATCTCGATCGTAAACCTACTTTACAAACAACCAATTTTTTGTTCTTATGTTAAAGTATAAGCCCTGTCATTTATAACTGAGACAATTTGCAACTTCGACAGTTTTCCCTATTTTTAACCGACTTCAAGATTTGAAAAGAGGAGGTTCTCAATTCGGCGTGTATGTTTTTTTTTTTATTTTATTTTTTTTATTTTTTATGTTTGTTACTCCATAACTCCGTCATGTCTGAACCGATTTTGAAAATTCTTTTTTTGATTGTAAGTATATATATACAGATTGGTCCCGTTTTTGTCAAAACGCAGTTCTGATGATGGGATCCATGAGGAATCGAGGGAACTCCTCAAATCTTAAAGGCATACATATAGTGATTTTTATATTTTTATCAACAAAACCATCATTTTCATTCAAAACAGTGACATTGGATGAAGTAGAACTGCTGATGATGATCAGAACGGAACTCTTCAACGACGCATAGTTCACGTTTGGCGATTCGTCCTCTTCGCTGTGTTTGTTTAGCAAGTTTAATTGTCAGAACAAATGTTCGTCCAGCTCAAGTTCTGATGATGGGATCCATGAAGAATCGAGGGAACTCCTCAAATCTTAAGGGCTTACACATAGTGACTTTTGTATTTTTATCAACAAATCAAGCATTTTCATTCAAAAGAGTGACATTTGATGAAGTGGAACTGCTGATGATGAACAGAACGGAACTCTTCAACGACGCATAGTTCATGTTTGGCGATTCTTCCTCTTCGCTATGTTTGTTAAGCAAGTTAGATTGTCAGGACCAATTTTCGTCAAGCTCAAGTTCTGATGATGAGTTCCACGAGGAATCGAGGGAATTCCTCAAATCTTAAAGGCATACATAAAGTGACTTTTGTATTTTTATCAACAAATCAAGCATTTTCATTCAAAAGAGTGACATTTGATGAAGTGGAACTGTTGATGATAATCAGAACGGAACTCTTCAACGACGCATAGTTCACGTTTGGCGATTGGTCCTCTCCGCTGCGTTTTTTAAGCAAGTTATTTCATTGTATGGAATCTAAGTGCACCATCTATCTACAATAATCCTTCACCGGCTACCCCCATTGAAGTCGGTTTTTTTTTCTTAAAAATTATGTTATTACTATTTTTCAATTTAAAAAAATCTAGTCTGTCACTGTGACCTCCACCCATTAAAAGCTGCCAGATGCCCGGATCTACCAATAAGGATAGTATAGCAATCTAACGAGACGGGTTTTGTTGCTCTCATTATTGATAAATTTTTGTTTTAATTTTAAAAAAACTACCGAGACCCTAGTAAAAAACCTCTAGCCGTCTTCTTTGGAGTACCTAAGTACTCTTTAAGGCTAAGGCTAAATAAAATGTTCCCTACATATTAAGTACTAAGTTATGCTATAGTGACTATTTTTAAGCCCTACGTGAGATTACGTAGTGTACAGTATTTTTTTTTTATAAGAATAATAATCTTTATTGACTTGACTTAAACCTAATACAAGTATCCATACTAATATTATAAATGGGAAAGTGTATGTGTGTGTTTGTTTGTCCGTCTTTCACGGCAAAACGGGGCGACGAATTGACGTGATTTTTAAGTGGAGATAGTTGAAGGGATGGAGAGTGACATAGTCTACTTTTTGTCTCTTTCTAACCCCCACTTCCCTAAAATGGGGGGTGGAAGTTTGTATAGAGCATTCCGGGGGGCAATCAGGAAAGGGGAACCGTGTTAATTACCCCGAATTTAACGCGAGCGAAGCCGCGGGCAAAAGCTAGTAACTAATATTTGCACAGTACGCTAATAGCTTAAGAGAGACTTATGTATTAGGTTTGAAAGAGTTTCACCGGAACTGAGCCTCTGTCTTCCGAACTAGGCGGATGCCTGTGACTCGGAAGTCAGTGATTCCACCGAGAGTATACCTAACAAATTTTAGTAAAAAATACTTAAAATGTCCTTCGAAATAACCTTTCTCGTAAATTCGTAATCCTTCGGCACGCGTACACATCTCAACAAGATAAAGTTGGTAAGCCGAGTCTAGGATTAGCCCCCGTTCGTTCACTAGTTTAAGACCGAGTACAGTCAGCTGAGGATAAAATAAAGTTCAATATGTCTAAAATATTCGTATAATAATTTTTCCAAAAGCAAATTCCCCAGCTACTGTAAAAAATACCCAAATCACTATAGGTGTGCCTATAATATTTGAAGAGTTCCCTCGATTTCTCCAGGATCCCAATCATCGCATTCTGACCTGATGACATTGTGAAGTATAAATGTGGAGCAACTCTTTCAAACAAAAAAACAATTTTCCAAATCGGTCCAGCGGTCCAGCCGTCTTCGAATAATCGGCGAATATGCATACAAAAAAAAATCCTTCAAAATCTTGAAGTCGGTTGAAAACGATGCCGATTTTGGCCTCATTCAGTTTTAATTTTTTTTTACTATTCCAACGTTAAAATTGCAATTATGTTTTTCTAAATATTATTTCTAAATAACGCCAAGTTGCAATTACAAGACTCCACCTTATTATTTTTCTTATTAAATTGATATTGCTAAATATTATTAATTTTCAAAATCTGCAATACCGAGAAGTTCATAACAAAAATTCGTAATGTAGCGTAGGTGAGTACCTAGTACATACTAACGAAACCTACAGACTGAAACAAAAGTACTGGTGATTCGTTAAATACTATAATTGGTGCCGTAATATTGCGAGTAAGAAAATGTGAGAGAAAAAAACACATACAGCACTCCCAACAGCCTATATCGTTTGACCAAAGAGAATTGTATAAATAGAGGAGCAAAGTCAGCAAAGTCTAAGAAACTTTTTAAGGCTCCGAGATTGATAGATCCGAGATTGAGCTTTACTAGATGGCGCTGTACGGCCCCATACATTATGCGGTAACTTTTGAAGCGAAATCTAAACCAGAGTTACCGCTTAATGTAAGTACAGCGCCATCTAGTAAAGCTATTAAACTTGAAGCCTCAAAAAGTTTTTAGACTATTTTTTTCTCTTTGGTTCGACGTGTGAGGTGCTAGCATGACTTACATTGTCGCGCGACTCTCCATACTTCAGGCGCGACTCGAAGTATGAAGCGCTCGTTATGCTAAGCCGCCAGATTCGTCTCGATTGCCGAAGTGAAATTAAGATAAAAAGTAAAAATAAGTAAAAACAAAAAGGTGTTAACTATGGTATATAATAATTACAGATGGGTTATGCACGCTCCTAAAGTGAAGCACTTAATATGAGGGAATTCAAACAACTGTCGCTAGTCGCGCACCGGCCAGCGTGAGATGCGGACGTGCGAATGAGCTCCCGTCACCCGCGTGAGAAAGAGACAAACTGTAATTTTCGAACAATGAGAGTGACAAAGATGTAATGATTGTCAAAATAGATAAACATAACAGAATCGTTGCTAGGTTATGAAATAACTCTGGAAGTATTTTTTCTGCTCATTTTGTTAGAGTATAACCCATCCATAGTAAATATCATCGGGTGTTAAAAATAAAATCGCAAAGTCGTTCGGCAGTCGGGCTTTTCAACCGACTTAAAGATTTCGAAGGAGGAGGTTATCAATTCGTCGGGATCTTTACTTTTTTTTTCTTATCTATGTTCACCGATTATTCGAAGACGGCTAGACCGATTTGGAAAATTATTTTTTTGTTTGAAAAAGTATACTTCACAGTTGGTCCCATTGGTCAGGATCTGATGATGGGATCCTGGAGAAATTGAGGGAGCTCTTCAAGTATTATAGGCACCACACCTATAATGATATGAGTATTTTTTACCTCAGCCCGAGCATTTGATTACTAAGTGAAGTCGGTTCTTTTTTGTTTAAAATTATTATTTTCAACAGACTTCAAGATTTCGAAGGAATAGGTTCTCAATTCGTCGGGATTAAATAATTATGTAAAAAAAAAGTTAATACTTAATACCGTATCTAATTTACTTATTTCTAATCTTAATCTTAATTTAGTAGGTAATATACTTTAATATAAAAACTGTATTGACGTGTAAAATGTACATTTTATGAATAAGCGCGGCGACAATTGTGCGACAATTAAAAAACAAAGTAGGATTATTACTTTTCTACTTGCTTCGTGCTACGGCGTAGCAAAAGTGTCTACGATTTTGTAATGAACTAATGATACGTAGGTAGGACCTTATCTGTGTAAGTAGGTAACATGAATGTAATGATAAATAAGTACATGTACTTATCTTGTCTTTGTCGGTTGTCAATAAGACGTTACTGGCATAAACAATCATTTAGAAATATACCTATATAAACTCTATTAACAACCGACAATGATGTTCCTTTTGCTTGAAAACGTCACATTTATACAACACTGTACTACGGCACAGTAAAGTCAGAATACGTTCTGACTTTAAAATACATAAACAATAGGTACAATCGAGTTCATAAACATCTGCACAGCTGATCCAAAAATACGCAAACATTTACTCCGTATTATCAATGTCATGTCATAAGGGTGTAGGTATAGATAATTTTGAAGCTTTGGTAATGCTCATATATTTATGAACTCGACTGTAATTACATTAAAAACACAATCTATCACCAATATGTATAAATAAACAATCATCCCTCCATGCCACTGAAATAGGTGCTTTACCTAATAATAATAATAATAAATACTCTTTATTGCACACCTCATACAGTTACAAGCACAAATTTTACAATTAGATAAATTTAGGTAGAGGTAACAACAGGCGGTCTTATCGCTAATGAGCGATTTCTTCCAGACAACCTTTGGGTAGTGGAGACTAGAGAAAAACAATAAGCAGTAGGTGGTGCATAGAAACAAAAGAGACGAAATAGATATCACAGCACATTCATATGAATATACATACTTAAATAAATACAAAATAAAGATACATATACGTACATATATACATATATAATACACACAATAAGAAACAACAGTGTCAACTTAAAAACCTTAAAAACCTTTACCTATTGGAGTGGCATCGGAATAATTCCCAATCAAAATCTGATCAAGACCTTAGCATTATATAATCTGTGCCTTAGCGTTAGCTGTATTTTGTAGTTAATGTATTGGAGTTTGTTTGGAGTTGTATTGGAGTTTGTCTTAACGTGTTTTAAAGATTGAATCACTACGAGTTCCGAAAAATACAACTGCAAGTTTGAAACAGAAATGCTGAAGCTGCTGGGTACTTTGGTAGTAAGCTCACTTTCTAGGCAGTGGGCTTTTTTACCCTTTAGCTACTTCAGAAGCGCGTTTACACCATGTAATCAGCTTCACAGCAATGTTCTATTTAATAATTTAGATATCATTTGTTACTTGCTTTATAGGTATTCCTATTTCAGTCTAATTTGTGGTATCATGTTACTATACTAGGTATTATTCTCCTTAAATATGATGTAGGAAATAATAATTAAGAACAATTACCCTACAACTACAAGAAATTAAATTTGAAATTCATCAAACTATTTATTGTAAAGCAATAATATATAATATAAAAATGCAAAATGAAATATTAATAGAATGGCTAACACATCGCCAATATCACCATCTATGTTTTTCGAAGTTATTTACTAAAGCTGACAACTGGTTAATCGTTCATATAAAATTTGCTGGATGGCGTTATAATCAAACGTAAAACAGCGCCATCTAGTGATATAAGCTCTTACTTTTATGAATGCTCTCGTACGAAATGAGGGTTTCCGCGATCGAGTTTTTCACTAGATGGCAGCACCGTGGCGAGAGGTCTAGCTGTCACAATCTACCAATCATGTTTAACCATATATTTTATGATTGGTGGATTTTGACAGCTACTGCCAAAAAGACCTGTCGTCATGGTGCTGCCATCTAGTGAAAATCTCAATCGCGGAAACCCTTATTTACATGAAGTGACCGCCAGTCAACAGTTTAAAGTACTGCCGCTAGATGGCATTATGATAAATCGCGAAACAGCGCCATCTAGTGATTTCGACGTACACTTTTGGAAGTGCTCTGGTACTTACTTGGCTTAGTTACCAATTTCGGCAATAGGTGGATTATTTAGTTAATTGGTTCATTCACTGCGTTTGCTGTGCGCTGTACTGGCTGTTGTCAAGAAAAATAGGTTACTCGTTTAAAATTAAAAATATCTTTGAGTTTGTTATAATTATATATAATAAGGTACCTACATTCAAAGACAGGAGATACCACTATTTGATATACTCACTTACCGGCTATATCCAAAATCCTAAGTAGGGTGATTGTGCTAGTTTTCGTCCACTCTTGTCAGTTTTCCCTCCATACTTATTTATATGTTTATCTTCAAGTATTTTCCAAAATAAAAGATTAAAATTAAGAAAAACGAGTAAAGAATAAATATTAACTATGTTGACCTTAAAAAGTTTTATCAAGTGGACGGTAAACTGGACCTGGACGGGAAACTAGCACAATTACCCTACAGGTACAAGAAACTAATGCAAATAAAAAAATTGTAATACATACTACCTTACACCGGTTAATTTTTTTTTCCAGGCTTTGTAGCGAACAAGTAGCGAACCTTATTTCGATTCTACTGGTCTAATATTGGTCCAATGAAGTAATGAATTGGATTTAATATAATTTTAAACAAAAAAGATCCGACTTCACTAAGCATCCACCTTTCCAACACCAAATGCTAGATCTGCTGTAAAAAAATACTCAAATCACCATAGGTTATAATAGTTGAAGAGTTCCCTCGATTTCTCCAGGATCCCATCATCAGATCTTGACATGGTTACAATGGGACCAACTGTGAAGTATACGCTTTCAAACAAAAAAAGAATTTTCCAAATCGGTCCAGCCGTCTTCGAATAATCGGTGAACATACATAAAAAAAATAAAAATATCAATAGCAAAGATCCCGACGAATTGATAACCTCCTCCTTCGAAATCTTGAAGTTGGTTGAAAAGTGGAAATGTGAGTGATATGGAGATTTTGGAGTGATCATGGACGTATAAAATATAGGGACGTAATCCCGCGAAGATAAAACTGTGGTCATAATAAGCCGCGGTCTCGTGCACACATACTCACTGGTCGGGTTTGATTTACCAACCAATCACCTGCACTCGTCCATGAATTGTATTTGTGTGCGTACATTATGGGAGCGACAAAGGCAATCAAAGATATTTATCTGACTGAACATTTGCGCTAGTTTTGAAAATAGAGGCATATCAGATATTTGTGAGTACCTTGGCCGCTTTGATTTATCTGATAGCGACTGTACCCTCCACAGCTGGATCCTAATAGCAGCATGCAACAGGGTAATTTAGTATTTTGACATCAAACAATGCGTCTACGCTTTCTGCCAAATGAAAAGATCTGATGCGACCAGACTTATTTAATCTCTTTTTTACACCATTTTTTAGATCATGTTAAAGGAATGCCGACCGTAGGAATAATAGAAATCGGTAGCTATTGATGACACCTGCGGGTATCTACGATTATTAAATTATCAAACAATTTTGAGCCCTAATTACCTTAAAATAAGTTTCAAAGTGTGTACATACAGTGAACATAAGATCTATGAATGGGACGGCCGAGGAATCACAGCTTAAATGTTTGTAACGAATCAATCAGGCTATGGTAAAAATTAGAACTACCTTTTAGCCACTAAGTAGGTGTTTTGTGGCTAAATTAAGTTAAACTCGATTTAAATAGTAACAGTTAGTGCCTACCTCCTTATGATTTAAGTAAATAAATAATCTCCAACACATTTCTTGTTATTTATGTATTTATTAAATAGGGTAATTGTGCTAGTTTCCCGTCCAGGTCCAGTTTACCGTCCACTTGATTAAACTGCTGCAAATAAATGGGAAAAACTTTTTAAGGTCAATATAGTTTATATTTATAGTTTATTCATTGGTAGATTTTTTAATTTTAAGCTTTTATTTTGGGAAAAACTTTAAAATAAAGATGCTTGAAGATAAACATATAAATAAGTATAGACGGAAAACTGACAAGAGTGGACCAAAACTAGCACAATCACCCTATACACTTAAAGGGCATTTTCACTTAACTGTGTACCATGTCTTTGAATCGATCCTGTAAACGAAGCTTGATTTTTGATTTGTATTAAATCTTTTATCATAAAAGTAATGATAATAAAGTAAAACTATACTTACATGTAGAAATTTATTCCACCTTTTAGTAGAACATTTTTTTACAACTAAAAACAATAGGTACACAAAGGCATTTTCACGGAGCTCTTTACTTTACCCACTGAAAACGATGAACAAAAAAAATGCGTGTTTGCGTGTAATCGATTTTAAAATAGGTTTTTATAGACGGTTATGAATGTTATGATTTTTATGCAAATACTTTTAGCAGAGGGGAAATAGAGCCAAGGCCTCTCCAGGAATATTATAGCTTTAAGTAGGTATCATGAAGTTAAATACAATCTGGAGGTCATACTTCGACCACAAAGTGAGGCCGAAAGAGAGGGTAATGTAGGGGGCTGCATCTCATTCTAAGTAGAGTGACCATATGTACAGTTAAGTGCAAAAATACGTATCGAAAAAATCGTCTCATAAATATGGTACTATGCACTTATTACAACGGCATAAGATACTATGGGACATATTTTTGAGTAAGATGAGTACACCCATATTTTTACACTTGACTGTACTATGATGTATGTGGGATTGGGATAGTATGAAGATAAATATAAAATTAAATATGCTTGTCGTCTAGTAAGTATTGTCCAGAAAGAGAAGTCTCATAGTTCATATGGGAACTTATTCTACTGGCTTAAGGAGCTGGCCACTTCAGATACGTTGACGCAATAATGAGAGGGGTTCTCCCCTCTAATTAGTTTACTATTTTAAACTTATTGCTAGATCCAGGCATCTGGCAGCTATTTATCGGAGGACGTCAGAGAGACAGACCAGCAAAATATTTCAGTTAATAGGTAAAAACTGTCGAAGCCTATCACTAATATAATAACAAAAAAGTAAAAACATTGGGTATCGCTACGGAAAACAGTAGGAAAACAGTAGGTAGGTAGGTACTATTTTCCCCCAACAGAAACTCCTGAAAATGATATAATCTTATTAATTACATGATACTGCACTGCATCAAACCTAGAACTGTAAGATATTTATTTCTTACAACTCGTTTGCGTAACACCGATGAACAATTGCCAGATGTCCGCATCTTAAAATAGGGGATAGTTAGTGTAGCAAACTAAAACTAAGTAAGTACAGGGGGTTCGTGGCTCTCACTATTGCGTCATATCTGATGTGGACAGTTCTCCGACTTTAATATACTTAAAGGTAAATAAAGAAAACATCAATAACATCAAACTGCTCAATGGTTGACTGGAAGAGATCTCTTCCATGTACAAATATTGTATATTCTTCCTGTTGTATTTTTCTTTGTTGTACAATAAAGTATATTTTAACGGCCTCCTAGCCTAGTCGGTAGTGACCCTGCCTATGAAGCAGGAGGTCCCGGGTTCGAATCCTGGTCAGGGCATTTATTTGTGTGTTTATCACGGATATTTGTTCCTGAGTTATGGATGTTTTCTATGTATTTAAGTATTTATATGTATATATGTATCTATTACATATGTCGTCGTCTAGTACCCACAACACAAGCCTTATTGAGCTTACTGTGGGACTAGGTTGATTTATGTAAGATTGTCCCATAATATTTATTTATTATACTGCCACTACTACAATTTTTTGTATGGCCTTGTGCCATTTTAGGACCCTTATGAAAAGGCCTAAAAAGACACGCGGGCCACTCCTGTCCTGTGTAAGTAATCCTTAGGAACAGACCATGTACTTATGTACATTTCTGTAAAAACAACAAAACCGACCCGCAGCTTGCCGACATCATAGTCACCCTATTGTTTGACAATCTTAACTTGTTGTTAAATCGTAAAATTGAATGATTGTGGATTACCGGTGAAAGGAAAGTCTACTTTATTGTAAAGTCTCACCCCAGCACCCTTTTACGCAACATATCTGGACCATTTTTACTTAAAAATGTTGTTACGAAATGTTGTTGAGCTGAGCGGCGTCATTGGAAATAATATCAGTGACATATTATGTCAGTGATGGGACTGATGGGATGGGGATACCAGACCGTATTTTAAATATTACAAAACTTACTACTGTCTGCAATATTAATTGCAATTCTTTAATTTAATGAATGAATGGTATTTACGTCGTAAAAAAATTCAAAGCAGCTAAAAGGGAACAAAATATTAATTCAAATCTTGCAATAAATTATTATAAGTAGGAAGTAACTTCTAGTGTGTTACTAAAATAAATGTAGATAAATAAAACCACATTGGTAAGTTTCATAAGTTGGCAGCATTGTGCGAGTGAGACACCGCCCCCTACATTATGCTCTCTATCGGACCGTTTTTTTTACTTTTGACTAGTGACCTATGAACGACTGTTTTGCTCGGTAATAAGGTTCAACTGTGGTTAGGGAAATATACTAAAAGTACTATCCGGATTGTCTTCTGATCCGTGGTAGGTATAGTCACGGACTTTAATTGTTACGGTTCAAGCATTTTCTTTTGTTTCATACTTATTCTATAAAATGTCCAATGTAAAGTTAACCCTAATTGACTTAAGCAAGTTCGTGACCGTACAGAAGAAATGAAATTATTATAAAAAATATACACCAAATGTTAGTACTACACTCGAGTGTAGTGAACTTCGTAAACGCGCCGTCTGTCTACTCGCGCTTGACACCCGCCGCAGTCTGCGCGCGCACGCGTATCGTGTTTGACGTGTGTGTTGTCAAAAGTTCAAAACGTCGCAACACTCGGTCCGATTTCGTAACGTTCTGTGTTCGTGATTTTCAATATTTACAGTAATTATTTAATTAAAACGGACTTATAATGGACATGAACGATCGAAAAGTAAATTCACGTGCGCATTCGATCACCATGAATCGTGATTCCAAGTTTGTTTTGCGAAAAATCATAATGGATTTCTTGATACTGTTTGGCAGTAAGTTTTTGCTTTATTATTCTTTTTTTATAAAGTCAGCGTTATTACGGTTGAGGTGGAATAATAACTGTATTTTTTTAATTAACAGCACCAGTTTTTTTTGCAATTCAATAAGTGTAGTTTGTTTTATTTTACCAAACAGAATATTGCAACTTAAAGGTACGTTTTGCAAAGAGTAAACTTTATGAATAAATTTCCAATTTATTTTATTTAAAAATATCAGATCAGAGAAGCAATGTCATTAATGTTGTATCATAACATTCATAACATAACATTCATAACTATCATAGGTTATACATAGGTTAAATTGAAATAAATGACTACTATTAATTTACTTCGTTATCACTTATCACTCTACTAAATTACAATGTCGTTAAAGTTATCTAGTTATTCATAAATTAACAAACATAATTTTAATAATTTTTTTATAGATTTCAAAAAATTCAATTATTATTTTTGTTCTTTATTTAAACAGTAATAAAACTAAGTAAACACTAGATTACTCTCTACACTGCACCCACTTATCACATTAGTGCACATTTGTGTATACATTGCACTGCACACAGAGGTTCTTGTGTTGGCATGCAGCGGCTCGGGATGACCCTGTCCTGTCGCTTCTGAGAAACATATCCCCGTTGCTACAGTTGATGTGTGCTAATCAATCCTTTAAGTATTTGTTATTGAATATACTTAGGTGAATAAAAGTGCCACCTAAAAATATTAATGTAGTATCAACCAACTTCAAGGTTCTCTTTCTTTTTGCTATTTTTTTTCCATTATTATGCTGTCTTTCATGCTACCAGGATCCAATCAGGAATAAACAGGACACAATAACGATTAAACTATTTATTATTTGTTTCCGTATTTTGAGGTTATTTACATTGGTTTACTTGGTATTAAATAAATAATAAATATTATATGACAATCTTACACAAATCAACCTAGGCCCATGGTAAGCTCAATAAGGCTTGTGTTATGGGTACTAGACGACGATATATATTATAGATAAATATGGATAAATACTTAAATACATCCATAACTCAGTAACAAATACCTGTGATAAAGACACTACAATTAAATGCCCTGACCAGGATTCAAACCCGGGACCTCCTGCTCCATAAGAATAATATAATTATTTTTTATTTTTTGTAATAAAATTATTTTGTTAAATATTTTTATCTGCAGTTTATTAAGTATTGACTAGTGACATCTTTTTCAGTTTAAAAGGGTGTACCTTATTACTGTAGTCTCTAACTTGATTACTAAATCATGACAGTTATCAATTTAATAGTATTAATAGTACAGTCACGGACTTTAATTGTTGAGCCATTTACGTTTCAAGCTATATTCTTTTGTTTCATACTTACTCTATGAAACGTCCAATCTAAAGTGAGCCCTGAATGGCTCAACAATTAAAGTCCGTGACTGTACATAGTTTACATACCCATGCTGATAAAGTGATAATCTATTTATTGATCCAGACTACTTTTAAATCACTAAGTAGGTACATATTGAGCGGGAGCCGACAATTGTTAACAAAATGAACAATTTCACTTATAAAGTTATAGATAAATTGGATTTTCCAAAGTAATTAATGTGCCCCAAACCATAACACAGGAAAGTAAAATGCCAGGTCTATTTTATGGTTCCTACAATTTTATAAATTGGCAATTCGCCAATAGTGACGCATCGTAACAGGCTTATGAAAAAATCAATCGGCGGCCTACTGTCGAAAGATTTAGACAGACAGCTGTAGGTACGATGTCTGTGTAGTGAGTAGATGTTGTAGATAAATATGTGACAGTATCCATGAAAAGGTACCAGTTGTCGGGCGGCGGCGCTTGAAAATTAAAAATATCTTTACTGCAAAGTGGCGTGAACTCGTAAAGGCCATCTCTACCTCTGGGATACCATAGGAATGACGACAACAACAACATAAGTACCTACTATTTGACATCTATCAACTGTGAGATTTAACTGGGAACCATCAACCATGTGGGAACCTAGGAATTTTCACAGCTCGAAAATAGCAGGATCTCACTTACGTGCGAGGTTAGTCGCCATTTACGTTTCAAGCTATATTCTTGTTTCATACTTACTCTATGAAACGTCCAATCTAAAGTGAACCTTAAATGGCTCAACAATTAAAGTCCGTGACTGTACATAGTTTACATACCCATGCTGATAAAGTGATAATCTATTTATTGATCCAGACTACTTTTAAATCACTAAGTACCCATATAACACAAGTCATTGTCTTCAAAATTAGAAGATTTTAATTAATAATTGTTAATGTTAGGGTTAGATATAAGAGAATTGATGATATTGATATCCGAGTACCTATATTACAGGCATAAAATAAAGTAGGCAAGGTTCTCACGATATCTGCCTAGGTCCAGTGGTAGGTCAAGCAGGTTATTGGGTTAGGATAGGAAAGGGCACTCTTTTATTGAATTAACCTAGATCGCAACGCAACTACGTCTGGGTAGCTAAAACCATTCCATAGCAATTAGCATTATAAAATGACGTGGCAAATTGAAAGACTAAAAAACCGGCCAAGAGCATGTCGGGCCACGCTCAGTGTAGGGTTCCGTAGTTTTCCGTCCGTCACAGAAAGTGTCCCCACTTAAGAGTTAAAATAACACCGCCATGTAGGATATGATATGAGCGTTCCACCTACAGCGACATCTATCGGCAAATTAAGTAAACTATTGCGCGCGAGCTTAAAGTATGGAAGATGATTTTTATGGGATAATTCTTTATTGCGTGAACCGATTTTCACCGTTTTTACTTTATTTGAAAGCACGTCATTTCATTGTGATTTTGTAGAAATTACAAGTACAATAAACACCTGCTTATACGGTTAAATTACAAACTTAGTTCAGAAATTATTTTGTCAATTTTTTTCAAAAACTATTAAACCTATCAAGTTCAAAATAATTTTCCTAGAAAGTTTTTATAAAGTTCTACTTTTGAGATTTTTTTCATATTTTTAAAACTTATGGTTCAAAAGTTAGAGGGGGGGGGGACACTTTTTTTTTACTTCTGGAGCGATTATTTCCGAAAATATTTACTTTATCAAAAAATGATTTTAGTAAACCCCTATTCATTTTTAAATACCTATCCAACAATATATCACACGCTAGGGTTGAAATGAAAAAAAAAATCACTCCCCACTTTACGTATAGGGGAGGTACCCCAATAAAACATTTTTTTCCACTTTTTATTTTACCACTTTGTCGGCGTGATTGATATACATATTAGTACCAAATTTCAGCTTTCTAGTGCTAACGGTCACTGAGATTATCCGCGGACGGACGGACGGACGGACGGGCAGACATGGCGAAACTATAAGGGTTCCTAGTTGACTACGGAACCCTAAAAAGAAAGTATAAATAAGCCGCGGTTTGCCGACCCCTGGTTCCTTATAGCCCAGGGGTTTGTAAACTTTTTCGACAAAGACCCTGGTGGTGGAAAATATGGAATTAGATCTACTTCACTTTATAAGGGCCTGCTGACACTGTCAATAATAATGACATTATTTTTCTACTCATCCTTCATATAAATATAAATAGAAAAGGACGATACAGAACTAGGGATAATGACATTATTACTAGAGAGCGGATTTGAAGTAGCGATCTCAATATTAATATGGATATGACTGGCATATTTTATTGTTTTTTCTACACACAAAAATAATGTAACTTATCGGAATAAAAAAGTAAAAACCTTGTATAAAAACTCCTTTATTAAGAATAAAATACTTTTCTTTAAATGTAGTTTGTTGCAAAAATAACATTAATTTAATCTAATTATTTAGCTAAGATTGCGGTGTGCGGTGTAAGACCATATATATATATATACACAACATGACATGTATTTAACAAATTGCACTAGTCATATCCATATTCATATTGAGATCGCTACTTCAAATCCGCTCTCTAATTATTACTGATAGTGTCTGGACCGCTTAAAAATATATATTGTGTATCATGTGATACCTAAACCTAACCAATCCCACGCAGGCGAATCCGCAGGCAGCAGGCACATCTCGTCTCGAAACGATACAAAAAATATATCGTAAATCATGTCAATCATGTGCAAGTAAATGGAGCATATGTAATATATAGCGCTTCTTTTTAGGGTTCCGTAGCTAAATGGCAAAAAACGGAACCCTTATGGATTCGTCATGTCTGTCTGTCTGTCCGTCCGTATGTCACAGGCATTTTACTCGGAAACTATACGACGTATCTGAATAAAATTTACACATAAGGTGTATTTTGTATGCAGCTACTTAGTTATGTAGTTAAATTTGAAAAAAAAAATTTTTAGGGGGGCGCTCTATACAGGTAACTAAATGAAAAAAAAAAAAAACAAATATCAACATGTGACACATCAATCGATAGGTCTTTCAAAATAACATTGAGGTTTCTTTGACTATTTAGTGATTAAGTGAATATTTTCTGAAATAATCGCTTCGAAAGTCAGAAAAGTTGTGTAGCCCCCCCCCCCGTAACTTTTGAACCGTAAGTTAAAAAAATATGAAAAAATTTGAAGAGATGCGCCTTATCATATACTTTCTACGAAAATTATGTTGAACATTATCGGTTCAGCCATTTTTGAGTTATCTCCAAGAAACTTCTTCCATAGGCATCAGATACGACCTTTTGGTATTAGTTTGGTTCTTATTCCATTGAAGGTACGGAACCCTCCTATGCGTGGTCCGACACGCACTTGGCCGGTTTTTCATGTCCTATTTAAGCAATGCTTCTTAAATAGTAGGTACCTATTATGTGTAATCTATGTAGGTACAGTTGTCACCCATATTCTAAACCCAATTTGGGCGCATTGATCCCATTGTATTGCAGTTTTGAGTAATAATTATGGTATCGACGACTAACCTCGCACGTAAGTGAGATCCTGCTATTTTCGACCTGTGAAAATTCCTAGGTTCCCACATGGTTGATGGTTCCCAGTTAAATCTCACAGTTGATAGATGTCAAATAGTAGGTACTTATGTTGTTGTTGTCGTCATTCCTATGGTATCCCAGAGGTAGAGATGGCCTTTACGAGTTCACGCCACTTTGCAGTAAAGATATTTTTAATTTTCAAGCGCCGCCGCCCGACAACTGGTACCTTTTCATGGATACTGTCACATATTTATCTACAACATCTACTCACTACACAGACATCGTACCTACAGCTGTCTGTCTAAATCTTTCGACAGTAGGCCGCCGATAGATTTTTTCATAAGCCTGTTACGATGCGTCACTACTGGCGAATTGCCAATTTATAAAATTGTAGGAACCATAGAATAGACCTGGCATTTTACTTTCCTGTGTTATGGTTTGGGGCACATTAATTACTTTGGAAAATCCAATTTATCTATAACTTTATAAGTGAAATTGTTCATTTTGTTAACAATTGTCGGCTCCCGCTCAATATGTACCTACATTTTGAAACTTCTATACTGACTTCTATTTTGACATTTCATGTCAGGAAGCGACATTTTTGCTACTATACTCGTACACATTTTTGCTATATTACGGTTTCAAAATTAACTTCTCAGTGGCTAGCGACAATAGATTGGGAATATCGTAAACAATCTACCTATAGTAAATAATCTTGTTGACAGCAAGTATTAAATTAGGGCCACGTCTAATCCTAGTAAAAGATGTAGGTTGAGATAGGTACATGCGTTCCCCTGCTAACTCGGCCGCTCTAGGCTTCATTTTCATTTAAGTAGGTTATACCTTCCCCTTACGACAATAAAGAAATTTTAACTGAGTTAATGCGACTTAACTGTAACAGTTCTAAGCTACGTAATATATTTAATAAGAAAGAAAGAAGAAGGAAATAAATACATTTATTTTAACGCCGCTAAATTAAACATTCATAGACACAAAACAGGCACAATGAGACGTTAATATAGGATACCTACTTAAATAGTAATGTCGCGGCAAGCCGTGATGCTGGTTTTCAGTAGGGAGTGTAGGGACCTAGGGACCTACTTAACCTAACTAAAAACTAGGTCATAGTGGCGACACAAACGCCAACGACACTCTAATTAATTTTAATAATAATAAGATAATCTATGTATAAGAAAATTAAGGCGAAAGGTACATAGGTATAACTATTTCGCTTTAATTTTCAGTATTACGGTTCGACGGCCAGATTGAGTCGATTGTTTTAAACAATCTTGTAGCTATGTCGTACTCGTTAAACATACATTAGACGGAAAAAAGTGTAAAATCCACAAGATAACCACCCATGATCCCTCAAAGAAAACATTACACAATACTGCGGAACCATAAATTCACGTTATCTGTGAGATGTACAATGCGTTCCCTGTGTGTACTGTTTGCGTAGGCGTGTGGCGCCTAAGATTTTTAAAGAAAAACTTTGAACAGTTAGGGTCATAAGTCATGAGCAATAAAAAACGGGTATAGTCTAGGTAAAAAAATGAAATTAGGAGGCAAACGAGCAGACGAATCGCCTGATGGTAAGCAATTACCGCCGCCCATGGACGCCCGCAACACCAGAGGGGACACAAGCGCGTTTACGGCCTTTAAGATGGGAATACGCTCTTTTCTTGAAGGTTTGAACGTCGTATCTATCCGGAAATACCGCAGACAGTTCATTACATAGTTTTGTTTTCCGAGGCAGGAAGTTTCTGGAGAAACGCACAGATGAGGACTGCCAACCATCTAAGTGGTGATGATGGTAATGCTGTCGCGTAGCACGATGGCGGAAAGAGGCGGCAGGGATTAATCCGAACAATTTTCGTGATAAAGGCGATAGAATATGCAGAGCGAGGCTACATCTCTACGCAGCGCCAAGGAGTAAAGCCGATCCGTTAAATCCTGGCAGCCGACAATGCGAGTCGCTCTCCGTTGGATGCGGTCCAGAGGGAGAAGTTGGTACTGGGGTGCTCCCGCCCACCGGTGAGAACAGTATTCCATATGTGGGCGTACCTGTGCCTTGTAAAGCTGGCGGCGGTGGGCTGGAGTGAAATACTGTCTCGATCTGTTGAGCACACCGAGCTTTTTTGAGGCCAACTGGCCTTAATACCCTCTAAATGGCCGCGGAACTGACCTTTACTCGAAATGCCGACGCCAAGGATTCGGACACTGGCAGTGGCAGTTAAAGAAATGCTCTCAAAACGAGGTGAGGTGACAAATGCAAGCTTATATCCGGTAAACGCGCAAACCTTGTGTCTTAGTAGGGTTAAAATGGACTAAATTTTGTCGACCCCATTCTGAAACTTCTTTAAGGGAAGTCTCAACTTCAAACACAAGTTTGTCCCGGCTCTCAACGACAATCTCCCAAGAAATGTCGGTTCGGCCAGTGTAGTAGGCTACTACTACAACTACAATTTTGTCGTAGGTTATTTTTAATTATTTAGTCTAACTGACCCACGTACGAAAGAAGAAATATTTTACGCTACTTAAAGCCAAAAACCTGACCGTTTTAATCTCATCACTCATCATTCACAAATCTTGATGTGGCTCATACACTCTCTTTTTATCAATAAATACATTTAAGGGCTCATAAAACCTGTACCTAATATGATAAAGTTTATAAATCTGGTGAACGTTTTAAGCTCCTTCGGACTAAATAGGCAGGTAGTTCCTGTGGGTGACAAGCCTCATCAGCTTAAGCCTCTTCTTTTCTTAAGCCATCTCGTCATTCAAATCGTGCATACTATTATCACTACATAGTATAAAACAAAGTCACTTTCCGCTGTTTGTCCCTATGTATGCCTAGATCTTTCAAACTACGCAACGGATTTTGATGCGGATGCTTTTTTTAATAGATAGAGTGATTCAAGAGGAAGGTTTATATGTATAATACATGCATAATATAGTAGAGGAACATTGATAATTTTAGAGATTTCTAATGTGATGTCATAAATAAACACATGTTTTTGCGCTTACATTGCAATCGCTGGCTGAACCCTACGAGATAGATCAAAATAATGTACTACAGTATTGTACACCTTAAAAAGGTATATGTCTATCTCTTAAGGATAACCCACAATCATTTTTATCCCGTGCGAAGCCGGGGCGGATCGCTAGTGGTATAATAAATTCAATTATAAGTTAACAGTACTCTACATATTTCCACATTTATAAAAAAAAAAGTTTTGAAATTGTTTTATGATCTCTATCAGCACTTCAGATATTTTTGAGTACCTTGGCCGCTCCGATATATTTTATTTAGTACCTGCTTAGCACTTAAGCTACAATTGAATAAATAGTCATCTGCGGTAACCTGTAAAGTTGTAAATAAGTACAAGTGGTGCAGTCGCTATCAAATATAAGTATGTATAGTTTGGCCAGGGCACAGAATAACTAACAGTACTACCGTACAGAAAATTCACTCCTTCACAAAAGGCAGATTTAGGTATAAAATTATACCTATACTCGCCGCTTCCAAGCAAAATTGAAACTTATAACCGCGCACGAACCGTGAATCTTCTTTGCGCGCCGCAGTTTTTTATGACCGAGCTGTGAGGGTTGTGACTTGACAAGTTTTTGTACCTAAAATACTGATTTATTATTTTTAAGATAAATATGTAGGAATTACAAACGTTGATTCTGTAAACATGAAATTTTTATCCGAAGATAGTATGTCTGATTCTCACGGAAGTAGGTATGCCACAGCCGTATTCTTTTGAAGATATGTCGATCAGTTCCTAATATTGTTTCTGGGCAACCAATATTCAATAAATTAAGGATGTTTATTTTAACTATTACCTACTAAGTAAGGACTTCGGAACCTTTCAATATCATACGGAATTTAATAAAATAATTCTGCTTCCTTGTTCTTCCGTTTATTCAGACATCCGTAAACAGAACAATATATTTTATACGGATTAGATCGAGATTTAGGTTTCGAAGCCATTGTGTATTTCCAATTTTGCTTGAGCGCCACGTGACACGACTATCGTGCGAGCCGAGCGGCAGCCCAGCGGCCATACGCCTGCCCGGGAGGCGCGCCGGCCAAATGTACCTAAACTGCGTAGTGACATCCCCCTGGCCAGGGATTGTTTTACTTCAAGCATAGACAGAGAAAATCATACTCTCTTACGCTAGTACCCTCGCTAACTAAAAACGGGATAAGTATAGCTTATTACTTCCACTGTTACTGCACTCTTTGGCCAGCCAGACCTATGCATTTTTGCTCCTTATTTAAAACTGTAAACATATCTTTAACGTCGACTGTATGATTATACATAACCACTTTATAGCTGCCATCATCATTACGCTTATGATGACGTTAATGAGGGAACGGCGACGGTAATGCTCGCAATTTGTACGACATGTCTCAGTTGTGTTGCACATATTTGTTAAAGTAGGTTCTAAAAGTTCCTCGTGTTCCTACGTAGCTGTCTCTCTCAGCTGCCTTCGTAACGCTCCATTTATTTGTAACGTAAGACAATTTTCGTCAGGTTTTACAAGACTGACCCCTCAGACAAATATTTGAAAACAACTTAACACATTTGCTACTCTTTGGAATGTTCATTTAGTGTCATTTTAAGATATGCTGCAATCAATCCTATGTAACAATCATTTAGATTTACCCCAGCCCATTGAAAGGAAAAATATAACTTGACGCCTTTGCCTAAAATAATTACACTCAATCAATGTGAATGGCATGACGTCTAGATTAGTATCAATTAAAATATGTAAGTAGGTTAGTAAAGTGGGTACCTACATCAATACGTAAGTAGTACAAAACTATTTGCCCAAAACGGCGTTTAGTTTGTCTCTTATATTAACTAAATTATCAGGTAGGTATCGATCTAAAAAATATAAAAAAATTAAACATAATTTTTGACAGCTCAAATCGGCCCACGCTGTCCTATAAACTCCCGCGCAGGATGTGAACAGAGTGGCAGGTAATTGCGCCGCTGTCAAAACATCCGACGACCTGTCAGATTAACCGTATCCGCTGAGAGTGCCGAGTCCTTTCGCAGCCGATGATTTTGAAGTGTGGGTACTGCAGGATTTCATGGCTTAAGCTGACGACCGCTAAATTTAGTGCTTCTTTTTGAATGTATGTATGTATGTATAACTTTATTGCACATATACAAGTAGGTATAACAACAGTAACATATATAAAATATATTCACAAAGACTTATCCCTGATAGCGATCTCTTCCAGCCAACCCATGAGAAAATGAGGAAGGATTAAATACAAACGGTGAAAGACAAGTAAAAGAGACCAATAAAAAGTTCCGAAACAAAATTCTGCAGCTAAAATACGCTTAAACTACATACATAATAATATAATATACATTACTATTCACATATAATATTAGACCACATACCACGTTCATATATAAATAAATAAATATTATATAAATATATTCGCAAAAAATATTAGTAGTCCACTGGCAACACATTCCACAATTTAACTGCATAAGCAGTGAAGGACCTATACGCGAGTGCTTTGAATGGATCTGAATTAGAAGCTACAAAAATAAGTACCTGAATACTTACTGTGTAACATGAAACAATGAACGCTTTATTACTTTTAGTGTGAATATGTGGGAATTATTATCTTAATATAGGTACGCAATCAGTATGGATCAAACGAAAACCAATGATTATGTTCAGTGAAAACTAATACATAGTTTCGGAGAAATTTCCAATTTTCTGTCTGTTTGAATTAACCCACACTGTATGCCAAAAGTTACCCATTCTGAAGAAATTATGGCTAAAAGTAACATTATTATTATTGATCTACTCAGATAAAGGGGCTAAACTAACTCCACATAAAATGCACCAAGTCAGAATCCTTTTCAAAACAAAAGCCGACTAGTGAACACACTAAAGTGCATACAGCTTATCTCTACGATTCCAGCTTAATAGTCGTCGAAAGGTTTTAAATTGTCTCTGCCCCTATCTCTATCTATCGGTTGTGTTGTTAAGACACATTTAACAACACAACCGATAGATAGAGATAGGGGCAGAGACAATTTAAAACCTTTCGACGACTATTAAGCGGTAGAATGTCTAGTCTTTAAATGGACTAAGAGCTGGCCTCGTCAGATATAACACAATAATGAGAGCAACGAAACCCTTCTAGTAAGATTGCAATACCATCCTTATTGCTAGATCCGGGCATCTGGCAGCTTTTAATGGGTGGAGGTCAGAGTGACAGATTAGTTCAGAGGGTGGAATGTTCAGAGGGTGGACTCGCCAGATTATCTGGCCGATAACTGGTTGGATACGCTACGGGTACGCGACCCCGGACTGCTCTAGCTTCTAGTGGCACACACCTCTCTATCTCCGTGGCACTGGGATCCCACCTATTCCCCTCCTAATCCCTTCCCCTGTCCCAATCTAGCCATTCTCCTAGAAACTAAGAATTCCCAAGGAGGGTTGATGTCAGGCAGGCGGCCGATCGTAAAATGTATGCCAAATCTTATACAACATGGGCACGACAGATGATAGTATATACGACAATGCTAGGGCGTACCCCGCAGGCGACGCGCAGGCGCAGCACCCGGCGGCTGCGAGAAATGGACGAGGGTTGCTGCACCAAGGACGGGGGCAGCGTAAGAAGCTAGTCCGGAAAGTAAGAATGAGGATAGCAAGTTGGAATATAGGTACGATGACTGGAAGAGGAAGGGAGTTAGCGGATGTTTTAGAAAGAAGGCGGATAAACGTGGCGTGTTTGCAGGAGACGAAGTGGAAGGGACAGAAAGCAAGAGAAATAGGGGCGGGTTATAAGTTTTATTATTGTGGAAGCGATGGAAAAAGGAATGGCGTGGGTGTAGTGTTAGACAAGGATCTTAAAGACAAGGTGATGGATGTAAAGAGAGTGAATGATAGAGTGATTGTCGTTAAATTGTTGATTGAAAATCTGATGTTTAATGTAGTTAGTGTGTATGCGCCGCAGAGTGGATGTGATGATAGTCTGAAAGAAAAATTTTGGGAGGATTTTGATGCTGTGATAACGGCAATACCAGAATGTGAGGAGATTTACATTGGAGGCGATTTTAATGGACATGTGGGAAGAATGAGTGACGGATATGAAAGGGTACATGGGGGTTACGGTTACGGAACCAGGAACCAAGAGGGAGAAGCTCTTCTGGAAGCGGCTTTAGCCTTCGACTTAGCCATAGTAAACACCTGGTACCAAAAGAGAGAACAACATCTTATCTCATACCGTAGTGGCCAACATTCTACGCAGATAGATTATTTTTTGATAAAAAGGAGCAAAATTCATTCGGCTAAAGACTGCAAAATAATACCCAGTGAGAGTTTAGTTTCCCAGCATAGGCTACTGATCCTAGATTTGTGCCTTAAAGTAAAACGTTTGCCAAGGAAATCTAAGCCTCCGCCTAGAACGAAATGGAATAGACTGACTGACAGAGAGTTAGCTGAAGAATTCCGAAAAAGGGTAGTCGATAAGATGATAGAAATGAGTGATATGTCGGAGATTAGAGTGAATGATTGCTGGAATGAGATGGCAGTATGTATAAGGAATGAAGCGAGGGATGTCTTTGGAGAAACAAAAGGGAAAGGGAAGATTGATAAGGATACATGGTGGTGGAACGAAGACGTGCGATTGATTTTGAAAGAAAAGAAGAATGCTTTTAAAGAATGGAAAAGTTCGGAATACGAAAATAAAAGAGATCAAGGAAGTAAAAAGTCAGCTTATCTAACCAGTAAGAAAAAGGCAAAGAAAGCAGTTGCAATCGCAAGGGCCAAAGTACAGGATAAGCTGTACGATTTTCTGGAGAGTCCACAAGGCCAGAAAGACCTTTATAGAATAGCTCGAGAGCGGGAGAGGAATGCAAGAGATGTAAATCACATGAAATGTATGAGAGACGAAGCGGGAAAGATTTTGACGGATGACGTAGATATAAAAGAACGCTGGAAGAGCTATTTTAGTAAACTTATGAATGAGGAAAATGACTGGAACGGAGTGCTAGAAAATGCTAGGAGTAACTTTGGCATGGTCAAAGAGGTGACTGTAGAGGAAGTGAAGATGGCAGTACAGAGTATGAAGAATGGGAAAGCGGTGGGGCCAGACGGTATACCAGTAGAAGTATGGAAGTTTCTGAAAGCGGATGGATGGAAGTGGCTGACTGTGTTCTTCAATAAGTTGTTGCAAGAAGAGGCGGTCCCTGATGAGTGGTGCAACAGTTCACTGGTGCCCGTTTTTAAGAATAAGGGTGATGTACAGGATTGCAACAACTATCGAGGAATAAAGCTCATGTCACATAGTATGAAGATATGGGAAAAAGTGATAGCGAGACGAATGAGAGAGGAAAGTGAGGTAACACAGAACCAATTTGGGTTTATGCCGGGCCGGGGAACCACGGATGCCATATTTGCGCTTCGCCAGCTGGGCGAGAAATACAGGCTTGCGCAAAAGAATTTGCACATGGTGTTTGTGGACCTGGAAAAGGCATACGATAGGGTCCCCCGTAAGGTTCTGTGGTGGTCTATGAGAGAAAAAGGGCTGCCGGTGAAGTATGTGCGGCTTGTTCAGGCGATGTATGATAGAGCTAGTACGAACGTCCGGTCTGAAGCTGGAATCACCGAAAATTTCAGTGTGGCTGTAGGTTTACACCAGGGATCGGCTTTGAGCCCATATTTGTTCCTCCTGGTTATGGATGCTTTGACATCGAGCATACAGGAGGAAGCACCCTGGTGTATGCTGTTTGCTGATGACATTGTGATTGTCGGAGAAAATGCACTTGAGGTCCAGAGCAGGCTGGGAAAATGGCAAGAAAAGTTGGAAAGTGTTGGATTGAAAATAAGTAGAACCAAAACTGAACACATGTTCTGTGACTTTGGTGGTCTATCCAGCTTTTCCCACATTGCCTTAGATGGTGTATTCCTACCAGTTTGCTCCGAATTCCGGTACCTTGGGTCATTAATGCAAGGCGACGGCAACATCGACCGTGATGTAAGGAATAGGATAAATGCGGGATGGATGAAATGGCGGCAGGTCTCTGGAACAACGTGCGATCCGCGCATGCCCCTTAAACTTAAGGGGAAAATCTACAAAACGATCGTGAGGCCTGTCGTAATGTATGGATCAGAATGCTGGGCGACGAAAGTGACAGACGAAAGAAGAATGCATGCTGCGGAAATGAGAATGCTGAGATGGATGTGTGGACTGACAAGGAAGGATCGGATTAAGAATGAGTATATAAGGGGAAGCTTGAAAGTAGCACCAATAACAGAGAAAGTGAAGGGTGGTAGGTTAGCATGGTTTGGGCATGTCATGAGGAGGGATGAATGTAATATAAGCAAAAGAATGTTAGATATGAAAGTAGATGGGCGAAGAGCTATGGGTAGGTCAAGGAAACGATGGATGGATTGTGTAAAAGAGGACATGAGGAAAAAAGGAGTGAGTGAGGAGATGACGGGAGATAGAGGAGAATGGAAGAAGAAGACATGGTGTGCCGACCCCACATAACGTGGGATAAGGGCAGGGAGAAGAAGAAGGTCAGAGTGACAGATTAGCAATACTTTTCTGTTAAAAAAATAATAGCAAAATAGGCAAAAACTGCTGAAGTTGTCATATTTATAGAGGACGGGGCCTGTATTTTAACATTAGAACAAAAACATTACGTAATGTTTCGGAAACAGAAACTGTAGGCGACAAACTATGAATTACATTATACGTCGTTTTGGACTACTTTCCCCCATCAGAAAGTTTTGGCAATGATATAATCTAATTATTTACGTAATTTCTCATAATACTGCATCAAAACCAGAACTCTAGGATTTGTATTCGTAAAGTGGTTTGAATTCTTGACCTCCACCACTTTACAGCTGCCAGATGTCCGGATCTAGAAATAAGCATAGTATTGCAAACTAACGAGAGGGGTTTCGTCGTTCTCATTATTGTGTCATATTTGACGTAGCTCTCTTCGTCTAAAAGTTTAGTCGCTAAGTAAACATCGTGATCATTATAAAACAACTGCAGATCTCGTCGAGCATTAAACATTTTTGACCAAGTAACAAATAAATTAACTGCCAGATAAAACTACCTGCAAAACATAGCACTTTATCTACCAGTTAAGCTTATTTGAAGATTGTGAAACGCCAGCGATTACTTTATTCGTCAGATAAGATAAGTGGCAAGTAGCTTATTCAGGACTTTACTTGGACATTGTGAAACAGGCCCTAAGTAGGTAACTGCTATCACCTGTCAAATTAATGTTATTATGATTATTTGTTTGGGGTAAAGCCATTGTTTTTTATACCTAATTAGTTTTTCCAAATTACATTAATGTTAATTATTTCTATTGCACTATCTATATTAATAGTTAGTTCTAGATAGAAAAACTTGTGGTGTTATTAGATTAATTATTTCCATTAGTAAACAATAGGGTTTTGTTTAATTGTTGTAACATAATACATTATATTATAATTTCACATTACAAAGACTTGACACCAGTGGTGCCCCGTCTAACTCGATTTCCGCCAGCTTCCCTATTTTCAGACAGTTTAGGAATTTTCCTTAGTATGTATATCTCAGGAAAAGCAAAGCCAAATTAGCTTAATTTTTTTTACACGCTAATCTAAATTATCTTTTATTCGACTCTATTATGCCCTTTATCTATACCAATTATGCACTTAAACGGAACACCAGAATTTTTGTTTCACCTTATATGTTCACTCCTTTGCTTTGTACTCTATGCCTAGCTAGTAGGCCATAGAGTAGACCTAGTAGAGCCATAAACTTCGTCGGCATAGATTAAAGAGTAATTACCGCCATTTCCACATGGAGCTGGGATAATATTTGTATGCACTATCACATATCCTGTATTCCATATTTTTTATCCGACCATTCAAAATAGGACTTTACGGTCTTTGAAATGTGGTAATTTCATATTAACTAAACGTGAAATATAAAAATATCACACATTTTCGTAAATAAAGAAATTAACTTGTTGTGAAAAGAGGGTACAGTTAACTGCGATAAAACTAGGTATAATAATTTTAAATAAAAAAGATCCGACTTCACTTAGCCTCCACCTTTCCAAAAGCAAATGCTCGAGCTACTGCAAAAAATACTCACACTATAGGTGTGCCTATAATAGTTGAAGAGTTCCCTCGATTTCTCCAGGATCCCATCATCAAATCCTGACCTGATTACATTGGGACCAATTGTGAAGTATTTTTATTTCTTTCATACAAAAAAAATAATTGCAAATCGGTCCAGCCGTCTTCGAATAATCGGTGAACAATTGACCATATTATTATGTAAATACATTTATCTACACTCATATTGTAAGTTCTCTACAACGTGTTCGAGAACGGTAGGCAATGGCTAGCATTACCACGACCGATTTTACTATGATAAGCTTCTTATCTGTGGCAGTAACGTAATTTTAACTTTACATGCTCAACTATTGATGTGTTATGAGTTTTGATAACATAATGTACACCTGCACGCTCCCGCGCGGCCGCCGACAGCCCGACTCGCGCCCGCGCGACCGCCGGCACAATCGAGTTGGCCATGGCGGTGCAATGGCGGCCATTCTATGGTTTCCGAATACGGCATTTAGAATAAATAATATGAGTGTAGATAAAGCAGTGTATGCAACTGTACGTAATTAGGCCTTAAAACACTCGTGTGATCTTATTATGAAACTCACCTGCGGCTCGTTTCATAAAACCACACTCATGTTTTAAGGACCCTTATTACGTAACAGTTACATAAACTACTAGTACATAAAAAAAAAATTGCACAAACAAACATCCCGACGAATTGAGAACCTCCTCCTTTGAAATCTTGAAGTCGGTTGAATATAGAAATTTTAGTCAGAAATTAATGCGCACTTCGTGATACAAGATAATAATGCAGGTGACCTTTATAAGGTCGGTCGACAAGTCGCTATTTCTGTAATAGAAGGTAAAGAGAGAGGTGACTTATAAACTAAAATTAAACAGACAAACAAGTGCATTCATAACATTAGTAAGTGTCCTAGATAACGTTAGTCAGCGGAAAAGGATGGTCGTAGTACTAAAATACTACGATAATAGGACTAGAATAGCTGTTCCTGTTGCATAATATCATTAATGGCACAACCTACGGAGTACAATGTATTTTTAATTTCTAAGTGCATCCTTATGCCTAATATGGAGCCTACGTACCACATTTGGAATCTCTAGAATCAGCGGTTCGGGCTGTGCGTTGATATGTCAGTCAGTTTCTTCTTTTATATATTTAGAAGAAGATTGCAATTTGGCACAAATACTTTCAAGAATTTTTATGTCCACAATATTAAATTTCAAAATCGATGCCATTGTCTTAATACGCTTTGTGATTTTTTAGGACGTTATTCCCAAAAAATCACAGAAACGACACCCATATGGATATTTAGACATTTCAACCCCAATGTACCCTAACAGGGGAGATAGTATTTCACGTACGCCACGTCGGATTTTAAAATCGTTGTTGTTTTCGTAATCAACACGACCCGATAAACCATAGAAACAATACCCATGTTGATTTTCAGACTTTTTGACGACATTTCCCCCTTTTAGGGGTTGAATTCTCAAAAAACCTGCAACACGTATTTACTCATTTATTGTTAGGAATACTTCTGTGAAGTTTCGAATAAAATAGACTAACTAATCTTGTTTCCCCATACAAACTTTGGACCCCCATTTCACCCCCTTAGGGGATGAATTTTGAAAAATCCTTTCTTAGCGCACCCCTAGACCTTATAAGGAACCTACGTGCCAAATTTGGAATCTCTAGAACCAGCGGTTTGGACTGTGCGTTGATAGATCACTATGTCAGTCAGTCACCTTTGAGTTATATATATATATATAGATTATATTATTATTGTATGTCACGTTTGTATAAAATTCTATTGTGACACAACCTCTTTGCTATATATACAAAGCTTGAAAAGGGTCCCTTTTGACTGAAGCATAGACAGTGAGTTACATACGTCTCTTTCTTACGGTAATAATCTGATCACTCCAAAAAAATGATATATACTTACCTTTATTTAATCTACCTATACTCGTACTGCTACTCCCAAAATTCGCTTGCCACATTATACGTACCAAGTTCGCTTGTCGTTGCTGGAAAAGTTCATACGGAATGAGGACTACCAGTTATGAATTTTTCGCTAGAGGCTCTAGTGTAGACGGAGGTCCTCGAAATGTCAAATGACATAATTAAGTTCGCTGAATTATTTCTAACTAGCTTTTGCCCGCGGCTTCGCTCGCGTTAAATTCGGGGTAACAAACCATACAAACTTCCACCCCCCATTTTAGGGAAGTGGGGGGTCAGAAAGAGACAAAAAGTAGCCTATGTCACTCTCCATCCCTTCAACTATCTCCACTTAAAAAATCACGTCAATTCGTCGCCCCGTTTTGCCGTGAAAGACGGACAAACAAACAAACACACACATACACTTTCCCATTTATAATATTAGTATGGATTTAACAATGTTGTGTATATTTTGCCATTTCAGGATATTAATTAAGGCAAATATGAGTTACGAGTCATTGAATATCAATTTAAAAGCAGAACTAAGAAAATCCTATCCCCCCTTTTTTTTACAAATAAAACGGAACTGCGCAACACTGCGGCGTCGTCGATAGTTTTAAAGTAGGTACTGTCTATTGTATTAAATATTATTTAAACGTAAAATTGGTTTACACAAACGTACTTAAAATAAAATCCAGCTATATTCAGGACCTATCTCTACAGTGGCGCCAACTGGTGAGTAAAAAACGGTAGCCCTCAAGAGTCAGGAAAAAAGGATTCTGCGACCGCGCGTGATACCTAAATGGACGAACAAAGTGAGGTCGCTTAGCAACACAAGGCTGTTAATTTTTATTTGGCCAAGGTTCTTGAAATGTGCTGAGATACCCTTTGACCTAATAACCTATATAATACCGTTGAAACGCTTGAAAAGTACCTACTGTAATTATACCTATGAATGTATTAGTGCGTTAAAATCAAGTGATTATAGACACACAGAAGATAGCGCTAATTGCACACTTAAGGTTTTAAGTGATTACAATCTCATGACTCTAATGAGTGGTGCTTGTAAATGTTTTATTAATGACAAGAACCATAGTGACATAATATTTGGAAAAAGAGATACGTAAGCTAATTTTGCATAGACTTAGAAGACCCGGCCCTACATAATTTTACTTTTACCATAGTGTATATTTATATTTGACATCATCATCATCATATCTAAAGAGAGGCTTTTTAAAACAACTGCAGCGCCATCTACGCGTTGCTTTGTGCGTTAAGAGTCCGGTTAAGTTTTTATTTTATTTCTCTCAACTTTTCGATACTATTTTACAGTTACTAATAAGAATACTATTGGTTTGTATACATTATATTGGAAGATAGTTTATTATTAAACTGTATAAGTGGAACATTTTTTCTTTTTACTAATATTAGCGATTTTCGTTTTCAAACCGTTACCGGACTCTTAATCCCTGTTTTATAACTCGAGTCAACAATTGTGATATGTACTCGTAATCGAAATCAAATCTTACGCCTTTGATTTCGATTACGAGTACATATCACAATTGTTGACGTGACTAACCTGAAAAGGATATTGAATTGCCTTTTGATTTGACTTATCATAATATTTTTTTTTAATCGAAGCTTAGCCGATATTAATATTTCATGGTCGGTGCTGACTGTACGTAAAAACTGCAATTAAGATTGCAAGCTGAATTCAGGTCAGAAACAATAGCTTATAATAATATTATGACTGCATTGCAGCTACTGTTCAATTCATTGAACCTATAAATCTAACTCGATTGAACAATAAAAGATTTGTTCAATCGATAAGAAAATCATGAACCAGTTTATAGGTAACGTAAATTCTGTCGCCATCAATGCCATTTTATACTTACATCGGGACGCCTGAGGTGTTCAAAATAATAGGTATCTGAATAAAAAGATATTTATTCTTCAATTTAGCCACATTAGAATGCACTTATGAACGTCAGAGAGAAAATAAACTACCACCGGTTCGAACCCTACACCTCTGACCCGAGAAGTATTATGACCGGCAAGAAACTCGGCGGGACTTATTTTTTCAAAACAGTAATACATTAGATTTTAAGATACACATCCTCTAATGGGGTCTCTAGAAGATCAAGCGCCTGTAAGTACGTAAGATTGTCAATCGCGATTGATGAATAAAATTGATAGAAATTTGATTGATGTCATCGATCGTTCTTTTCGCTTGTTACAAGCAGGCTTGTCAATGACGAACATAACATACATCTTGCTCTCGTCTCGGGAGTCGGGACCAAACGCTTTGTCATTTAAGGGTCTGCAAGACGGTGGCCAATAAGGCTGCCTACGGTCCGAGGTCACCCTGACCGTGGTTGGTGCTTCATACAATTTTGCTGGAAACAACTGTCTACACGGTCCGGTCCGTCCAGACCAAGGTCGCTCTGTCGGAGGGGCTTGTTGGCGACCGCCTAGTAGACGCTTTAATGCGTTGCCAATATACGCGTTGACCTTGGCTTGGCCGCTCCGATATTTCAGGTGACCGTACTATGTAACTAGATAATCTCGGGCCCAACCCATGAGCCTAACCTAACCCATTGTTTACGAGCTAGACTACTCTATTGATTTCTCCAGAAAGTTGCCATAATAGTCACAATACTAAGTAATTTCCTTTTAACTACACTGCGGGGCGTATAATTGACGTGCTTATCCATTTGATTTGATAACAGGATAAAATGTTGTGTTGTTTCATCGAGAGACGTCACAAAGTGACGTTTGACATCTGCAATGTCGTTATCGCACGTGTGAATAATGAATACGTCTCTATCTTTTCAATGGCAATGATTAAGATGACGGTCGATTGACCGGACGGTCGTCTTGTCGGTTAATCACGCCTAATTGCATCTTGATTGAACGTTTTCACGTTACGTTATTTTATTGAAGTGTGCAATGAAGAGTATTTGTATTGTATTGTATTGTTTTCATCTTTAAATGTGATTGAGCATATGCATGAAAAATATTTCATTGTGTGTGTTTAGAAAACACATTTAACAACGAAAAAATAAAAATATAATAGAATTGATGATGTCTCACAAAAAATGCATGCATTTTAAATACCACGACGGTGGCAAACAAGCATACGGCCTCCCTGATGGTAAGCAGCTAACGTAACCTATGGACGCCTGCAACTCCAGAAGTAATACATGCGCGTCGTCAATACACTAGGTCCTCTTTGAGCTCTTTGGCAACCTTACTCACCAGCAGGAACACAACACTATAAGTAGGGTCTAGTGCTAATCGATTATTTAGAAATATCTATACCAGATCGTAGTTAAAAAAAAACATCTATAAATTCAAAGTTACTGTATACTTGTACAGTCGGCTACAGAGAGATGTATCCACTTTTTCACCTTATTGCGTTGTAATAAGGTCCAAAAGTGACATATCTTTGTAGTCGACTGTACAATTAGCAGCAGAAGTAGCTAAGCTGGTGAAGAATTCAAAATAAACTCTTTAAGAGGCTGACAACACCCGATGACCTTCAAATTGACTTTACTCAAACAGTGTTTCAGCTATAACTACTTGTTTTGAGAAAGTAAAAAAAAATGTATGTTAATATTCGTTATATTTGGAAGAACTTCGTTGCGTCCGATACACGATTGGACGAAATCGGCTCGATAGAAAATAATTCCAAAGTTACATCTTAAAATAGCTTTAAACAGTTGTATGTCTTTAGTTTCTTGACTTATACGTCTGTAACTAAGGACAAAATTCCACCACACTAATACTAACTTCGTTGCCTTATATTTCTCAATTAATGCGTCGTTTTTTTTTAATTCATCATATTGCAAAATTTGCAATGAGCTTCCATAATAATCGTAACACAGTGTTTCTCTTTCTTTGCGCTGAATAAGATAGGGAGGGAATTTAGCTGTTGTCAGCCCCTTAAGGGGCCCCTTACGATTATTATGGAAGCTCATTGCAAATTTTGCAATATGATGAATTAAAAAAAACTACGCATTAACTGAGAAATATAAAATAACAAGTTTTTAGTATTAGTGTGGTGGAATTTTGTACTTAGTTACAGACGTATAAGTCAAGAAACTAAAGTCATACCACTGCCTTTAAGCTTATTTTAAGATATAACTTTGGAATTATTTACTATCGAGCCGATTTCGTCCAATCGTGTATCGGAATTCACGAAGTTCTTCCAAATATACCGAAAATTAACATATATTTTTTTAACTTTTTCAAAACAAGTAGCTATACTTAGCTGAAAAACTGTTCGAGTAAAGTCAATTTGGAGGTCATCGGGTGTTGTCAGCCTCTTGACTATCAGAACATTTTGAACTTCTATTGTATGACTTTCATACAGTCCGCAGTAGCTAAGCAGCTCAAGTGTTCAAAATAAGCTTGAGACGACTTTATTGTTAAGATAATAAGAGCGCGTGAAGGTCATTCTGAACACCTGAGCTGCTTAGTTACTTTTGTTGCAGACTGTACACAGCATCTGTATAATGAACGACTTACAACCCACGTCCCACAGGAACAAAACAAAACATGAATGCTCATTCATTAAACTGGTCCATACATCATAAGAGACGGCATGGCAAATTTAAGGACTCTTAACATGCCATCTGTAATGCTACGCCCTTATCCTGAAAGGACTAAAGCTCAATTTGGAGTGGGATTATTAAAAGATCTGATCTTCACTACCTGTCAAGGGTTGAGATAGTGAGATTCAGATAGTGTGGGTGTAGCTATGGATTTATGAAATAATTATGGATACCGCGTCGCTGAGATAAAACTGCATCGCACACTCACATTCACAGGGTCAGGCGCAAATTTCGTCGGTCATCGCGTACCGGTACTTGTGATATGGTGATTTATATGAAGCATTGTGAATGTCAGCTGCCGTTCCGTTGGCGGATTATAAAAATCTGCTGCTGGCTTGTGGTCCACAACTGAGCGCTGAGCGGTGATTGGTTCATACCAGTGAGTGCGTGCGGTACGTAGCGGCTTTTCACGGTATCAGTTTTGGTCTCAACGGCGCGGTATCCTTTTTTTTATAGATCCACGGGTGTAGCATTAAGAAGTTATAAATCTTTGAAAGCTCTAATTATTTTTTCTTATCGGATATATGGGAGATTTTTATTTAATTAGCAGATAAGGCTTATTTATCGGTTTGGAAACTTTGAATTGACTTTTATAGTGTTTCCTGTCCTGTGTCAAATTGTATGAGGTTTTATTAGTATAGTTTACAAGGGTGTCAGATACAGAGAGAACTTTTTTTACACCACGTATTCGTATACGGGCTTTTTCTTCCCTGCTAGGAGGGAACAAAGTTGCTCTTTTCTGTTCGAGGACATTAGTTTTTTTTTCATTCAGTCCGCTATTACAAACAAATTTCTTATTAAATTAATCGATTCTTTATAATCAAAAAGCACATATAAAGTTAAAATAAATATGATTCAACAATAACATTTCTATTTTTCTCTAAGGTGGTGTGAAAAGCAGTATGTGTCACATTGGAGCAAAACTATTTTCAACTTGGGCGTTAACACTTGAATCCCTCGCTACGCTCACGAGTCTACTTTAGAATCCCTCGCTATGCTCGGGATTGTATTATAGACTCCATCGCTTCGTTTAGGATTCAATGCACGCCCTCGCCGTAAATATTTCATTTTGCTACCTTGTTGCACAATCTACTATTGTCGAATAGGGGTTATCGAACAATACCTGTATCTGTCAGTGTAGTAGGTACCTGCGAATTCATACTTTATGGTTAGACCAACCATCAAAATTCTGGTTATCAATTCACCTCTATTTTTTGTGCATAAGGACAGCCTAACATGCCAACTGAGGCAAATATATATGTGCAATGGTTATTGAACCGTCTATAAAGATGATCAATACATATAAATGTGTATCTCCTGACGCGGTTGACAGCATAGTTGGCAGCTATTACAATCGTATTCTCATCGCGGTTCATACTACAGTCATTTTACGGGCGGCTAGTATGGGGAATTGGAAATAATTAATAATAGCTAATATTTTTAGTATAACGGATATATCATGATACTAGTATTATTTAGGCAATGAAATCCTATAAAATATCGTTATTCGGTAACCGCCAATGATATGTACACACATATTACAAGCGTTTTTCTTGTGGGATTTTAATTAATATATCGTTTCTAAGTCTTAAAATGTTTAAGAACAAACTACCACTTATTACTATTTGTTTCCAACGAATAAGGATATAATATATCGCCCGCGCCGTACATTTTGTAAATTATGTGGTTTTACATGGACACGGTTTCTTGTTTTTCGCTTTCAACAGAACACGGAGAAAAAAGTCTCGTCCATGATACCAAAATACTGTAATCTGAACGAGAAAATCTAGTAAATTCTGGGACAATTGTTCATATAGTATAAATAACTAAACCAATCTGTTTAAATTCGTTGAGCTTAGTGAACTAATTATCTTGTAATTGCCACACATTAAAATAGCGTGTATTACTAGAATATTTAGTAATCATAACACGTGGATCGTACTAATAAATATATATTTTTTGCGGAACTTAATAAATGATATGTAAACTTAACAATACATTCTTGTAAAAGTAACACATTCATTAAGTATGATGAAATAGTTATATTGTAAGTGTCACACAGTCAAATTGTGTGTGTTACTAGATTATTCAGTATTTATAACACATGGAGTGTCTAAATAAGCAATATTTATTGTAGATATTAATAAAAGTTATGTAAACTCTACAATAAATTCTTGTAAAGGCAATAAAACTTTAGTTAGTCCAAGAATATGTATCGTTAAGAATACAAGTCATCTGATTTATGTTACATTGCCTTTATTTATGCAAACTTCATTAAATGGTTGATGGAAGAAGAAAATATGTTACAGCAACTGCATTTATGGTACTATCTAATAAATATACAATTGCGTTAACGTGTTATATTGTTTATCGGTACCTATTAATTTGTGTGTGCACAGTATAGACAACTAACATTTCTTGTTAATTTAAAAAAAGGTTCGTTGTCTATACAAGGTGGTATAGTAAGGACTTAAGGCTGAGCCACGCCAGATGCGTGTGCGTGACGTGCACGTAGACGTGCGCGTGGCGTGCGCGTTGTAAAGTACGAATCCTTATAAGAGATGCCACACCGCTTGGCGCGCACAGGTAACACGTCTCCCATGCGGTGTCATCTCTTATGAGGATTCGTCTTTTACAACGCGCACGTCACGCGCACGTCTTTGTGCACGTCACGCACACGCATCCGTAGTGGCTCGGCTTTTAGGCGGGATGCAAGTTGCTAGGACCAGTTCCAGGAGACAGAAGCTTGAGTTGAGAGTTGAGTGATCTGGAAGTAAATAAAACATTTATATAATGTGTATGCTTTATCTTGGTATAAATATTAATTCCTACAATAACAATTGCATCTACGGAAAGTTATACAAAAACCCGGTTTAAAATGGACCATATCCGTCGACGTTCCTCAAACCCTACTGATCGGGCCCCTGCATTGAGTCTGGCCTTCCATTCAGCTATCCACGATTGTATTATCGAGTTAGCTTGTGGACCTGAGTCGTGGAACTTCAAAGCAGGGGGTTTCCTGGACTTCAGTCTGAGGGCCTTAAGCGTGTCGAGGTCTTGATGGATGGGCAATTTAGTGTTCGCACGAATCTTTGCTATTTCACGATCCAAGCACTTTTCTCGTCGGCAGTTTGACGCTAGGATGTAACTGAGCGCTGGTAGCCAGTGAGTGGGAGTGGGTTTGAGGCATCCGCTGATAAGGCGCAACGTGTGGTAGAGACTGCTGAGCAGTACTCAGCAGACGAGAACACTAGTGAAAGCGCAGTTGTTCGGAGTGTGGCTGCGTTGGCACCCCAGGTGGTACCAGTGAGCTTCTGAATAATGCTGTTCCGGGCCTTCAGTTTTTCCGACAGGCTGCTTAGGTGCTCTCTGTAGTTGAGGCTTACCGTAATTACCACCCATAACAAAGTGTAAGTACTGGGTGGGAATACCCCTTTTCTTTACAAAACAAATAATTAGTAAACTTATTACGGCACTACTGGTCAGAACAGAACCCACTTAAAAAGAAAAAAAGAACATTTCTAAAGAAACGACTTGGACTTATTTAAACAATTAATCTTCAATTCAAATAAAAATCTTTTAATGTCTCTTTTTGCACTAAACTTGGTCCTAGTTCTTTGCACGATCCACGCACGATGACGATAATCACGACAATGGCCGCCGACCGAAACCGGAGCAACGCCGCGCGCAGTGACATTGCGTTTCGTTACACAAGCGAAACATTTATTTATACGAACTATTTTTTTTTTAACAGAATTATTTGTTCGATATATATTACGAGAATATTATTGTAATATTTTTACAAAAACCGGAAAGTAACGCCAGCTATATCAACTAGCATTCACTACGATACAAAATGGTGCTTAAAGCGCTCCGACATGGCGTTTCGTTACACAAACGAAACACAAATTTATGCTAACTAAATATTTTTTAAACAGAACTATTTGTTCACCAGTATACATTACGAGAATATTATTGTCATTTCTTTACAAGAGCTGCAAAGTAATACCAACTTATAAACCAGTCATATAAACTATACTGCGATAGCATTCACTACGATACAAATAGTAAAGCGCTTCGCGACTGCATTGAGTTGACGACTATGCACACATATTTATACAAACTTAATATTTTTAAACAGAACTCTTTGTTGAGTATACATTACAAGAATATTATTTTTATTTTTTACAAGAGCTATAAAGTAATGCCAACTTATAAAAAAGTTACAACAAGTATACTGTCATAGTATTCACTACGATGAAGATTGTAAAGAGAATTTTTAGTTTTTTAGCATTACAAGAAGCTTCTTGTAAATATAATTATTGTAACGTTTAGTCAATGAATTGTAAAAAAAACTAGACTTCTCGTAAATATCATTAAACAGAACTATTTAGTGCATATTAATGTTTGAATAGTTCTATTGAATTCAAGATATAGTAAACGTAAAAATAGAGTAGTTTACCTTACAAGATTGTAGTATCGGTTACAATAAATCTATTTTACTATTCGTTCTGGTAGTATTGTTGGAATTTTTTCTTTCCGTGAAAGAAGACTTAAATACCGTCATGTTTACAAATAAAAATAATTGATATTATTGTAAATAAAAATATACAATTTTTTTATATATATGTTTTTTTACCCATTTCACTACTTCCGGGTAAAAAGTTTGTAGGATTTTTCATATATTATCTATAAATATCCCATAAGAATGAAACATAAAAAAATCAGGCTATTATAATTTAATGTTTGACGCAACCGTATCTTTACTGTAAGTATTGTCATACGCTATCGGTCTTTATGCTCACTTGATCTAAAGTTACCTATTAGGCGCTGTAATATGTATATTATTATGTTCATACAATACAACCGGCGGTTACACCAAGTGTCTACTGCGCCTAGTAATAACTCGTTGCTTCCGTTAATTCTCGTATTTTAAATGTAATGCGATAGACCTCTAACCTACACCTACCAAATTCCTGTTCCGAGTGTTCCTATTCTCACTCGATCTACAATTAAGTCTCGCGGATGCAATTCGCAGCTTCCTCCGAGCCTATTAAGACCAATTTAGTATTTGCCAAAATTCAATGATTACTATGAGCCTTATTGCAACGAAATAAAGTCTATCAATGGTCAGATAATAATGTTCATGTTATACCGCGAATTTCGGTGAAAAGTTCTAACAATTGACGATCGGACTGTAATCATAGGCGATGATAGCGCAGTCATTTCTGCGAGATCTTATAACACTTAGGCCTTATTACCTGTTGTTATGGTTTACATTTGATTGTCGTGATTAGTGATACGTCTTTTTTGTAGTTCATCATAATGGACCATGACGCTTGTTGGTAGCGCGTTTAAAGGTATGAAAGGATTCGCCAATTTTATTTTTAGCCTTCGTGATGGTGTGCAAGGAAGTTTTTGCTTGCGGGCAAGAGCTGATGTGTGAAATCATGATGAATGAATGAATGAAAAAGTATATTTAGATATCAGTTGATACCTTTGAAACATAATAAAAAGGTAAGTATGACTTACTTACACAATATTATAAAGTCTGTGCGGAATTGCGGCATCAACGTTACTCTGCATCCGTAGGAAACACCTAAGACAACACGTGATCCCTGATGGGTGGTGCTAAAAGAGTAACAAACTTGGCGCTGCACTGTCCCATCTAAACCTCGTAGCACTCACTGGGTTTTCTTCATCTGCATTCCCACTACTACTACCCGAGAGTAGAAATGCCTATGTAGTGACATGTAGCCATACGATAAATAAAATAAATAAGTCTGTGCGGAATGAGAAGATAGGGGAATTAATTAATATCTTGATTAATACTTTTCTATCTTACTCTATGGCTTAGATAGAAAAATCCAGGACATCCATAGGTATTCGTTTCTTTTTATTTTTTTTAAATCAATAGATCAAAAGTACAAAACAATTAACAATATTATGTTACTCGCCAAACTGCGATAACAGTTTGTCGGCGAGACATGTTACGATCTATTGGGCCTCAGACACTACTTATATTTTCCTATGATTGAGATAAGGCAAAAAGCAGGCAAAATATGATTAATAGGCACATGATTATTGGATGAGCCCTAATTGGGAGCCAGACAGACGACCCTAAGTTAACTCAACTCATATTCGCCTACATTCCTCATACAGGATGCCATCGTTTATTCCCCGGTAGAGCCCAATTGAGCGCAATCTGGCGCAACACTGCACAAAATTAAGTGTAATCGGACGGCTGACAACATTAGGGTAGATGTTTAGTAAATTTTTAGAGAGATACATGTAAGCGACTATATTATTTGAGACAACATATATATGCCTTCTGGCATAATAACAATGGCAACATTTTATTTTATAGTCTTCATTAACAAAACCGATTCACCAATTAGTTAGCTTTAAAATTAATGCCATTTGCTTTCTTCTACCACTTTTCGTTGCAACGTAAAAATATTTACAGTCCATATTCCTACGTTATTCGACCTGACGATCCGACGGTCCGTTAAGGGAACAAAAGCCTCAACAATACTGTCAAACAATACTGACGGCGCGGATACTGTCAGTATGATTGTTGTAATTAATGACGGGGCTGGCCCGCGCCCGCGCCACGCCTACGCCTCACAATGAAAATGAGAAAGTACAAGGATGAAGATAAAACTCGATAAAAGTATCAGTAACAAGGCACTTACTGTTTATTTGTTTCTATCTTTTTGGTATTTATGACGTTCTTTAGAACGGGAATCAGTAATAAAAAAAAAACTGAGACATAAACAGTAGTAAACATCTTTCAATAAAGGGCAGTTCCACTGAGCCAGCGCATACTTGGTTAGAATCCGATGGATATCATTAGCTTTCATCCGAAAGATGTTGAACAAGTATAAAAATCCCTAACGATTGGAGCAACCGTTTCCTTAGTAGAATCCGACCAAACTATATTTTCAATCCAAGCAAACTGCTAAATACGCTACGTCGAGTTTGGCCCACCCTTGGCTTTGGTAGCACTAGGTACTTGGTGTAGACGGACTCTAATCTCATTTAAACCACATAACGGAATGCGATTAAACCCACAAATTAAAATTGGTTCCATAAGTTTACAGACATTTTTAGCTATGTTTTATAGATTAGATCATTAATTAGACAACCTAATCAAAGAGAGTTTTTTTTAATCGATTACAGCGGCATCTGTACGTTGCTTTGTCATCAACCGACTTGATTTATTTATGTTCACCGATTACCTATTCAAAGACGGCTGGACCGATTTGGATTTTTTTGTTTGATAAGGTATACTTGATATTTGATCCAATTGTCACCAGGTCAGGATCTGATGATGAGATCCTGGAGTAATCGAGGGATCTCTTCAAATATTACAGCGACACCTACAGCAATTCAAGTATTTATTTATTTATTTACAGTAGCTCGAGCATTAGCTTTTGGAAATGTGGAGTCTAAGTGAAGTCGGTTCTTTTTTGTTTAAAATTATTTCATCTTTATTTGTCAATTACAATCAACGTCCGTCACAGTCTAAGGCGCCCGTATAGGTTAATTTACACGCTAACATCATTACAGCTATCGAACTGACTAAGAAACACTTACACTTAATCCTAATCTTGCGATTAGGATTAAGTGTAAGTGCGGTTATCATCGTCGTACGCGCATGTAAATAATGACTCATTAACGCCTCCAAGGTCAATGTCATGCGTCCACGCCATTGTTTTGTTTTAATACATCGCAGACTGACACGGTACCCCAATTCGTTCGTTCTTACTTCTATTTGCCTCTATCGCTCTAATAAAGTTTCTAGACAACCTTTTTTTTTTGTTTTTTTGTTTGTAAGAGTAAAATAGTTAAGAGTGACCCACGGTTATTTAAATTTTAATAATTTAATAACCGATCAGTGCAGCAAAACATTTCATAAAACTACTACTTACTTTTATCAAAAAACTTACTGGTTACGTTATAAAGAAAATCTTGAAGATTATACTAAGTCTTACAGTGTGGGACCTCAACTTTTTAAATTATGGTGATGGTTAACTGCCTTGTAACTTGACCGTTTACTATTGTGAGCTATTTTAATTGGTTTCCCTTTATTACTTCCACGGTCCCTGTGGTTACTTACATTGATGGTGATGTGTATAGGCGTAGAAAAATACCGTTTGAATTGACTATCTATTCGACCTTTCGGGATGTTAAATAGACAATCTTGGTTCCATTTAAATTCTTCTTTGATTTTTACAGTTATTGTTACATCGATACGTTTAATTCATGTTCTATTACCCAACTGGTTGGTTTTATTTCCAATTTTGAAAACATAACAATGTTTTACTCATTTTGCCAGTGATTAAAGCCTTTTGTATTCTTATGTTACATGCAAAATGCATAATATATAAATAATAAAAAAATAATAAATATTATGGCACAATCTTACACAAGTCAACTTAGTCCCACAGTAAGCTCAATAAGGCTTGTGTTGTGGGTACTAGACGACGATACAAGTAATAAATATATACATATAAATACTTAAATACATAGAAAACATCCATAACTCGGGGACAAATATCCGTGATAAACGCACCAATAAATGCCCTGACCAGGATTCGAACCCGGGACCTCCTGCTTCATAGGCAGGGTCACTACCGCGCGGCTAGGCTAGGAGGCCTATAAAACATGTAATAGATCGATTAACGGATTTGAACACTTCTTAAATTAATTCTTGTAAATTTTATCTTGTTACCTAATTCTAAATAACCAAATCTGATAGATAAGAACAAAGTTAAATATTCTTCGTAGACAGATAAATAATCAATTAATCAGGCAGCAAGTTTATTCTCGAAAGTCAGTACCTCTATGACACTGAGTACGAGTAAGTATAAAGACTTCTTCCCGGATGAGTTGCTACATCCAATACATCTTTATAGTAAGTAGAAATACACTATGATTACAATACATTATTTATACCAGTTAAATATTAATTCAATTTCTACAATAAACCTTGTCTATAAATCTCGTGTTCATCATCTTATATTGGTACCGGTATCTCCACATGCTAATAACAACTACCGTGTATGAAGCGAAAGCTGAAAGATTTACGATAGTTTTTATAGGAGTGTGAATGCAAATGTCGAATTAAACCTCTTGTGCGAAGCTGTGCCTGCGCTCTTTACGATTTAGGAAGGCTTTGGGTAGACCGGGGGAAGATGGTTTAGGCGAGAAAACGAGTATACACGTAACATAGAAACCAAGCAAGCATTAGTACAGAATAAGTAATAGTACAAGTACAGAAGATTCTCCTCCCTGAATCTGACAGTTAGCTACAGAGACGAAAAAGTTAGCGGTCATTCGCTTTAAATAAAATATAATTTTAAACAATAAACCGACTTCGTTACAATGGGACCAACTGTCAAGTATACTCTTTCGACTGAAAATCGATGTCATATACTTCAGAAAAAGTGACCAAAAGTGAGTTTTTTCTGAAGTATATGACATCGATTTTCAGTTTATATATAGTAGTGTAACTACTTAAAAAAAAAAAAAAAAAAATATTGAACAAAATAATTTGATTTGCTTCAAGATTTATACTCTTTCGAACAAAAAAATAATTTTCGAAATCGGTCCAGCCGTCTTCGAATAATCGGCGAACATCAACAAAAAAAAACAAAGATCCCGACGAATTGAGAACCTTCCTTCAAAAGCTTGAATTCGGTTGAAAAAAGGGTTTTTATCGTGCTTCATATAGTAGTGCGTTCATATGTACGGTCACGTCCATCGGGATGCATGTATCTGTCTCATTGAACGGGATCATACATGTGAAAGCGCCATTATATCGTGGACGTCGACGGCAAAATAAAAATGCGTCCATTAAGTTTCCAATGTCTTATTCGGACTGAAAGAGTAAAGAGCGCATATGAACTACAACGAAGAGCGATTTATCAGAGTGTGATCCATCTCTCCCGTTTTTACCCTAAGGGTTTCTCCTAAGACAAATAATAAATAGAAGGATTTAAAAGTTAAAGTAGCTTGTTAAATGTAATAGCTCGATTATTCACAGCGTTTTCATTATGTTTCTTTCAAGAAAGCAAATGGCCTATTACTCTTGCTTTTTAACAAGATGTTGCACGCGAATCGTACATGCTAGACGCGGAGAAATGTTGTCTCGTTTCGTCTTTACATTTTATAACTTAAAGTAGTTGTCTACTCTAAAAATCCAGAGCTCATAATGGGGCTAAAACATACGCGGGTAAAAAGGACCCTTATGCCTTACTCCGGAATCAAGAATCTATTTCTGATTATGTTAGGTACTGGTTCTTAAGCCCATGTACGAGAACTTAAGAACCATAAAATGAATTCAACGTCGATTATGCAAAAATAATTTAACACGGTGCATCCGTAATTTACCACCAAGCCAATAAATAAGCGATTGCAATTCATTTCGATTCCCGTTCTTAAATGACGTAAAAAAACTCAGAATAAGACGAATGTGGGTAAAGGAATTAGCGGGCAAGAGTAATCAAGAAGGCGGATTCCATCCAGAAATATCTATACAAATTTCTACCTTATCCCTTTGTAGGAAAGTCGATAAACGTATACATGATTGTGACTGCTCAAGCTTGATTAATCGTTTGCCTTTAATAAAGCAATTAGTCGGCATTCACACTGGCCCTCGGCTTTTTACAAATTAATGTATTATTGTGAATTCTGGGAATTAATGCTATAAATCATGAGAAGTCTTTACGTATGAATTGTTAATACAAAGGATATCCCACTTCTGATAAGTAATTTGCCTATTTAAAGGCTGGCTTCTGGCTGTTCTTTTTACATAAAAAACATAAACAATGTATCTCCTACTAACTAAAATATTCTAATAAAACCGACAACAGTTTGATAAACATTAACAATCTTTGTATTAAAAGTAAATTCTTACAAGTATAAGCAGCAATAATATGTGACGTTATCATGGTTAGGGTACCACTTTGTCGCTTATGGATTCCGAGATATCACTGATTTTGTTAATCAACTCGAAAATAGTGAAAAATAATACGGTGTATTGATAAAAAGTTAAACGTTTCAACTAAAAGTAGGAAAAAAACACAGTCAAAGTTTACCGACTAGGGTACCACATTGTCGCTCATAAGCTTGAAGTAATATCGGGGCCATTGGAAAATGTAGTAACACGTGTTGTCTAAATCTCAGTTTACTCCCATCCATTTGCTTGACAGTTCGTAACTCAGCTGCCCGTTACGTTCACTTAGCTTTATGTTATGTTACCCTTTTAACAATAGTGGTCAATAAGCAATAATTATTAAGACAAAGCAAAACTCTCTATTTTAATCTGGCCTAAATCAATCATTTAGATACAAAATATATTAACAAAATTCATATTATGTTAGTTTATTCAATTGGATTGTTATAAATAAATAAATAGATCACATAGGATAGTAAAATTATGTACAACTAGCTTTTGCTCGCGGCTTCGCTCGCGTTAAATTCGGGGTAACACGGTTCCCCTTTGCCCCCCGGAATGCTCCATACAAACTTCCACCCCCTATCTTAGGGAAGTGGGGGGTTAGAAAGAGACAAAAAGTAGCCTATGTCACTCTCCATCCCTTCAACTATCTCCACTTAAAAAATCACGCCAATTCGTAGCCCCGTTTTGCCGTGAAAGACGGACAAACAAACAAACACACACACTTTCCCATTTATAATATTAGTATGGATTTTAATGTGCGTTGCGCCCAGACCGTCTTATACGCCACGAATATGCTGCTCGTTGCGCACGCGTTCCTCTAGCCGGAGAGCTAGCAACGGAAATAGGTTTGCTATTATATAGAGAAATTAAAATTTCTCTAGTTAGTGTGCCATACTATCAATTTTAATAATCCGGGTGCCTGGCAGATGCTTCGAATACTGATTAATTACTAACAAAAACTTAAATATAATTAAGGGGAGGGATATAAGTTAGTGACAAATCAAAACTTTTTAACAGAAAATATAGTTGGCTTGTATTAACAAGCTTCTGAGGGACAACCGTATAGATAATCAGTTAATACTCGTACAAAGTCACCAATCTCTCAATCAGACGTAAGAATTTAAATGACTTGGCGTCAGCACTTACGTACCCCTAGGTGCGAGGTTGAGTAGTGTAAATCATTTTCATAATGATGTTAAATGCAAATTATTACTTTAATAAGTCTTAATAATAAGTTTGATCTCATAAGTCATAAGGCGACAATGTGGGACCCTAAGGAATGTTAAACTAACAAACTTGATCTAAATTAGTAAAGCTGACGAAAAGACTGTTATTTGTTATAAAATAAGTTATGTTGTTGATTTATAATAATATTTGTATTAGATATATGCACTTATAGTGCGCACACCATGTTAAATAATGGAAGTAGAATTCTTATTTCTCTAAACTTATGAATAGCGACAATGTGGTACTCTAGATCACTTTACATACAAAAAAATCATGTTAAAAGTCTAAACTTTGAAGTCACTTTTTTGATAGAAAACTACATTACTTTTGTGTTTAATTACACTTGATCGTTAGTTTTGTTCCTAAATTAACGTAAACTATGAGAATTAAAAATTATAATGTTGATTTTTTGTTTTATTATTTTAAAAAATTATGCCTTGAGATATGGTTGTTTCATTATTTTTATTATAAACCTTACCTACATCATATTCAGAAATCAACATAAGCCAGCTGAATATCTGTCGATTTTGAGTTATATAAAATATTTTATTTTTGATTCTTGACTCTACACCCTACGTGCATTATTATTGTATATAACTCAAAGGTGACTGACTGACTGACTGACTGACATAGTGATCTATCAACGCACAGTCCAAACCGCTGGTTCTAGAGATTCCAAATTTGGCACGTAGGTTCCTTATAAGGTCTAGAGGTGCGCTAAGAAAGGATTTTTCAAAATTCATCCCCTAAGGGGGTGAAATGGGGGTCCAAAGTTTGTATGGGGAAACAAGATTAGTTAGTCTATTTTATTCGAAACTTCACAGAAGTATTCCTAACAATAAATGAGTAAATACGTGTTGCAGGTTTTTTGAGAATTCAACCCCTAAAAGGGGGAAATGTGGTCAAAAAGTCTGAAAATCAACATGGGTATTGTTTCTATGGTTTATCGGGTCGTTGATTACGAAAACAACAACGATTTTAAAATCCGACGTGGCGGACGTGAAATACCATCTCCCCTGTTAGGGTACAATGGGGTTGAAATGTCTAAATATCCATATGGGTGTCGTTTTTGTGATTTTTTGGGACGTTAATTAAGAAAATGGCATCGATTTTGAAATTTAATATTGTGGACATGAAAATTCTTGAAAGTATTTGTGCCAAATTGCAATCTTCAAAATATATAAAAGAAGAAACTGACTGACATATCAACGCACAGCCCAAACCGCTGGTTCTAGAGATTCCAAATGTGGTACGTAGGCTCCTTATAAGGCATAAGGATGCACTTAGAAATAATTTTTAAAAATTTACCTCCTAAGGGGGGAAATGGGGTTCAAAGTTTGTATGGGAAACGAGATTAGTTCAACTATTTTATTGGAAACTTTACAGGAGTATTCCTAACAATAAATGAGAAAACAAGTGTTTCAGCTTTTTTGAGAATTCAACCCATAAGGGGGAAATGTGGTGACAAAATTTAAATATCAACATGGGTATTGTTTCTATGGTTTATCGGGTCGCTGATTACGAAATCAACACTTAAGGGGGTGAAATGGGGGTTGATAGTTTGTATGGGGAATTCTTAAACGTTGAACCAATTTAGATGAAACTTGGTATAGAAATAGTTTGTGTACCGGGAAACGACATGGGACAGTTTTTATCTCGAAAATCAATCTTTAAGGGGGTGAAATGGGGGTTGGAGGTTTGTATGAAGATTTTTTTACCGCGAACCGATTTAGATAATTTTGTTGTGGATATAGTTTGAGTCCCAGGAAACAATATAGAATATTTTTTAAGCCGAAAATCAATCTTAGAGGGGTAGAAAACATGTTGGTAGTTTGTATGGCGAATTATTAACCGCTGAACAGACGATTGAAATGAAACTTGGTACATATTATATAGATTGAGTCTCGGTAAACAATATAGGATAGTTTTTATTTCGAAAATCAACCCTCTAGGGGGTGAAACGGGGGTTGAAAGTTTGTATGGGAAATTAATAACCGTTGAACCTATTTAGATGACTTGGTATGGAGATATGTTGCGTTCTGGAGAAGGATATATAATAGTTGTTATCCCAGAAGTCATTCCTTAAGCGGGTAAAAAGGAGGGTGGATTACTAATTCCACGCAAATGAAGTCGCGGGGAAAAGCTTCTATTCAAGAGTAGATATCTGTATACCTGTATATCTGTATCATTATCTCTCGGTAGTAAGTCGTTGATGGCGTAACAATTAAACAATTATTGCAATAATTTCTTTAAAATAAAGAATGAGGGAACCGCCGTCTTCAAAACGTGGTATACCGAAACCTCCAGAATGTAACGAATACTTTTCCGAAAACCGCTTCTAAATCAGTTCAGCGAACGCAAGATGATCGCGGACAAACATACATTCCTACATACAAACATACGAGTCTAACTGAGAACCTCCTTTTTTAGTACTTTTAGTACGCGGGCGAAGCCGCGGGAAAAAGCTAGTTATTTCTATAAAATGTAAAATGTTAGAGACAACATATGATTTGTCGAGTAATATAATGTATGTGGAACATTTTAAAACCGCTATCTCCATAACTTCAACCTATAACTAGGTTTTTTAGGCTTTCAAACTTTAAACTCGAATATTTCTAAACAGTACAAAGATATGTTGAAACTTCAAAAAATTATTAAAAATAAAAATACTCAACATAGCGATTTCGTTCTTTTTGCATATGAAGGAGAATGTTTTGAACTATAAGGAAGTACTAATAACTCAATACCGACAATATATTACCTTTACCATGACAATGTCACATATACCTAAACTGATTTACAAAACCACTGCTTAGACTGAATGGCAAATTGATCCCGTAGACATTTTTAGGAGACTCCTTCTAGCGTCCAAGTACTTAGCAATATGTCACTAAGGAATCCAAAAACCTTCATGCCTTTTAAAGAAGCAATTTGCTACCATTCTCGGGAGTGATAAGAAGTTTTAGCGTGCTGTGCTATGCAACAAAAACTGTTAGTTAACTGACCGAGAAAGCTGATGTCTGATAAAAATGCCACTTGTGATCGATTTGCGTAAGATTTCACTATAATGATGGTAATGAGAGAAATGCCCATAAGCACTCACTAGGATTTAAGATCTGATTTGAGGTTATCGGACCGTATATCGAATCTGCCTCGTTATTTTAGATGTATTTATTGGTGGTAATTAGAATTTTATAGTGTATAAGTCAGTTTGAGAAACTATCAGTATAATCAGAATCAATTATCTTCTTTAACTGCTTCCTTATCCACTTTCTTCAATTACTTACAATAATTTTGCAGATGTAATTAAATCATTCTCGGATGAAACAAAATGAAAAAATAAATGTAAGTACCTAGTTTTACATGCGTAATTAATGATATGTAACACGACAAAAACTCATCTATCTTTTCATACCAAGGACAGTTTCATAATATCCAACACATAATGAATCATTATCATCGTATTGTTTTCGTAAAGTTTTCACTTGGTAATTCAGGTGCTTTAGGTTATACACTCGCGAGTAAATAAAATCGTAGAATCAAAATTCAAGTTTGGTTTTTTTAAAATCTGCGTGCGATTTTAATGAAAATATGATCAATTGATCAAATAAACGATGTAATACCGCCATGTAAATAAAATAAAATGGCGAGTACACGTAGACATGATATTTTAGGAAAACTGGCCACATTCGTGTTTCTAGAAACTTCCTTGCCCCAATCTGGTAATTTATCTAGGAGAGAGCCGGGGATAAAGAGAAAGCCACAAATTCTTTCCCCTCTTAGGCACATCAATACTTATTCTAAACCCTCTCGAGCCAAGACAAATCCTATTACGGCAAGATTTAAACGCCACAATAAAACTATTTACATTAGACTGCCGACGTGCGCATATTGTCATTATAATGTATGGTAAGTCGACGTGGGCAGGCTTGTAAGGCTCATTTGCTTCACAACACAGAACCGCACACACAAAGGAGATGCTAAAATAGACTCGGAAAAAACTATCGACTTCAAAATATTTCACTCAGTAAATAATGTCTCATCATCATCATAATTTTAAGAGCCTGGCTTATCGGTGGAGTAATCGCCATTCTGTTCTGATTTCCGCTAATTCTTTTAGCTCTTGTTACGTCTTGACGTTGGCTTTTTCTTTGGCTTGATCTAGAACCGCACGTCTTGGTCTTTCAAATAATGTATATCTACTATTATTTACTGAGCTGATACTCCTATTTTATGCCTTGGTTTGTCGGTTTCATGATTAAGTTTTCCATACTTTACTTTACCGTACCTTTGAATTTCTTAGAAAAATTGAGAAAGTTTCATTAGGGTGTTTTGATTTAACAAATAGCTTCAAAGGAAATGAGGAGTAATTAGATTACGCACAATTGTTACTGCAATTAAATAATATACAAAATATCTTGATAGCAATACAACTAAATTATTTCGGATATGTACTGTATGACCCACCTGTTTAATGTGGAAGTCTTTCTAGAGATTAGTGAGACTAGTAGAGACCAACCTGACATTTTTGTTTGGAGTCACGTCATGTTCGCGCTTTTCCCATTTGGTGCTTAGTTTTTTTGTCAGAGGTGGAGGTAATCATTGCCGGCTCGCCGTTTCCGACAGCATGCCCGACTCAGGTGGCGATTTCTGCCAGCGTTTAGTAACACTATTTGGATAACATAAAGAAGCATATTTAGTTATGGTTCTAGTTATTTTTAACCCCGACGCAAAATGAGAAATAACTTTAACGTGTCTGTCTGTGTATCTGTCTGTGGTATCGTAGCTCAGTTTATTAATTCAATTATCTGTTTATTGTTCATTTGTATGTTTAGCACAATTTGTTTTTATTGCGCTTGTAGGTACAGTGAGTTTTTCATGGAAACATTATGAATGAATTCATTCATATATTTTGAATCTGGGTGTACAATTTGGTGGCCAAAAATTAGAATTGATACAATCAGTAGTAAATGTATTTATTATCTTTATATACTGAAGATTCGCGTATAATTTCCCGTCACTTTATTTGATGGAAGCTAAACACTTCAATTTATTACTACAATACAGTACTGTCATAAAATTAGCTCCTAATAGCATTATTATTAGCACTTCTAACTACGATCAATTCTTGTGGTTCGTTATTTACTTACCACCATTAATTGTTTAATACGTTAAACCACTATTATTTCCTGTTAAAACATAACTCATATTGCATTAATCTGCTCAAATTACATTAATAATTGCATACACTTAATATTTATACTACTTTTCTGACCGTTTAACCGTGACCGCAACGCAGTACAATGACCGAGAACGTTATGTATGAGGTTATGTCAGTTTATGACTTCGTATGACTATGTGACATATATGTGTGTGTGTCTGTGTGTGTGTTGCTACGTTACGTTTTATAACTTTACGTAATGTAATCTCACTTCACTACGTCATTAGGAAGTCAGATTCGCGTTTTTTTACGTATAAATAAGTCTTAACAAATTAACGCAATTTTAATAAAACATATGTATTTAAAATGTCTTAATCGTAAAGAGACTACTTATGCCTTTGAATTTGATTTCAAGGTTTTTGTATTGTGCTCCTTGGTGAATGATGGCGTGTGCTATCATACAAGACTGTCAAACTTCATACAATCAGATCTTAATGGACGTAAATTACGATCACTGGTGGTTCCAAACGACAGACCCATCCAATATTACTACTGTCGTTTTGGACGCTACTTTCTGTACCGAACAGTAGGTTACAGTCAGTTACAAAAAATATCTCCTTGACTTAATGCTGAAACATGTAGAGCTAATACGCTAAATAATGCTCTATATTGCATCGCATTGCCTTGGGGAAAATGGACATTACTTGCGTGTGTCTACCTGGATTAACTTGTATTAGACTTTGACATAGGGTTTCCCCCCATCTATCGACGCGGATTCGGCAAAATCCGGTGGAAAAAAGGCACGGTTCGGCTCGGATCGGCTCGGCCGACGCCTGCCGACGCGTCGACGTCTTTTTCGCTCTTATTGCGTGGACATAAAGCTTTTTTCCACCAGATTTTGCCGAATCCGCGTCGATAGATGGGGGGAAACCCTTAAAACACATCGGAAACGCTAAACCAAAATTGCTAACAATAAAATTTTCTCGTTGAATAATCAGACCATATATTGAAACATTTTAGACTTCGTACATAAATATTTTTGCTGCAAACTGTACTTATATTGATCTTGTACCCTAAAACATTGTGGGCTCAGATTTCATCCCGCCTGGGGTCAATGCACCGGGTGCCGACCACATTAAATAACTCGGCTATTGCATGTCGTGTAGAGTTACCACGTTGGTAATTAATGTAAGTTACAATACAATACTAGTATCGTTTACATTGGTTACGTTTGAAGTTATCTTGAGGCGTAAATCTTCACAAAACGGTCATGGGTGAGGTAGAGTCAAATTAAGCAAAGCTTTTATCCGTCTGTTGACCGATATATTATAGACGATAAAAGCACAACCATCCTACCCTTCAGGTGTAGCGGCCTAGCAAAGCGGGCTCAGCGTCTTACCATAGACCGCTAAAAAGAGAGGTGGAAATGCCTACTAGAGGATTCCCCGTACGGAGTTCGGACCATACGGGCAATCCTCCCGGTATTAGACAAGTGGCTAGATAGAAAGCATGGAGCCCTAGCTTATAGGCTCACGCAGGTAATGACCGGGCATGGTTGCTGCGGTTATTACCTGCATAATTTCAAGCGGGAGCCATCGCCGGTTTGCCATGAATGCGGCGATCCTGACGATACGGCTCAGTACACCCTTGATATTTGCAGTCGGTGGGATACAGAGCGGCAGAACCTAAAACGGTTACTGCCAGGAGTGTTGGAGTGACCTATCGCTGTGCAACGTTGTTACTGCGAATGTTGCACAGCGAGAGGGTATGGGCGGCAATAGCCTCCTTTTGCGTTGCGAAACAGTCATTTCGTAAAAGGAGGCATTTGAGAAGGTATGCGAGGAAGACGTTGACGGACATCCGCTCCGGAGTAGACGCAGAGGGAGAAGGCGAGCACAGTACGCAGCTGCTGCTCGTCTAATCCCTTGGTAGAGCCAGTGGGCTGTGGACCCACATAACACGGCGCTACACGTATAAAGCGGAAGGTTGAAGCGTTTCTGACCTTCTTCTCTTGTGTGGGGGAATCAGCGTACAGCAGGCCTGTCGGGGGACGTCGTGGCAGAATGTTTGGGATCCCATGACATACGGCAATGCGGGAAACGCTGGTGTTGGTTTAGTGGGTAGGCTTCTCCCCCTTCTCTTTTACCAGAGAGGGAAGGAAGATGAGAGTCCCACATAACCCCCGCCGCCTCCCCGGGCAAAGGGGGTATGCGGAACAGCATTCCCACACCGTAAAAAAAATAGCGGCCTGTCACGTCTCAATAAATATTGATACTTACAAAAAGGCTTATGTTCAACTACTACTACTAAAGTCAATAAGTTTTTATCAAGCTACCATTATAGTAACGGAATCGGCGTGTTAGATCTGCAATTAGGGATTATTCACCGGAAAATTCCCGTGTCCGGGATGGTGAGTAGATGATGTCGGCATTGATTAAGTAATGGCAAGAAACAATAATCGTGTAGGCACTTGCTTTTTAAAATTGATTCTGTTTTTTTCTGAGTCATACGCCTACTGGGAAATTTTGAGCGGGCAGCAAGAAATAAGCTATTAGAAGAAGGGAAACGATACGACAGGCTGTTGTGGGACTTGTGGGGTTTCTCTATTCAACAGTACCTAATATTTTTTTCAAAACCATTTTTTTTATATTGCATCGGTGGCAATGGCTAACAAGCATGCGACCCGCCTGATGGTAGACGGTCACCGTTGCCTATGGACACCCGGAAATCCAGGAGCGAGATGTATACGTACCTTGCCGACTCTTTTAAAAACCAGCACATTACTTTTTCAAAGAACCCTGTAGTCCCACTAACACACATACATAGACGGAGAGTTGGCCACGTCAGATATGACACAATAATGAGAGCAACGAAACCCCTCTAGTTAGTTTGCTATACTATGCTTATTTCTAGATCCGGACATCTGGCAGCTGTAAAGTGGTGGATTTCAAAGAATCCAAATAACTTGAAGAAAACAAATCCTAGAGTTCTGGGTTTGATGCAATATCATGGGAAAGTATGTAATTAATTAGATTATATCATATCCAGAAGTTTCTGTTCGGGGCAAGTAGTGCCAAATGATGTATAATGCAATTTTTAGTTAGTCGCCTACTGTGTTTGTTTCCGCAATAATAGACAATGATTTTTAATCTAATGTTAAAATATAGGCCCTGTACTCTATAAATGACACAACAACACTTTGGCAGGTTTTACCTATTTTGGTATTACTTTTTTCCAACTTAAAAACTTTGTTTGTCTGTCACTCTGAGCTCCACCCATTAAAAGCTGCCAGATGCCCGGATCTAGCAATAAGGATGGTAAAGCAATTTAACAAGACCGGTTTCATTGCTCTCATTATTGTGTCATATCTGACGTGTCCAGCTCTTAGACCAACACTAATTGATGAAAAACGGGGAAAATAAAATTATTCATATGAAGTACTCGTACTTAGAATAGTCGAGTACTATCAATTTATCCAAAGATTTAGTCCTATGAATTTGTAAGTTTGGTAATTAATATAGTGCGATATCAAATTTGGTTTGGACTTGCGAGTACGAGAGGAGGAAAATGTTAACGAAAAATTTATCAGTCGCATGAATTTTAATGCCGTAACCAATACCTACCGCGATATCGCAAATTGTTTTACCGTCTTTTAAATCCATATATTATTGTTCATTTTATCGTTATTTTATTTTGATGTTCTAAAATTAAAAACCTGTTCCGCTAATCTATTTGAATGTTTAATAATTGCATCCAAAGTATACAAAACAAATCTGGGGCGCTACCGCGAATTTAGTTAATTTTCGTATTTCGTATTCGAAAGCTAACTATCATCCTCTCTATCGCAGTTACAAATATTCAAGTGAGAGAGAGGTAAATAGACGAACGAACGAAAGCAATGTTTCGCGGTACTGTTCATCATTATCTCCACTTCAATTTACATAATCCCATGCGTCCAGTAAACGCACGTACCTAACTGTACGCAGTTGTTACATTTCCCATTTTTGTTCTTAACTGCATAACCGTAGTAACCCAGTTAGGTTAACATTGCGTCCATTCATGCAGCAACTTATGGGCAGGCACTGGACATTACTCAAATGGTCATATTGTACAGTTAACAACAACAAAGCAAAACTGAATTAGCTCGCGTAGCAACAGTATCTTAGTGAAATTGTTATGTGTACCATAGTTGACACGTCAGCTGACCATCTGTATATCCTAATGCAGACAAATGGTTGAATAGAGACGCACTGTGAGCTGAAAATCGACTGTCATTGACATAGAAACCGATACTATATTAAGGTACCTTTGATTGAAATAAGTATTGCACAGCATTGTTATGCTATGCTAACTTATGAATTTTAAACGGTTTGGCATGAAAAGCGTCGAAGTTGTGCTCCATACATTGTAGTGGAGAATAATCCTCTAGAATTCATATTGCCAAAATTCCCTAGATATAGTGCGCTTAATGTTGTCGGATTCAATATCTTCTGAATCTTCTGATACGTTTTCCTTAATTTAATCGATCTAAATGTATAGGGGAATTCCCTTTGCCGATAGCTCGATAGTGATTATTTAATTTGACCTTCTTCTAGTACAACTGCAACTTAATTCGATATTGATTTAATATTGCTCATAACATAAATCTTACTGTCAAAATAAAATCAAAGAAATGACAGATTTTATGGTCCAATGTCGCTCGTGATCCCTTATCCATTTTAAACCATTTATTTTTGTGACTTTCAAATTTCATGTCATGCATCTTTAGGAAAACTACTGAGTTTGTTTATCAGTTCTTTTTTATTATGTCTAGGGTTGCAACAATCATTTCTTATCTGAATTATTTGTGATAATACGACCTGCAGATTTTAATTGGCAGCGTCCCAAAACTAAATATTTTTGTACTAGGGTTTTCCTTATCAACCGACTTCAAGATTTCGAAGGAGGAGGATATCAATTCGTCGGGATCTTTGGTTTTGCTATTTTTTTTTTATGCATGTTCACCGATTTTTCGAAGACGGCTGGACCGGTTTGGAAAATTCTTTTTTTGTTTGAAAAAGTATACAAAAGTATGTATGTTTATTTTGTATTTATTTAAGTATGTATATTCATATAAATGTGCTGTGTTATCTATTTCGTCTCTTTTGTTTCTATGCACCACCTACTGCTTATTGTTTTTCTCTAGTCTCCACTACCCAAAGGTTGTCTGGAAGAAATCGCTCATTAGCGATAAGACCGCCTGTTGTTACCTCTAGGACCATGGGCAAAATGTCCCCACCCACCAACAGAAACGAAACATGTCTCATTTAGTAGATCGTGTCAACCGGATGATTTTTTACTATGACGAGGATCACCATATGTTTTCTTGGAAAACCGTATTTTGTTTTCATATATATTTTGTTAAATTCTTTGAAAGTTACAAGTAGAAGGTTACAGAAACATTATATTACTAGCAATAATAAACAACAACATTTCTTTAAAAAAAATACAGACGATTTGAGAACCTCCTCTTATTTTTGAAGTTGGTTAAAAAAAAGGAAAACAAAAATTCGCTTATAAAGCTATATATTATTAGATCTACAATACTACTTAACATATGATACATATTATCAGTGTTAACTTAAAATTATTAATATTTTTAGCCAAAACTCTTAAAGAAAATTGAAGATGTCTGTCCTAAATATATGTATGTGACGTATATATATATAAACAAAATACGGTTTTCCAAGAAAACCCCATACAAAGGGCAATCCTCGTCATAATAACAAATCATCAGGTTGCCAAGATCTATTAAATGAGACATGTTTCGTTTCTGTTGGTGGGTGGGGACAGTGCCCATACAAATTTGCCCATTGTCCTTTATCTAATTGTAAAATTTGTGCTTGTAACTGTATGAGGTGTGCAATAAAGAGTATTTATTATTATTATTATTATTATACTTCACAGTTGGTCCCATTGTAACCAGGTCAGGATCTGATGATGGGATCCTGGAGAAATCGAGGGAACTCTTCAACTATTATAGGCACACCTATAGTGATTTGAGTATTTTTTACAGCATCTCAAGCATTTGCTTTCGGAAAGGTGGATGCTAAGTGAAGTCGGTTCTTTTTTGTTTAAAATTATTTAACAGGTATATTCATATTTTTAATGTATACTGTTTATATTATAATATTTATTATCAGCTGGGCCGTAGAGGCGTTTCACAATAATTTAACGTTTGATGATTGATGTATTAGAGTAATTTGTTGTTGCAATCTTGTCACATAAGGCATTGCTTTTGTTTATTGCTTTTACTCTTGTTATTTTGCTTGAACCTAGAGCTATGAATATGTCAATAAATGATAACATTATTTTATAAGAAACCAGCATTATCAACATTTTCATGATATTTGTTACTGTTATCCGATGGACAACCAAGACCAATCTGGGGCTACCCGGTTTATTGATTTTTTTGATTAGCATATTTTAGTATTCCAAGTCCCACTGCTGGGCATAGGCATCTCTATCTTTTCTATACGGTTCTGTCAGTATTTTTTTTCATCATTTTATAGAGAATATTTCCATGTCATCCTGCCATCTCCTTTTCGGTTTGCCTTTACCCCGGACCGCCGTGGTGACCTGTGTGTATTTATGTGCTTAATAAAGAGTACATTATCTATCTTTTAAGCCCATATCCACCCACTACTGAGTTAGGCTTCTTTATTACGTCACTCTCCTCGGTCCCGTGCCAGTCCTATCCACGGCAAACCCGTGCCGTTCGTCAGATATCATTCTGACCATCCTGGTTGACAGTCTCCATGCTGACCTTTTGGTCCATTTGAGCCACCATTCAGTAACCCGTCTCGTCTATCTCCCATCATTCCTTACATTATGCATAGAAAAAAAGCTCATAAACAAATTCAGGGCAACCCATGAATGCCCTACAACGACAATGGCTCACTTCTTTAAATTGCACTATTATTTCATTGTCTTTTGCAACAATTTCCTTAACCACCCCTTTATTAAACATCACAGTAATTCTATTCATAGTTTCATACACTCAACAGTCCACTTCTCAAGCTCTTACTATCATATCAGTAGAGTCGTTCTTACACATTGGTTATACCATCAGTAAACAGACAATTCGTAGCTCGTATTTGATCCATATAAAGGTCTAAAATATATTGTAAATTGAGTTGCTATGAGTATATCTCAAGATTAAAACCGATGGAGTTTGCATGTAGAATCATAATTTCAAGCACGGAGTGCGACTAATTCATTACATTTCGTGCAATTGCCATAGGTTTCTGCATTCTCTTGACAATAACCCAACAGCTTGCTGTCCAGCTTTACTACGCTACTTTCAATGGAATTCTGTATAAAGAGACAACGCACAAAGCACAGGTGCATGAATAACCCCTTCAACCTGCTAAAGAGCACGCATACTCCATTGATTTAATCTCCTTGGTAGATGCATCTATTATTTGTATGTTACTAGGTGTTCTCGTGTGAACACTAAGTTCGCGTCAGCACGCAAACACGCATCGCATCAAGTGGCTCACGTACATACATTATGCATTCTGTATTTGCATTGTCGTATTTGTACATGATTTTAAACACCTAAGGTTAAAAATACGGCACGTAACTTTCTTTTGAAAGTTGTGCGTAGGATGTATTGATATGGCTTTGTGGTAAGAAAGAGTCATTTGACATTATGAAGTCATGATCAGAGGGCGGAATTGCTCATGGCAAAAATCAAACGTCAATAGAGTTGGAACGTTGAATTTTATCTACTTTTTCAGCTATCGATAAGTTCAGTCACCTTTTACATTTCTGACTTTAACATTAACCTCTTTGATTAGATTAAAAGTAAATTGCATGGCAGTTAACTGTCATTTCTGCCACTAGTCTTTTTGCAACTTTTTGCAAATTCACGTTTGTAAAAATTGGTTAATACAAAAGAAAAACAATTAACAAATGGATAAAGAAGTACCCTTGTCTTACTTACAACGAAAACAACTCAACAATATACTGCTCTAAATGTAAGGTTCACTTAAAGCAACTAAAAAAATATTGAGTTGAAACTCACATAACGAGTAAAACACATTCACCTGAGTTAAAAGAGGTAAAGAACGATAATAGTTTTTATCTAGATTTCATAATATTTCTCGTTTGTTGGAACATTCCATGGAAAAAAAAAATTTAATAATAATCCACATGTTATTCCGTAATGTTCATACGAGTATGAAGTCTAATATTGTTGGATTAGAGATTTAGTTTTGTTAATAAATAAATAAAGATACGCTAGGTAAATATAATTTCAGTTTATTCGATAGTCGATAAAATTCAACGTTCCAACTCTATTGACGTTTGATTTTTGCGATGAGAAATTCCGCCCTCTGGTCATGATGATGCTTTGTCGTAAATTTTCTAATCCATATTGATTCGAAAAGCTAACCTTTCGCTTTCGCTTGTATGTCGTCAGATCTTCAATTCTTTGTTTATATTTTTAAATATCCTAAATTCCTCATAATATTATATGAGGATGCATTTATGCATATATTTTATGAGGATGCATATTATGCATATATTTTATGAGAATGTATAATGCATGCGCATTTGTGTCCCGAGGTTGGTTCTATAGCAGAAAATGCAATTCGGTAGGTAATTTGTATAATTTATATAATGTTAAAGTAATAAACTTGGAATTAGCTGGAATGGTATTGCGGCGTGGTTTGTTATTTTAAGAAAACACATGTCATAACAGCTCCTTCATTTGTCATAGCTCCTTTTTAACATCATACTGTAGGGATATCACTAGGATTATAAAATAAACCAGTACTTTACCAGTATTTACACTTGTATTTGTTTGTTACAAGGTTGAAATATGAATAAATTACACTTTATGACAATAATATTTTCAAGACGTCTTTACAACAATCTGGTCAAGATCCGAATGGCGGCCGCAGCTGTATACCCGTCATTTTATAACATCAAAATGGCGGGAACGAGCAACAAGGAATAGTCAAGTGACAGTCTTTTAAGATGATGTTAAATAAAAAGTAATTATCCTTACAAGTTAAAGTATTTATCAATAATAATGCTTACAGCTCGGCCATCCTAATCGAGGCGAGACCCTTCGCCAAAACTTAATGAAATAATAGCTCAAAAAAATAATTTACAGATCAATTCTGACAATAAAAAGGTAATGAATACAAACTGTTTAAATACCCATATTAATAACATAATTAGAGTTTTGGATCTTAACACATCGAATTTAATACATTTTCTCTTGTAATAAGTTCTCATGAACATGTCAACACTTGACTGTCAGTTTCAAATCATTGTAGTATATTATTATAAATGATTATACAATGTAAAATGAATTATCATCGATAATAAAGTATAGAACGATCGATAAGAAAGATAATAATAATAACTCAAATAAGATAATTCACAGATCAATTCTGACAATAAAAGGTAATGAATACAAACTGTTTAAATACCCATATTAATAACATAATTAGAGTTTTGAATCTTAACACATCGGATTTAATACATTTTCTCTTGTAATAAGTTAATGAAATAATGTTTTTATTTTACTCATGGTCATGTTAACCCTTGACTATGAGTTTCACATCATTGTAGTATATTATTATAAATGATTATACAATGTAAAATTAACTATCATCGATAATAAAATATAGAACTTCACAAGAAGTTCACAAAGAGTTGATTACTCATTATCTTTATGATTAAGTTGGCCTTTGTGCATAAGTGCTCATTGTAAAAGTAGTACAAGTTTATTTCATTCAGTGCAAACAACAAAGGAAATAAATGATTATTCTACCGACTTCTTAACTTCATAATATATTGCTTATCGACTTCATAATATATAATTATTAGGACTTTATCATCAAGTTTGAGTATTACGAATAAGATATATCATAACAGTTAAAATTATTGAATATTAATGGAGTTTGATATATCAATACAGCAAAGATCAAAATAATAATTCTTCTTCATAATATTTAATTACCATGACTTCATCATCAAGGTTAAGTAATACCTATAAGGTGTAACACAGTCGTTAAAATGATTGAATAATGATAGAGTTTGATATATCAATACAGCAAAGATCAAACCAATAGTTATTTTACATGATATTTAATTAAGAAGACTTCATCATCAAGGTTAAATAATAACAACAGTGATTAAGTTTGATACATTTCTATACAGCAGCAAAGATCAAACCAGTAGTTAATTTGTAAGCGCAATTATTGTTTACGTTATTGAATAAAATATTATTAGACTGTTTAATGCATTTTAAAATTCAAATTAGAAGGAAACTTTATAACATAAAATACATACAAATAACATAATACTTATCACTTTCACATGAATATCGCACAACACCACATGTATAACCACATGATTGATACAGACCAATTTTATTAACACTCACAACGTAGTTGAATACATAACGACAGCGGAGAGTCGTGCAGAGTGGCGTGGCGTTCTGGACCACACCACTACACATGCCGTGACGACCATTATCATTCTTTCGAGAGCGTAGCGTCAGAGAAGATGTAGGTGAAGATGATGCCTTTTTTGAAGAAGAAGAATATCATAACCCTAGCCATCTCACTTTGGCGCTCCTGGGTCGGAAGTGTTCTACACCCCGACCCTCTCACCTGGGCACTCCTGGGTGGTAAAGAAATACCAAACCCTGGCCCTTTCACCTGGACGCTCCTGGGTCGTCAGTCTGAAACTTGTAGCACTTTCTTTAGAAACGTGAATAATTCAGTCTTGTTATTTTCAACATATGTGATTACCTAAATATTATAATGACAATTACGTAATTGTTTATTTACGTTTTAAAAGTATAAGTTTAAGAATCAAATATTATTAACTATCTATTAAATATAGCAAGAAATAAATGATTATATTATGAAGTAAGTAACTTTTGTTTGATTAACGTTTGCTAATATACAACTTGACGCGTTACGAAAAGAGTAACATTTTGGATTAAAATATTTTTTTTCAGGCGCGGAGTTGTTTTAATTTATTTTAATTTGGTTTCATTTATTTTAAGTTGAACTTCGAAGTGTTCTACTGTGGTTAGTTATCTAATAAGTATAGTGATATACGTTTTAATGTTATCTACCGTTAAGTTGAACTTCGAAGTGTTCCACTGTGGTTAGTTACCTAGTTAGTATAGTGATATACGTTTTAATGTTATCTACCGATAATTGTCTAAAAGTACAATAAGGCAATGCTAATGTAACGCAAACTTATTCTTTTGTAAGTATATTATTGACTTTGATTTTTTAAACATACGAGTATAGGCAATTTATGTTGCGTTAATTTTACTTTGTCACGATTATTTAGCCGCGCTAAGATATTTTTATTATAGAAGTTTATTATCATAATTTAACTATCATATTTGTATCGATGTTTCAATTAATTGATTTAAATGGTCTTGTATTGCTGGATTCATAACATTATCCAATGTGATAATAAATCAGTCTTAGTGGTCTGGTACTATGAACTTTGATATATTTTCAATTAATTAATTAAAATGATCTCGTATTGCTGGATTCCTAAAATGTGATAATAAATCAGTCTTAGTAGTCTGGTACTATGAACATATATATATGTGAAATACTTATATTATAATAATAAATAACTTGTTTAGTAGCGATGAAAGCAAGCTAAACATAGTGTCGTCATTATCCTACTTTTACTAGAAAAATCAGGGCCTTAACCAATGAATTGAAAAATAAAATAATTACTGAACCAGTTTTACCAATATTTAACTAATGTAAATAAGCAGTAATAAGTATGTGGTTTTGCAAAGTTTTTATTATGCAAGTCCCTTACGAACCTCAATTTGCACTCTGCAGTAGTCGCAGAAAGTTAAAACTGGATACATGAATTTAACAAACCTAATTTTGACCTTTTGTCACTGATCTCAGGACATAACATGATAACGAATAATATTAACTATAATGTTTAATTCCTTTATTTATTCTTCTTATGTTTATTATTGTTACTATATTATTTTAACTAACTGTACGGATAATATTAAATATGTTGTTTAATTCCTCTAATTTCTCTTCTTATGTTTATTATAGTTACTACATTCTTTTAACTAACTGTAAGATGCATTCAGCCATTTAGTAAAAGGGATTTGCCTGTTACCCAGCTTTCATGTTAAATGTCGTCAACGTTTACTATTAGGTTAAATGTAGGTAGGTAATTCATAGAAATAGGTATTACACTCCATTAAATTAAAATTCTCAAACTGCATAAACGATTGAATTAACGTCTGATATTTGTTACATACAAAATATTACAATGATAATTGATGAGCTTTAATAATAAAATAGTAAATGTAATCAGAGACCACTGAAACCACTTTTTTGACGTCTTATTTGATTTGATTATCTGTGTGATTTATTTCATTTGAGTTGTCCATACTATACATGACTACAGATGAAAGTATTGGCGTTTTACGTACACGTACAAGAGCCAAGCTCTTAAATATATGATGATGTATATCGTTCATTCTCATAATCGTATGAAATTCAAAGTTTATTGATCACTTTCCTAAAATATTGCTAGGTATTATATTACGGTAAAACTGAATGAGAGTTTCGCACATTATTCACGTGCGTTGCGCAGGTATTTGATACATTCAAGTAGGTTTGATTCAAAGTACCGCACGTTCATCCACGTGCGTTTCATAGGTACTAGATTATTAAGGTAGGTCTGAATAAAAGTCCTGCACGTTCATTCACGTGCTTCACATAAGTAGGTTATATAGGTAAATAGATCTATTTAGGTAGGCCTGAAAAAAGATCTGACATGTCCATTCACGTTTGTTGTATTAACCCCACCATATGCGTAGTCCACTTTATACGTGTCACCTCAAACATTTGGCTTTACATAAGAATCATAAGTTTTTATTCTGCATTTGACTCTACATGTCATTTTTCGTCTCTACACGTTGTCTACATCGACTCCAAATGTGACTTTATATTTTGACACTATACGTGACTTTATATTTTGACACTATACGTGACTTTATATTTTGACACTATACGTGACTTTATATTTTGACACTATACGTGACTTTATATTTTGACACTATACGTGACTTTATATTTTGACACTATACGTGACTTTATATTTTGACACTATAAGTAACTTTATGTGACTCTACATATCGACTCTACATATCGACTCTACATATCGACTCTACATATCGACTCTACATATCGACTCTACATATCGACTCTACATATCGACTCTATATATCGACTCTACCTGTTAAATACAGGTATTGCTTGAATTAACGTTTAAATTAATTATCTAAAATAAATGTTATAACGATTATACTCGACATACTAGTTATTATATTCAAGCAACTTCAGTTTTATTTATTCGCGTTTGACTATCATTGGCATTTATACGTGTTTTGACTATCATTGGCGTATTCTTCTCACTCTATGATTAAATAATAACTCTCCTTTCTTTTGATATTGTGTAAAAAGGGCTCAGTTCGTAAATTTCTAAGCAATACTTTGCTCATTAGTCATTAGTGGACACAATTATAATAGATCGTCAAATCATCATGTCACGTCGATTTTCCATCAACTTCCTGTGTAATTAAAATCGGTAATATCCTTTAATTTGTCAATTGCCATCTAAACCTTTATCAGGCGAAAAATAGAGATCAATTGACATTATAAGTGATTATATTATTTATGATCATATACCTCGATAAAACAGAATACACACATGGGATTATATGCGTGGTAATATGCCGACGACATACACGAGATTAACAAATCTCGACTAGGCTCTTGTTTTTATTTTGTTACTTTATTTTGTATATAAACAGACATCTGAATAGTCAATGTACCCATTTAACTTAACTATTGTGATTTAATCATCAACTTTATTTATTGGGTTGAATACAGTAAGGAAGTAGAGAACTCAAAAATACGTGGTCAGTTACCACACCGAGACTTATATAAGTATAAAAGGTAATTTCTATGAACTTTATAGTACCGTTTATTAAGACGAAATATGTACGGGATATAACTTGTACTTAGACAAAGCTATACAGGCCATTTATTAATTATTGTAAATTATACTTTCTTTTGTTATTCAATCAAATACAAACATTGAAAACATTGAAAAAATAATCAACCCAGTTAGTCAGCTCGGTGACTGAACCCATAGCTTAATTGGTAAAGCGATATCGAGCCCCGGTAAGGCGTATCGATGTTGGTTCAAGTCCAACTGGGTTGATTATTTTTTCAATGTTTTCAATGTTTGTATTTGATTGAATAACATACTAATGTATGAGTGGAATACCCACTTTAAAACATGTAAAAATAATTATACTTTCTTTTCTTTACACACTTTATTTAATCACCTTGGTTCATATGATCTATCTGAAATTGATTTATACTAAATCCAAGTTAATACCAGTCTTAAGCTGTTACTTAGCTGTGGCGTGAACGATCACGTTAACTTGAAAACTTTACACTTTTATGTATATCCAAACGCACTTGGTATTAATTGACATTTAACCATAATTATTTTTAACGACAATAATGGTTCACGAGAAGAAATAGTAATTATAAACATTTTAATAATATGAAGTGATACATAAGCGTGAACCACTTAGAGACATTGTACACACTACAGGCATTAAGGAGTTTCTAATAAATTATTGTTTCATTTTAATCATATTCATAAAGCATATTCATTTCATTACTGAATATAATGTTATCGAAATAATGTTATATTTGTTTGTGGTATGAATGGAAAAGGAATTTAAATTACCTTTTCCTAAGATTTATTATTATTTTCAACTTGTTTACAAATTTACTTATTAGAAAGAGATACAAAGTATTTTGAATGCAGCCTGCTTATGGCATGATATTCGTAAAATTGTTTTCAAATAATATGCGCTTTCCAAAAAGGGCTTCATAATTGCATTTTTAAATAATATCGTAAGATATCGAAAAAAATAATTTCCTTCATATGAAATAATTATTTTAAAATTATTCCCCGCAGATCTTCGAACATAAATTACCGGGTAGTATTGTAAAAGATTAATTTGACTATTGCAAAATATAAATATAAACATATACCATTGAGACATACTGTAGGCAAATTATACGATTATAATAATGCCAGCGTTATTTTATTCAAAATTTAAGCGAATATCAAACTATACTTATTGTATTGAAGGTTAGGTCATAAAAGTTGATTTTAAATAACAGGACATGTTTTTATGGATTGTGAAGTTATCTTTATTAGGAATGATGACAACAATATCCGACTTACTATTCTCTCTGATAATTAATTATATTGATTATATAACAACATAACAAACATCTCCATCTAACATGTGCATATCCAAAAGAGCAACCTTTGGCAAAATGTCCATGTAAGGCTAACCATATAAACCTCCGGACTTACTCCGTTACGGAAAATACAGTTTACCTTCAATTATCAATAAACATACCATCTAACATGTGCATATCCAAAAGAGTAACCTTTGGCAAAATGTCCATGCAAGATTAACCATATAAACCTCCGGAATTACTCCGTTACGGAAAATACAGTTTACCTTCAATTATCAATAAACATACCATCCAACATGTGCATATCCAAAAGAGTAACCTTTGGCAAAATGACCATGTTAAACTAACCATATAAACCTCCGGACTTACTCCGTTACGGAAAATATAGTTTCACCAATCAATCTAATTTACTATTTAAAATAATAAAAAATGAAAAGCTTACGTTTTTGTGCGGCGTGGCAAAAATCCTGTCGATTTTTGTTAGATCCCACTTCTGAGATGTAGGGATATCACTAGGATTATAAAATAAACCAGTACTTTACCAGTATTTACACTTGTATTTGTTTGTTACAAGGTTTAAATATGAATAAATTACACTTTATGATAATAATATTTTCAAGACGTCTTTACAACAATCTGGTCAAGATCCGAATGGCGGCCGCAGCTGTATACCCGTCATTTTATAACATCAAAATGGCGGGAACGAGCAACAAGGAATAGTCAAGTGACAGTCTTTTAAGATGATGTTAAATAAAAAGTAGTTATCCTTACAAGTTAAAGTATTTATCAATAATAACGCTTACAATACATTTATACTTTTCATCTACATGTAACTCATTCTTTGTACTTTTAAATCCTAGTTTGAAGGTATTTTTAGTTTTGTAGCATTATCTGTAAAATTGTAACTCCATGTGATGTTAAATAAAAAAATTCTATGTCTATAAACAGTACATAAAAATCAACTTAAAAATAACATAACACAACTATATTATACTAAACTAAATCTAAAAAAGGCCCCTGTGGCATGGTACCGAAGATGCTGGCTGCGTTACTCCGCCGTACAATACTAACACGTTGAGCGAGGTAACTGCCAGCTCCCCAGTCCCCGTTGCGTCTCTGAGTGTCTTCGATAGGTCTCCGAAAAGACTCAGTCCTAGGGCCCTACGGACCCAAGGGCTCGACGCCCAACGGAAAAACTGTATTGATATATTAGTACGACACGATAATGGTCTCAGATCATTATTATTATGTTGTCAGATAATGTATAGCGTAAACGGGTAAAGGTAGCAGTTGTGAAACATATTTATTATATTCTTCAATTACTTGTAAACCAGGACTAAGAATGGATTATTGAAGTTAAACTCGGTGGTCAAAGAGGGTTGAAATTGTTTAACGACTTTCAAGCGGGAAAAGTTGCGGTAGCATATTTTATGTTCCGTAGGGTAGGGACTAACTTACCGTTGCTTTTTAATGTAAAATAAGTAGCCTAAATAGGTGGATGTAAAAAAACGACACGGAAACATCGAAAAACATGGATATACGTGGGGCACTACGAAAGTTTTTGAGATACTTGAAATTTAAAAAAGGAACGGCACTGGTTTATACTTTTTTTTAAAGATTATTTGTTTAGCATTCAAACATAGACAACCATTTGAGGAATCATTTCCAAATTTAAAAAAATACGGTTATTTTATAATTCAATTCCGCGGTAATTTTTCGTCAACCATGGATTTTTCGCGAGAACATTTCCGTGCGATGACTTTGTACGACTATAAGTTTGGGTTGAATGAAAGTGAGTGCAGAGAGCGTTTAGTTTCAGCATTTGGGGACTGTGCACCGTCGCGTGCAACAGTTTTCTGATGGTTTACCCAATTCAAACGTGGAGACTTCTCCTTGAATGACGATGAAAGAAGTGGTCGTCCAGATACTTCAGTTACAGAAGAAAACATCTTAGCTGTAAAAAAAATTATAAAGGAAGATCCAAAAGTGACTTATAAACAAATAGAAGAGGTTCTGAAGATTTCATCGCCGGGCATTAATGATATTTTACACAACTGGCTTGGTGTCAGGAAACTATGTTCACGATGGGTGCCTCACGCATTGAATGAAGAACAAAAAGGAGCTCGCGTCACCTGGTGCAAATATATGCTCAAAAAATTTTACCAGGGTGAGGGACGGACCATCTTTAATATTATTACTGGAGATGAGAGTTGGATTTACCAATACGATCCACCAACTCAGCGGCAATCGACAGTTTGGGTGTTTCCTGACGATGAACCTCCAACAAAGGTGAAACGCGGGCGAAGTGTCGGAAACAAAATGGTGGCCACATTTTTTTCCGCAAGTGGTCATGTAGCTACAATTTCTTTGGATGACCAAAAGACTGTGAATGCTCAGTGATATACTGAAGTGTGCTTACCGGCTGTGTTTAAAAATTTGACTGAAAAACGACCTAAATCTGGTTTGAGGGGGCTATTTCTGCATCATGACAATGCGTCGCCACACAATGCCATTCTCACCAAAGACTTTTTGAAGCGTACGGATATCGAAGAGTTGTGTCATCCTCCATATAGCCCCGATTTATCTCCTTGCGATTTCTTTCTCTTCCCGAAAATCAAACTCGGACTTCGTGACACGCGATTCAATAGTCCTGAGGATGCTCGGAATGCCTACTTTCAGGCCGTAGAAGACCTTCCTAAAGAAGAGTACCGGGAATGCTACAAATCATGGTTTAGGCGGATGAACCGCTGCATAGAAGCTAACGGAGAGTATTTTGAGAACCTGTAATAAAAAATATTTCAATAGCTTTAGTAGTTTTTTGTATCTCAAAACTTTCGTAGTGACCTAAGGTACTTAATACGTTACAAAAAAACATTCTCGACCGCTAAAAAAAACTTCTTATTATTTCTACGAAACTCGGTTAATATTAGCATTTCAAACGACCACCGATAGTTATATAAACAGGTGTTTTATTATCTTCACTTGAAGAGACTACCAATTTTGTTTGATCAGATGTTTTACTGTACTCCGCCGCCATAATTTGATGAATTTTAGGATCCATTAAAGTTTTATGGGATCTTGCGTAACAGTGGAATGACATAAAATTTCTTCATTCGTATAAAGCAGCAAGATAATTTTGTTAAAAATTAACTGTATAATAAAATCCATTTCAAGCTACGAGTATCATTAAATAATGAAGTAGTAAACCTAAATACGGGTTTTGGTTTTAGATCGATTTGTCTTGACGACGTTATTTCTACAAAGTTCACCAAACTTTATAGCTAATAAAGTGCTTACGTATATAAATTCTAATAACAATCTCCAACAATAAGAAAACATTTCCTTTCTTTCCATTATCGTGTATTAGATTTTTGTAATAATCTTCTACCTGCTAATAGTTATGACATTATATTTCTTCATCATTGGGAATTCTGTCCATAACATTATTTGCCCTTTAACACTTTAATTTTAAAGTCACATTCAGATATTTGTGAGCACGTTGTGTGCTCCGATATATCTGATACTGCGAACTGTAGCTTCATTCACATTAGTATCTACGGCTACTTGTAATTCAGTTTGCCACACAGATGGTCCTTTGCCATTCGACCAGGCCAACCGGCTTTAAGATGTTGTGTTTGACTTTTTTGTACTGACCTTTTGGGGAGTCACTGACCGTGCGGCCGATTAGCGTAGCAAAAACATGCTGAGGAAAGTTTGCAGTTGATATCATAAGGTCAAGTAGCTTCGCGGGTGAGGTGTTCAAAGTTACCTTATCACGCTCCTATCGTGACAAGACTGGCAAGATCATTTTGAACAACGCGACTGCTTAGCTACATCTGCTACTGACTGTACTTACTGTAGGACGTGGTCATACTGAGAAACCATTAGATTTGTGTGCAGTGTGCACTAGTGTAGTTAAACAAAGAAAAAAGAAAAAAATAGAGGATCTGAATCTATCAATCATATACTCTGTACATTTCATGTTATTCTTAGGGTTCCGTACCTTGAAAGGAAAAAACGGAACCCTTATAGGATCATTTTGTTGTCCGTCTGTCCGTCCGTCTGTCAAGAGTCAAGACCCTTTTTCTCAGGAACGCGTGGAGGTATCAAGCTGAAATTTATATAAAATATTCAGGTCTACTGTCCCTTGGAGCTGTGAAAAAAATCAAACTTCTAAGCCAACAACGCAATCAAAAGATACTGCCGCTTTTGCAGCAAATTTTCGAAACACGCAAGGGAATCAAAACCTACTTCCCGTGAACTCAGAATCTTGAAATTTGGTACGAAGCAACGTCTTATAGCACAGATAAAGGAAAAATTGCGAAAACCTTAAATTTTTAGTTACATCATATAATAAAAATATTTTTAGTAATTTTAAAGTTACTACCACTATATACCTATAGGTTTGTACGGAACCCTCGGTGCGCGAGTCCGACTCGCACTTGGCCGGTTCTTTTTAATATAAAAAAAACTTAAATATAAATAACATTGGGTGAGTCTTTTAATTGGATAAAATCTTACCTCAAAAATTCCGATATTGAATTACTGAATACACTTGCTACAAAAAACCGTCGAAACCCAAACACGTCAAATCACCTCAAAAACGTCAAACATATCACATTCCATAAAATTAAGCATTCAAGGTGTCGCTACCTGAGTGTTTGCTACCAAAGATTACCCGTACCGTAATCTGAGACTTTACGTAACAGGTCAACGACCTAATTTGTTAAGACACTGTTGACGATGATTCATACTGTTTTATGGGTTTACTTGCACATTGCTCCGCGCTATACACGAGTAAGATCGTTGGATTAGCACACTTGTTGCTTGGCAATACGTGCTATTTTCCAATTATCGTTGTTGAGCTTAGATACCTATGTTATATGTGAAACTTAGATTCTCAATAACATAAACTTTAATTTGCGGAGAACAAATAGAAATAAAAAGTTGCTTTTATTCGTCATTCCTAAATGTCCTCCTATCCTAACCTAACTCCTCCTAACCTCCTAAATCTACTAAAATGTTAGGACATTTTAGGAGATCTTAGCTCTATATATATAATGAGGAAATATGTTTGAATATCAAATAAGTAGATACAATTATGCTATTGCTATTAATAAACATTTATTTGTATCTGCTATTTCATTATTACATTCAAAATCATAGTTTACATATTTTGTTTATCATCTTCATTACATGTCCTTTTACCTTCACGTTATTATTTATCTTTTGTATAAATAATTTTAAACAAAAAAGAACCGACTTCACTAAGCATCCACCTTTCCAACACCAAATGCTCGATCTGCTGTAAAAAATACTCAAATCACCATAGGTGTGCCTATAATAGTTGAAGAGTTCCCTCGATTTCTCCAGGATCCCATCATCAGATCCTGACATGGTTACAATGGGACCAACTGTGAAGTATACGCTTTCAAACAAAAAAAGAGTTTTCCAAATCGGTCCAGCCGTCTTCGAATAATCGGTGAACATACATAAAAATAAAAATAAAATAGCAAGAACAAAGATCCCGACGAATTGATAACCTCCTCCTTCGAAATCTTGAAGTCGGTTGAAAACACAAGTCGTAACAATCTTTAATGCGATTATTTGAAACTTTCCTGTTTGAACAGGTCGTGCGAGTGCAACTAATTAACGATACGGAGTTTCGTGATAAGTGTTCCGGGTAATTTAATTATCGGCAGAATTGTTTCTAAAACAAGTACCTATTAGGATCTAATGTAAATAATTTTAAACAAAAAAGAACCGACTTCACTTAGCAATCCACCTTTCCAACACCAAATGCTCGAGCTGCTGTAAAAAATACTCAAATCACTACAGGTGTGCCTATAATAGTTGAAGAGTTCCCTCGATTTCTCCAGGATCCCATCATCAGATCCTGACCTGGTTACAATGGGACCAACTGTGAAGTATACTCTTTCAAACAAAAAAAGAATTTTCCAAATCGGTCCAGCCGTCTTCAAATAATCGGTGAACATACATAAAAAAAAAAAAAAAAAAAAAAAACAAAGATCCCGACGAATTGATAACCTCCTCCTTCGAAATCTTGAAGTCGGTTGAAAACAGAGGTAGCTGGAATAGGACCTAACGCTTTAGAAGAACTTTAGAGAATCTGCCGATAAAGTAGCAAGCACTTCCTACAATTATTTACAATGAACGCGTTCCACAATGGTTAAGTTTTTACATTGTATTTATCATTTAAATTACTTTACAACGTATTGACGTTAAGCAATTTCATTTTGTTACCTATTTGACATGAACTTGATATTCATATGATAACAAGAAAACCTGATTAAGTCAAACGTCACTTTTGACGGGTCCCGTTCAATTTCAACCAAAGGCTCCAGGTTTGTTTATAGATACCTATCTATTGCAGCAATCGACACCTTAGCTGGTCAGTGCAACTATCGTTTTCTAATGGCATTACCTATACTATAGATAGAGAAAGTTATTTATCTGTCTGCTTTAATGTAGTCTAGCCTAGTTACAATTAAACAGCTTACAAAATTAACGTAACATCTGTAACTACAAATTCTGATGTAACATCCTCCCGTATTCTTACAGTTCAAAATCGACACGTTGCTCTTTTTAGGTATGATAGTTTTAAAAATTATGAACCGCATCCCTCACCTCACTCAGCTGGGCAGTTTCGACTTTTTCGTGAAACGAAACTTAACTAAAGAAACTGAAATAAAGAAATTAGGACTGTTGTACGTCACAAACTGTTTTATCTACACTCATACTGTAAGTACTCTAAAATGCGTTCAAAAACCGTAGACAATGACAAGCATTACAACAAACGATTTAACTATGATAAGTTTCTTATCTGCGGCAGTAACGTAATTTTAACTATGCATGCTCAAATATTGTTAAGCAATGAGTTTAAAATTTGGAACATCGAATTTGATAACATAATGTTACCGCCATGGCCAACTCGATTGGTCCCGCGCGAGCGCCGGCACAATCGAGTAGGCCATGACGGTACAATGGCGGTCATTCTATGGTTTCCGAACAATTAATTTAATATATATAATATGAGTGTAGATAAAGCAGTGTATGCAACTGTACGTAATTAGGCCTTAAAACACTCGTGTGATCTTATTATGAAATTCGCCTGCGGCTCATTTCATAAAACCACACTCATGTTTTAAGGACCCTTATTACGTAACAGTTACATAAACTACTATTGTGAAACGTACAAAATGGATGAAATAGTTTTCTAGTTGCGTTTTGTTTTTGGATATTGTTTTTGCGACAGTTGCCTTAAACTGAGATATATTTTTATTTTTAGTAGGAACACACTATTTTGTAAAAAAAAAAGCTATTTTCCCGTTACTGGACAAGAAAGGGTTTTTCGAAACGCTCACAGAAAAAATGCTCAGCTTTACCCATCACCCATGCATAAAAACTAACCATCTTATCCACATTTGTTTGTAAAGGCGGCTGTAACTCGATAATGGCAGTCATAAAACGAATGTTTGTTTGTAAGATCAATAGCAAAGGGCTCTTCCTATAAATAACTAGGGATATGTAAATGTAGACGTCGTTTGTAATTTTTAAGGAAGTATGTTTTAAGATGTAGACTTTGAAGACGTAATTGGGTGATCTACTTTCGTCTTTAAGATATCAATATTTTTTGGCTTTGATTCAACAGGAGGTTATCTTTAAACACCAACTTAAAAGAGAAATTATACATAATTTCAAGTTTTCACATCTTACTGGTCTGTTACACCTATTTGTCCATTTTTGTCTAGTCATCCCGTTGTATTGATTTCTTCGTCACGTCATTTATCTTTATCTTATCACACTAATTAGATAAATTCCTTCAAGATCAATTTCATTAACCACATCATTAAAATTAGAATCTACGATCTATTGTGCCAGAACTTTTTTACTTCTCGCAGCTCCCTTTTCGGTACCTGCTGTTTTTTGTCTATCCGTCTCTCTGTTTGTTGAAGAAACAATCCGTGAAACAATAGTTAATTTGGTCTATGGGGTTGCGTACGTCGGACCAATTTAAATTCCATCTGGACGAGTATCGTATGGTTTAATGGCTTCTATAGTTTTTTTAACGCCACGACACGTTGATTGTGGGATTTTTGATTTATTAACTGCTTTTTTAACAGGATCATATTTAATCAGTGTGGTCGAACACATTTAGGGTAACATAACATGAATGTGACTTCATTCTTTACGTGATGCTTGGTTTTGTTAGTATCTCAAAATTATCAATGAATATCATTAAATATTTTTATTATAGCTTGTGCTAGGTGCATGGTCTTTTAAGACTACCCCGAGTATAAATATATCACCACAAAAAATAATAATAAATGTTTATAGAACAAGATGAAAATTTTTGACAAATTTGTATTGCAGCATACTACGTTTGTAATTGGTAGACCCAGATTCGAAATTTCATGGACAATTTATGAATGAATTCATTCCATAATGTGTCAAATTAATTTTGAATCTCACTGTACATCTTGTTCCGTTTTTGAGTCTTAATTGTTTTGCGATGACCTGTCTGTTTATAAGCAACTTGACTTTTAAGAAATCTTAACTGAACATTTTAATACGGGCCAGTATACATTTTTTCGCAGCGATTTTTTTTAAGTTGTTAAAATCTATGTTTTTTTCTAAAATATTTTATTTTTGTTACAGTTGGCTTCATGATTTTGGTGTTCTACCTGTGGGGCACCCCATACAAACGTGGCTTCTTCTGTGACGATGAGTCCCTCAAACATCCCTACCGGGAGTCCACTGTGACCAACCTCATGTTGTATATCGTTGGCCTAGGCCTTCCTGTTGTTACGGTGAGTGTTTTTACAATACATATGTGTCAGTCCAGGGAAAAAAAGAAAAGAATCCCACTTTGTCGATATGGAGTTATTAGTACTTCCTAGAACTTACACAATATACACTATATATTAGTGAAATAATTATGTCCATTAAATTCGACAAAGTGGACCTTTTCACTGAAGTCTTCCACAACCTTTAGGTGAGCCATTTTAAACGCTTAGGCACGCAATTCGCTCATAGAGACTTAGGTATTATTAGAAAATCGTCACTGAGCTTGTATCGTGATATACTCGTAGGTAAAAAAAAATGGTCCATTTATAAATTATATAACAAACCACTAGTATGGGAAAATTAAAAAGGCGGTTATGTTTCCGTGTTGTTACTGAATAATTCATAATCAGATTAATTTTATTGTTAATTAGCGCTAATGACCTTAATAACATTAGCTCATTTAATTGTTTTAGGAAGTATTGCAAGTTAGGGGACTGAATTCCAAACAGCTTTACTTTTAATAAAAAGTTTCAAAACTTATATTTTTAAATGCTCTTTGGTTACCTTGAATGTAAATCGTTAACTGTTTAAACAGAGGTCTCATGTTAAATCGGAATATGGTAATATTGATAGCAATCGGGGTCATGTTAACAACGTATGATCCACTTTCCCGAAGTCGTTGGCCGGCTATAAGAATGCCAAGGTGTGAATGTCAACGTCAACATAGCTTTAGCGTTGAAGAAGACAGTATGTGCCGGTGAGTTTTATAAGTGCTCGTATTTTCTTAGTTACAGACAACCCTGCGGTTGTTTATTCCAAAAGCCCACCTAGTACGGGAAATAATGTCAATGGTCAAGGGGATGAAAGCTTGGAAAAATATATTGTCGTCGGAAAAGTGGAAGGCGAAAGACCTAAAGGCCCTTCACCAACCTGATGGTGTAATAGGTACATAATCACCCAATAACAGCTGACTCAGCTAACTTCACACTCTTCACAGCCCACCCAAGACGAATAGAAAATTAAATAAAAAACAACGTTCATTTTCTTAATGTAATATGATACGCTACAACCATATACGGAATATTATAAAAATCATTTTCTATTTACTGTGACCTCGGCCTTGATCAGTGTATTAACCTAAACCGAGAACAAAGGATTGTGTACCTATATAAAGCGATCTATTTTCCAACATAAAACAGTGATTATCCACACGTTGAGCGTTTCACTTCCTGCTACACGTCCCATTACCATATGGCGACCCTTCCAGTCGGGCTGCTCAAGGCAGCCTCGGTTTAAATACCAGCCAGCTCAGCCCGCTCCACGAACCAGCTCAGCAAGCGCCATGAACTAGCCTAGCCCGGACCTGCGCAGCACAGCTCAGCTCACAATGGACCAGCCCCGCTCGACCCTTCAAACCCCCGAAGCCCCGCCCAGCCGAACATAGACACCGCCGCCTCAGCAAGCTCATCAGCCATCCCAGCCGTTCAGCAATCAAGAAAGACACGACACAATGGCTCAGCCCCGATCCACTGCGACAACCAACAAAGGCACCAACGCACCAGTCAGCCGGCCAGAGTTAGCTAAAACCAAGGCCATGATTACCATAACAATAACGTTCACGGAACAGAGGACCCCAACCAGAACATTCCGATGGACCAAAAGATGGACACCACGTCACCACCATCAGCCCCAACAACCCGCACCAACGAGTAACCCAAGCCAAATCACCATCGCCACCAGCAACCAGCGAAGCAGAGCAGAGCATCTAGAACCAGCACGTCAAGCACAGCAGAATGTGTAGCAGCCACCAGCCATCACAAGCCCCGCCGCATCCAAGTCACCAGCCCCGCCGCACCCCATCGCCAGCGCCCAGCACCGATCATCGATCGCAAGTATAATTCTAAGGCAGTTTAATCATAATTACTTAAATTCAGTGATAAATTTAAGCCCACAATTCTAAATGTAACTATAACAATAATTCACATTACGCGTATAGAATGACCCAAATTATAAAAATAAGTTAGAAGCATTACAAACAAACAAATATTCGAAAATTCGTTCAAAAACACCCTAAACAGACAAACGGTCAAAATAAATTCAAAATAGGCCAGTAACTAAAGAATACAGCCCAAAAAAAAAAAAAAAATAAAAAAAATAAAAAAAACAAATATCCGTAGGACAGAGCGAAATATTTCAATCTCACCTCACAAAAATAGAAGACGTGTACAGTAAAATCTTATCAATAAATAGCCAAGACAAAAAAAAACGGACAAAACCTAAATTAATTAACCAAAAAGCGGCAGTAGCATTACTACCAGCCATGGACGGATCCGAGACCGGCATCAAACAGTTTATAGACATCATAGAATTATACGCGACAATGATTAAAATCAATGACTTAAAATTACAAATAAATTTCGTAATTAAAAAACCCGTTTAATCAAAAAACGCAAAACTTAAGGTATCCAGCAAACACACCAGTATCAGCGTTTTGACATAAAACTTTATCTTCTACCAGTAAAATCAGCGACCGCGAACCAAAACAAACTATTCAACAGAAAACAGGGAAATCGGCCTACCAAACGGCACAAGCAAAAAACTAGAAAATTTATTCACGACGGCACAGGCTAACGGCAACAACACATAACAAAAAAAAAACATCATTTATTAATGTCAATTATTACCAGAAAAGTTACACGCATAAGATACACACTTTAAAAAAAATATATAAAAATAAGACATATTTTACACAATACGTCGAAAATAAAGTAGCTACACTATACCAATAAAATAAAGAAATAAATTCAACCGTACGCACGTATTACACTCAAAACATTTAATAACGCATTACAGTGTATTGACGTATACCTACACCGACAAATAAAAATAAAATTTTTTTTTAATATGTACACAGACATTACTTTAATGTTTTTTATAGATTGATATAAAACAAAAAAACAAAAAAACTACATGGTGATAATAAACGCAACAAAATTTAACTATGGCAAAAATACAATTATACAAGTTAATATATTTGACAGGCACTAAATCCTTGATACATAATGATAGTGTTGAAAAACCAATTCGTGAAGGTCCTTGGACACATAATATGTTTATTAAAATAAACTACTGTTAAAAGAACTGCCTCAAAAGTATAATAACTACATAATAAACTATCATAATGGCAAAAATAAAACAACACACTAATCTCATGCAGCTAAAATTCACAAAAATCACCATCGTCAAAGTAAAAAAAAAAATCCAAAAAATTTCAAAGGCCAGATCAACCGCCTGCGCCAGCCAAACCAAAAGTACACTAAAACTAATAGACACATAAACACAGTTCAATTCACAATAAACGCCACAACGTAATTATATATTATTGACACCAGAGCCAGCCAAAGTACAATAACACGCGACGCGACATTGAAAACCCAAGGTCGCATGCAAGCTGACCTACATACACGGAATAGGAGGAACGATTGCGTCATACCATACAATTACGCGACGCTTAGAGAGTGATAGCCGCGATTTCCAGAATAAATTGACAAATAAATAAATAAATTTATAAATTGATAAATTGACATCACTACATACCACAATCATTAAACAAAATTTTTTTTTAAACTTATTATGACTGCTTCAAGACACGACATAAATAGAGATATTATTACGTTAAGAATAATAAGAGATATATGTGATATCTTAAATATTACAAATGACTGACTATGACTGTGACTGTGTCTGTGACTATAGCGTGCAGAAAGCTAAAACAGATAAGTGTCGCAACCAACAATTAGCCTGATCACCTAAAAGTTGTTGTGACCCTTATATGCTTTAAGTTTACAAAGTAAAGGGTTTCCTTGCATTCCTCTTTACTTCACGCAATACCAAGTAGCCCATAAGAGAATTAAAAGTAAGCTGAGTACACCAGGATACAAAGCAGACGCTAACCCTTGGAACCAAACAAATTCGAGCGAGTTCTCAATTGACCAGGTCCTTGGGCGCACGGGATGTTCTAAGTCTTCCGATGCGTTAAAACACTGTCTGATAGTACATAATAATAATATGTACCAGCGCGCAATAATAAATAATTCCCTGTATCCTTAAATCGAAAAACTAAAAATAAAATAGTATGCAATACGGTCGGCCGACCCGATTCGCTAAAAAGCGCCATGTACTCATTAAAAAAAAAAAGTGACAAGTATCACAAACAAGCTTACATAAGGACAAAATGCAGACATTGCAAAATGGCTCATTTATTGTTCAACACTGTGTGTCGAACCAAGTACTCCATCGTGTCCGAAACGAGCTTTCCTCGCGAGAGAACTAGGTTAAAATGAAAGACACAACAGATACAAGAAGAATACATACAAAAAAAAAACAACCAAAGAAGGAAAGAGCTACCAAAGTGTATAAAACACACATGACAGACGGTACGTACCACGACTAATTATTATAGAAAAAGTCAAGAAAAATCACAGACAAAGATGACAGACGTGTCACATATAACTTATTACCCACTAGCGGACACAGTCATAAGAATAATTACCAATAACGTTAAAAGTTATTACTACTGACCAGGAATACATAACGGCATTATAAAATTCATAAAAGCAAAAAACAGTCATAAATAAATCAAAGCAGACAGAGACAGCAAATTCATCTCCACAACTATGCGAGAGATTTGTAACATATTAGGTATAAAACAATTCCAGTCAACCACTTACCACCATGAAAAGCCTAGGATCCTTAGAAAAATCGCATAAAGCACTAGAATCATATTTAGGGATACATACACCCAACCACCAAAACAGACAACCAGACTCACCAGTGATCTGATTAGTTACAATATTAGTATTTTCGTATAACACAATGGTTTATTCGGCAACTAAATACACGCCATACGAGCTAGCATACCCAGAAACATTACTCATCAAACATACCCATTATATATATATAACTTCGATTCCTATCCCATAGAATTCAAACATATGTTACAAAAGTTCAAAACAAACACAAACAAAAAACATAAACACATCAACACATTTCATAAAACAAAAAAAAAAAAAAAAATTACGATTTAAAAATTAAACCCATAAGTAATAAAATTGAAGATTTAGTATTAATCAAAAAAAAATTTATTAGACACAATATATCAAAGACCATTTACCGTCATAGAGGATCAGGATCCAAAAGTAAAAATATTAGTATCAGGAAAAGAATGCGCAATCCACAAAAATAGAACTAAACCATACTGTAATTAAAACAACCACACAAATAAAATAAAAATAAAATAAATAAAATTTTTTTTAAATAAAAATAAAGTAAATATAAAAACACAAACAAAACACATAAAACAACACATCAACACCTTTCATAAAACAAAAAAAAACTACTTACAATTTAAAATTTTAAATCCATACGCTATATATCTATCTATATATATATATAAACCGGAGATCCACTATAAATCAGAAAATAAGACAGAAATAAAATAAATATAGTAGTATATCAGAGACTATTTACCATCATAAAGAATCAAAATTCAGAACGTAAAAAAAAAAAAAAAAATTTAGTTTCAGACAAAGAGGACATTCTCCATACAAAAAAAAAACCCACAATAAATAAAAACAGCAAACATATACATATATATATATATATACACAAATTTAATACACAACAACAAAAAACACGCTCACACTCGACACTACACTAAAACAGCAAACTAAACGTTTCCATGTCAATGATCACATCTCATTCCAAATACGAAAGTACTATCTCCACACTGTAATGATATCAAGTAACAAATAAACATCAGGTCAATAATTTACAAAACACAAACACCTAGCCATACAAGGATCGAGACAAATAAACAAACCGCAGCATATAACTTAGCAACAAACTCACCGCTATTTTAAACAAAGCACAACTTAGACAGAAACCAACACCTGTATAACCATAAACTTTGATCATTTTTCCATGTATAAACATAGCCATAAGATTAACCTAACAATCGAAATGTAACCCATCCATAGTCCTTATATAACCATACAATTTAATATTTTTCTTTTATATACCATAAACATAAGTTACCCTAAGAACCAACATGTAACCCATAGACATAAGCCAAATTTAATGTGAAAACAAAAAAAAGGGTTCAATCTATCTTTTTGGCCACAAAAAAAAAAAATTTCCGCACGAATTTCATGTTTTTCAAAAATTACCATTACAAGTTCAATGTATCATAGACTATGAAAAAGGGACAATCACGTTAAACAATCGCAACAAAACAGTAACAATACCATTAAATTTAGAACATTATAATCTCCGAATGTAATCACATTTATAAGTACATCAACAAAAAACAAAAAAAAAACCAACAAAAATGTAATCATATTTTCAAGTGCATCAACAAAAAAAAAACCAACAAAAATGTAATCATATTTTAAAATGCATCAACAAAAAAAAAACCAACAAAAATGTAATCATATTTTTAAAAACCCTAGCCATAAGATTAAAATATCTTTTTTATATAAATTAGTTAAGAAACAGAATGTAAACAATAGAGTTAAGCAGCCAAGTTTTTTTTATAAAACACTTTTAATAGAGCCAAGATTTATTTTATATTCAGAATTACCTTTTAAGAAACAAATTCATACTTATTAATGTAAAGACAAAAAACTGTTTAAACCTGTTTTTCTGTCTCAAAAAAACCGACGGACGTGTAATAGGTACATAATCACCCAACAACAGCTGACTCAGCTAACTTCACACTCTTCACAGCCCACCCAAGACGAATAGAAAATTAAATAAAAAACAACGTTCATTTTCTTAATGTAATATGATACGCTACAACCATATACGGAATATTATAAAAATCATTTTCTATTTACTGTGACCTCGGCCTTGATCAGTGTATTAACCTAAACCGAGAACAAAGGATTGTGTACCTATATAAAGCAATCTATTTTCCAACATAAAACAGTGATTATCCACACGTTGAGCGTTTCACTTCCTGCTACACGTCCCATTACCATAGGTCTAACCAAGTTAAAAAAAAGCCACCTCAGGCTAACTTTATTAACCGGGAGGGCTAGGAGAGATAGAGACCGAGAGGACTACGAGAGATGGAGACAAATCACCAAAGCTGCAAAACTAAGTGGCCACGCTCTTCAGTATGATGGACCAACACAGAAAGAAGGAGGATGGGGGAATTATTTAAGCACAGATGTTCTACCGGTGAGCTGTGCAAAATCGAAGTTCGTTTCCTCTCTGACGCTCTTGTTTCTGTATCCGAGCGATAGAGTGGGAGATAAGCGGAACTTCGATTTTAGATGTTATACTTAGCGGCCGTAGCTTTAGTTCACTTGATAATAAATCGAATCGCACGCGCATGTACGATGGGAATACATCAGGCTCAATCATTTGTAAACATACGCTTCGGGGACAACTATTATCTGTTTGCTTAACCGTTTTTCATTCTACACCTTATCGTGCATATTTGCTTTAAAATTGTGTATATTAAACGATGATTTCAGTTTTGATGATAAAATTTCGTTATTCACAAACATCGCTACGAGCACTAAGAACTCTGCTTATGCTACGTAAGTTTCCCCATCCAGAGAGGGTACGAACGTTCAAATAAATTTTGTATGCCCTGGTAAGGATTTGTATGTTATGGTAATAACAAAAAATGTGGGAATGACATACTGTTTAGTTACCACTATTTTTATGTCAAATAAGCCTGAAGAGGAGCCACGGCTGTGCACATAGCCAATGCGCAAAGTAGTTTTTTACTTATGTAGTGTTAGTCCCGTAAGGCAAAAATCGCGTTACTAAGTGGAGCGACATTCATCTAATTTAAATACACACCTGTCCATGGGCGTGGCAAAATGGGACTAGTTTTTTTAAATAAACACCTGTTGTGATATCGATTACATCCAATGTAATCTGATAACCTAAAATCATAGCGCCTGATTATATAAATTAACATAATTAAAGACTACTTCCATCTATTAACATCTATCAGCGGCACGATCATGATCCCAAATAGTTTTTTAATGCAGTATTCGAATCAATTCAATTCGATAGATCGGGTCTGAGATTCGACCACCCGTTATTAGAGATGTGCCGCGGGAACATAGCAGTTCATGGGAATTTCTTTTATTCTGTTCCTGATATACCTTCAATAAGAGATCAGCAAGTAATTATCAATGTAAATATTCAACGAATGCAGTGATTGGATCATGGCTTGCCCTTATCCCCTTTATTTGGGGTCGGAGCAGCATGTTTTCCTCTTCCATACCTCCCTATCATCTCGTATTCACTTCATTCCTTTTCATGTCGTCTCGCACACAGTCCATCCTTCTTTTCCACGGTTTGCCTCTAGGTACATCTTTATCTTAAATACCTATCTAGCAATTATATTGAGTTTAATGGATTTTTCTCAAAAAAATAACCTCCTTTTTTTTAGATTCCCGAAATAGTTTCGTCTGGATTATTCCCACTTTGGGAATTCCCATCACTACTCGCGACCACGTGCGTGCGTGTTCCCACGACGTACTTATTCTTATCGATCCAATATAAAGTGCGTTATTTATTGCAATGCAATCGAGACGTCATGGTCGGAATTACGACCGGCTTCTGGACGTCCGTAAACAGACTGGTACAGTCGGCAGCAGAACGGATAGCATGGTTGCCATAGTATCGCCTATCACGTCATGCTCATGCGTCACTTTCGCACTTACTTGTTAGAACGTGACCGCTATGGTGACAGACGATAAGGCGACAATCTTAGGCTAGCAGAAGTGTGTAAGCGGAAGCGGACGAGATCGCCTTGACAATAGAATCCTTGTTCAGATATTTGCGACCACTTTGGCCGCTTCGATATATCTGATGGCGGCTGTACTAGTTACTTCTGCTGTTTATAGGTACGAAGGAAAATATGTAATTTCGTAAACGTGACGTTTGCACATTTTTGCCGCTTTTTGGCACGTCGAAAATTTTGACCATTTACCTGAAAAAGCTCACTCGTCTATTATTATCTTTTTTGCAAATAAGTTTAAGGTCAACCGGGAAATTGCGAAGAAGAAGATGGAAGTTGTTAAGCGTGAATGCAGTTGTAATAAATGCTGGCTTTCATCAGTAATGTAGTCAAAATGCGGCCCTCTAAGGTCACTCTAATCAATTTACTTGTATCCCGGGATACAAGTAAATTGAACTCATGAATCAACTATACCAAAATATTCTTTTAAACGACAGACCTTCGAGATCAACTGTACATTCAAGTCTAACTTGATAAGGAATGAATAGGTATATTCTTGTCCCGTCTTAGTAATTACCTGGCCTCAGTGATTGCTTTGCGTAGTTTGCGTAATTAACGTCTAGTTGCTAGATAAATGCAAATACAGACCTTCGCCTTCGTAAATTGGTAGTAATTCATTAGCTAGCACATTATCAGTTATTATGTCTATTTTATTATTTGTCTGGCCTCATACTCCTTTACTCGTTTAAGATTCTTTTTCCGGAAGCAGGTCTTTCGATATTTACAATAAAATTGACGCTATTATTTTATGAAAGTTTTGATCGGTGTAATAAATTTGTGAATCTATTTACACCAAAATGTTTGGGGCTTAAATTGGATAAGATCTTATTGAATTTATCTACTTAATTATTTCAACGTACCGTCTTTAATACCTTTGAATGTTTTTGTTAATTGTAAGATTATGTATGTCAAATGATAGTTAAAATAGTCATAATCTATTTCGGGCCCTTAAACTCATTACCTCGATTCTAATTCTGTCCACGTCACTACCTGTATTACCTGCGTTAAAACGGGATCCAGTCCAGAATCCTCTTTCATCTGATCTACTACTAACCAAACCGGTATCCATTTCACTTTTTATACATTTATCCGTCAAGTTAAATCGATCATCAATTAAACGAAGTTATTGAATTCCTTGATCGATACTTGTAACTTGATCCAAATCTTTTTATTGTCCAGTAGTTTTCCTTAGGTTTTATTAGACACGAAAGTTCTTATTACAGCTAGGTTATTGTTGCTAGGTTTTCTAAACACGTGGTACGTATCTATTACAGTTGTTATATTTAGCTGCATCATTATGTTAGGCTCATCGTCCTTTGCAATAAAAGTTATAATTACCTATAAACATATGCGAATACGAAACAAATTAATATAAGGAATTCTTATAAAGTTATCAGCAGAAGCGACGAGGTGTTCAAGATGATCATGCATGACACTCTTCGCTTCGCAATAAAATCATATCTAGCTCGTATTTACAATAAAGTCATATCTAACTCTACTTTGATCACCTCTCGTGGTTGCACATTACTCAGCAAATAGTAAACACCAATAATACTTCACTCAGTTACCTGTTTCTATAGTTGCATTCTATCTTTCAACTCGCCTACAATGTACTATCGGGTTCAGAATTGCATGGCCAATTTATGAATGAATTCATTGATAAATTGACCATGCAATTTTGAACCTGATGGTACAAAGTACTTAATTGCCTACAATTAATTAGAAACTAGCTAGGTTTCGGAATCGGAACTGAATGCCATCATTAGAGGCAGCGGCCACGCTTTCATGCTGTCACCACGGTCACCAGTCACTACGGTCGTTAGCTGCTTTCCTCGAGGTGATTCTCTTAATTGCTTTACATGTGCTTACTTTCTTAATGAGTCGTGTGTCTGTTGTCTGCTCATTTATTATTAAACATTACATATAGCATTAAAATGGGACTGGGCTGGACACGTCTGCCATATGCCGGAAACCTTATGGGCTAAAAGAACCACCAGCTGGGTCACACAAGATAGAACCCGGCGTCAAGGCAGACCAAGGAAACGTTGGAGAGCCGAACTTGATACCTTTCGTGCCGACTGGTGGGAGACTGCTCAAGACCGGGATACGTGGAAAAAGGAGAGGAAGGCCTTTTCCCAGCAGTGGGACACCATTGGATCTTAAATAATTCAAATAAATAAATAGCATTAGCTCTTTCAGTGATCTGATCACCAACTGTTTGGAATTAAATACCTAAGTATATGACAAACAAAGTCGTGAAAACGATGTTCTGTACATAAATTCGTGGATCACTTCAGGTGTTTCCAGGGATCACCAGTGGTCCACGGACGGAGAAGCTTCGGTTGACGTTCGAATCAAATCTTATCAGTGGGTTTTAATTAAAGCTTCTGCTCCGAAGAATCTTTTTATTTAATGCAATAGTTGAAAAACCGTTTGGCACTTTGCCTGTTGTCAGTTGCAAATTTAGAAAACTATGTAGTTTACATTACGTAGGAGTGTATTTGTTTTTTTTTACAACGTAAATGACTAAATGTTTTGAAAGAGTTACATTATTACTTTATTACATTACACAAACTTACGAGCAATTTTAACCAAGTTGCCTATTTCGAATGACAAGGTTCTCAAAATATTTGTTTCTTCTTTCCTTTTTTTTATGTTTGTATTCCTGATGTTCTTAATTTGGCTTTTTTTTTGTAGTTATAGGTTGTCAAAGTCAAGATCAGATGGGATTCTGGATTCTTTAAATATTATAGTAATATGTGTATTTTTAAAGTATCTTTTACATTTCATCATTTGGCAAAATAGAACAGCAGCTTCATCAGTAGATGAAAACCATATAGTGACGGAATTTTAAACTTTTTCGAGTCGGTTCTTTATTTAAAAGATTAATTTATTAAAATTTGTTTAATTAACTTGCCTAAATGCATCTTTAAATTAACGTTTATCGTTTTTATTGTAGTGATAAGAGAATATTTTATATTCTGGCGGTTTGTTAACTTTAAGCTTTTCAGAATATAACTTCTTCATATTTTCTGACAAACATTTTGACATTTAAGACTGCATAATTTCAGTCCTTGCATTTTATCTAGTCATTGCACTACCAAATAAATATTAATGAAAATTCCCACGGTTTAGGATAAAAAAATATATGGATTGGGATTGGGAGGCACTTTTTACTTATTTCTGTATTTTACTCAAACGTTTTATATTAATTGACAAAAAAAAACTAAGCCCACATTTTTTATATATCACGACGGTGGCAAACAAGCATACGGCCCGCCTGATGGTAAGCAGATTCCGTAACCTATGGACGCCTGCAACTTCAAAGGAGTCACATGCGCGTTGCCGACCATTTACAAAAAGGAGGATTCACTGTGTTGACGGCTAAAGGAACAAGAGGGTCCCGCATCGTCAACACACTGGGTCCTCTTTGAGCTCTTTGGCAACCTTACTCACCAGCAGGAACACAACACTATGAGTAGGGTCTAGTGCTATTTGGCTGTGGTTTTCTGTAAGGTGGAGGTACTTCCCCAGTCGGGCTCTGCTCCAGATTTGAGCGAGATGACATTCGCTGAACGTGCCCTACCACACTTAGCGAGATGCCATTCGCAGTGCCCATACCTCTCTTTTTGGCGTAGTTTAAGGACATGCCCAAGTCCGGACGTAATTTAAGTACATACCCGGGTCCAATAACACATGATTTGACATGATTGTTAAGTATGAAATTATGAATAAGATAGTAATTTAGAAAAAAAAGTAATAGTGAAATGATTTTGGTTGTAAGGCCATAAAGTTGTCGAAAATATTTTGAAGTAGGTATAAATATAAAAAGGAGAAACAATCTTAGGTTTTGCAGTTTTAGAGAAATTAAGTTAACATTTCCAAGCCGTATTCTAAACTAACTTTATCATAAAGCAGCGAACTTGGTTATTTTGCGTTACCCAATGTCCTATTTCATCAATCCTTAACTGCTTACCATCAGGCGGGCCGTATGCTTGTTTGCCACCGTCATGGTATAAAAAAAAAAGCTTACTATATTTAAGGAATACCAATTTTTTGCGGCGTAAATTGCGATGCGGCGAGCGTAGCGGTGAAGGCCACCGCTGTCGTCCAAAACAGGTTAATTCAATTATATACATTTTGATCGCGCCGCTCTGAGCGGCGGACGCTAGCGGTGTGTTCGCGCGACGCGATCAATGCATGCGTGCATCGAGTCTGCTGCCTACTGAAATTCAATATCAAAACAAAAGCAAATTAAATGTTGAATGAATACTTCGCCGCTTTACGAGTATTGTATATTCCAATGTTCTATTTCGTCTATCCTTGACCTCCCTATATTTACGGAATACCAATTTGTGGAAGTGCTTGTTGAACAAATCGGAAGCAACCGTGTCATTGCCGCATTGCTCTATTTATATTCGTATGCGGGCGTTGCGATATTTTACTTTATTTATAGACTACTTTAAAATTATCTTCTTCGTTGTATGCTATTCTTTTTTTAGTTCACTTTGAACTTGAACAAATAACATGTAGTTGCTCGTATTCTTCATTTATTTGTTTATTCCATGAGTATGTTTGGATTTACATTTGCTTTTATTTACTTGCGTTGTTATAACTTATAATGAAGTGGAACATTTGCTAAATAAATTATCGTAAACATCGTAATAATATGACGCTAAGTCAATGCCTTTTCCTTGCCACATATTGCGCAAAATCACTTATTTAAGTGTACTGTCTTAACTGTTCTATGTGTTTTTTATTACGTATCTTTATTAATTTATTTTTGTGGGTTATGAAAAAATCTCAATACGTTATTATTGGGCCTAATCGTATTATGATTAGTATAAAATTCCCCGCTTACGCGTTAAGAATAAATAAACCATAAATTATATGTTTACGGTAGTAACATCAAAACCATTCTAAAATTAAAATACTCCACGTTTTACCACTCGGTCTTCTCATTCGTTCACCCCATGTCACTTTGTTTTACTACCGCGTCATTAATGGTCTCTGTTCTGTATACCTACTTAATTTTACTGCTTCATGGATTACTTTCCACTAGAGCCCGCATTAGGGCGCTGCACTGTTAAGAGATTTCGCTATGTCGCTATGGCCGTCGTTATCGAATATGAACATCTACCATCAACTTTTTCGACGGCTTTCTTCTTCTTCTTCTTCTTTTTTTTCCTACTAGGTGCCTACATACTAAGATTTTTGAAGTTATACTTACATGCTTTAATTTGATATTAAAGAAATCAGATAATGCTTGGAGGAATTAAGTGTTAAGTTACATAATATATCTCAGTAAATTTAAATATAGACAATCGTTTAAGACAATGTGAATACAAGATCTTTTTTTACAATTTACCACTGTGTAAAAAATACCGGCGAACCGGAAGGCGCAGCGTGGGTCGACCCCCCCCCCCCCCCCCCCACAAGGTGGACTGATGATCCGGGAGTCCGCTGGATGCGGGTGGCGCAGGACCGCTCATTGTGGCACTCTTTGGGGGAGGCCCATGTTCAGCAGTGGACGTCTTTCGGCTTATATGATGATGATAATGAAAAAATATTACAGCTAGTTTAGAGCATTTTCGATAAGATGCGGGAAAGGATTTTATAAACATAATCTTCACACTATCGTTATGTTATGAACTCAAGCGGTTTTTTACCATATGCTCTATCTCGTATTTGTTAATCTACGGCCGTCTGTCCCATATCTTTACAGAAATAGCTTCTCCGTACTAAGCTATGGTTATATTACAACCTAATACTTCCTTACCATAAGAAGGGCAAGGATGCAAGGTGACATTATGCCTATTTATGGTAAGAATAATTCTTAACCAACTATGCAGTTAATCCTACCAACCTCGTTCCTTCCATTTAAGTTAAACGATAATACGTAGTACATATTTAGTAAAGTCATTTCAAGGTGTAATAGTAGGAAGTCTTTGTGGACATTGGATATCTATAGTAGGGAGTGATTTGACCTAGTTATTTACTATGTCATTAATTATGGTAAATCCTTATTAAAAGTTTTTAATTTCCATAATATCCATCTAAAATAATAATTTAAACCTAAAGCTATCTTTCACACGTTCAAATATTTTGAAGTCAAAAATAACTACTTAGTACTTAAGATAATAGTAGGTATCTATGAAACTCATGAACAATTATTAAGTTAACGGAAAACGCGATTTTCGAAATCTAAAACTTACGTCGGCCTCAAGACAGTTCCGTAACGCAACAAGTTATACCGAAACAGTTTTTTATCTTGGATTTTTTTTCTCTAATTTTATTTAATGGCATTTCTTCACTGGGGTAGTAGTAGTAGTGGGAAAGCAGGTGATAAAGATAATCCAGTGAGTACTGCGAGGTCCAGATGGGACAGTGCAGCTGCCGCCAAGTTTGTTACTCTTTTAGCACCGCCCAGGGATCACGTGTAGGGTTGTCTAAGGTGATTCCTACGGACGTAGAGTAACATTGATCCCCAATCTCTAATATCTATATATATTTCTCTAATATAAAAACAGTCTTTCAAAACAGTTGCAGATATAAATAAACCACACTGTTGTAAATAATAGATGAGTGCAGATATTTGCAGTAATATCTCGGACTATTTCGTTCGTTTACCAAAACAATTAGCCTACTTTACTTTACCCATATCATTCGCTACCTGTAACTCATTAATCATTACCAACATTGCTTTTGCATTCACATGATTGCATGATAATGGCACATTTGATCAGACTACAGGGGCATACTGTCAACATCAGAAATGTCTAAGCGCGAGAAGTGTTCAGAATGGTCTTGCCACGACTCTATTTTGAACAGAATAAGTGCGTGTGTACATCATTTTGGACAGTTCGTTCGTTTATCTGTTTATGCTGTTGTAGGAGTAATATATTGCATCCGTGTTGTAAAGAAAGCGTAGAACACGGTTGGTGCATCGCAAGGTATTTATAGTAAAAACATGGGTCGTATCAACAGTGTCGTGATCATAGAAATATATGAGTAGACGTCACAGGAACCGCAAATTAAGGTCGTCTCATACTTATCTTTATACGAAATGAACAAGATTTGGGATAATTTTCGTGTTATCTTGTGAGCCAGTAAAAATACAGCGATATTTAAGTGTCAAAAAGCAACGTCATATCATAATATTCACCTTTATTTTTTTCTATTGTTAATTCAAAACTAGACATAGAAAGAGCTCAAAGAGGACCCAGTGTGTTGACGATGAGGGACCTTCTTGTTCCTTTAGTCGTCAACACAGTGAATCCTCCTTTTTGTAAAGGGTCGGCAACGCGCATGTGACGCCTTTGGAGTTGCAGGCGTCCATAGGTTACGGAAGCTGCTTACCATCAGGCGGGCCGTATGCTTGTTTGCCACCGTCGTGGTATAAAAAAAAAAGACATCAAAACTGAGAGAAATGTAGTCGGGATTAAATCATAAACCAAAATCTACATTAAATTTCAGAATAAAATAGGTGCATGGAACGCGTAAAAAACTTACCGTCTGAGGTACCAATAGATATTCAAAATTTAAAAAAAAAATATTTATTGTTAGTCAGTAAACATAATAACATAAGTGAAATATCTGTCGGATCCCAAACTAGGCTGGGCCTGTATCTTGGGACCCTGGAGTGCTATAAATGTGACACAACATGTATGAAAGGATACATCAGGTGAGATACTTAATACGTGCGAAAAAGAAATATGTACAAATAACAGGTCTTAACAGAACATTAAGCTAACGAAACACGAAATGTGCGTGTGTGTGTGTGTGTGCGTGCGTGTGTGTGTGTGTGTGTGTGTGTGTGTGTGTTGGTGTGTGTGTGTGTGTGTGTGTGTGTGTGTGTGTGTGTGTGTGTGTGTGTGTGTGTGTGTGTGTGTGTGTGTGTGTGTGTGCTGAATGAGTGTGATTGTGCTGACAGAAATATAGATCAATTGGCGAGAAGAAGGGCCTCCGTCTCACCGTATGTTAAGGAGACTAGCCATTGTTTAACGATTCCTTTGACTTTACCTAGCGAACAATATTGAATCCCAAGAGCCTTACATATATATGTATATTCCTTACCGTGTTTCGCACCTCGAATCAGTATCAACTAGGTTTTAGGTACGTATACCAATTAATTAGTATCTCCTAATATATCGTCATAAATTGAATTAAATATACAACAATATTATTATGCTCCTAAAATAGTTAAAGATCATACCCAATTGTATCGTATTCTGATTAAGAAAAAGTAGGAAAAAAATATGGCTAATTTTTTTTTGTATGGAACACATTTATTTTCGCTTCGATTTTTTTTTCTACTTTGCCCTTAAACGGATCACCTGAAGTTTTATCTTGTATATGTCTGTGACTGTGATCGAGTTTATGCAGCTCTCTTGTTATGATTTGCATAATAATGATTAATCAATACACGCAGCGTTTAATAGTCGGTCATTTGTCTTCTCACAGATATATCTATTATTACTTGGGAGTAATTGGTTTCAGTGATAAGGGCTAATTTTATTATTGTTTATGGATTGTGTGTTATCGCATAATGCTTTCTCTGTTGTCTTTTAAAGTTATCGGTTTAATGGTACTGAGTACTGAATCATGATAATCCAGTAGAAATACTAAAAATGTTTATTTTCTGTTGTTCAAATTGAGCTGTAATAAAGGCTGTCAAAGATTTTTAATAAATAATAATGAAATAAATATTATAGGACAATCTTACACAAACTGACCTATTTAGTTCCACAGTACGCGCGCTCAATAAGGATTGTGTTGTGGGTACTTAGGCGACGATATATATAGTATATAGATAAATACTTAAATACATAGAAAACATCCATAACTCAGGAACAAAAATATCTGTGATAAACACACATATAAATGCCCTGACCAGGATTCGAACCCGGGACCTCCTGCTTCGTAGGCAGGGTCACTACCGACTGGGCTAGGAGGCCGTTCGTTTATTTATATCTAAACAGGAGTATGTAGTAGGTGCCTAATGAAACTGTCTCCTTTGGCCTGCCTATTGTAGTTTAAATATAACTCTAAATCATTAATTGTAAATAAAGATAACTCCTCTAATATTAATTATCTGAGAACGGCTTAGATTTTTACAGATGACTAGAGGCTCTAATAAGTTTACAAGAGTTTCGACATAATAAATTGAATAAAAAAAACTGAGTCGAGTCTTAAAACTTAGGGTTTCCCAAACTCGAGTCTTTACTAAGACTGATTGTTGACGGCAGTTTTATTGTCAATCTTTTACCTGTATAAATTGAACTTTTAATGACTCATATATAGACTATGTACCATAACCAACCGGCCGTCAAGCAATAAGTAAGAAAGTTTGCTCAAGCAACTATAACTGGATGATATAAACTCCAAAAGACTTATAAAAAACCTGATGAAATTTCTCTAAGATCGCAATTACCGGTTCAATACCAGGCTTTGACAAGATAACACCTCAGCCGTCGAAGATTGAATGATATATGGCGTAAACAGTTGGAAGAAGATGATATATTGATGAATTACACAGTAGTTGGCTCGCAAGTGTATGGTTCCGTGTAACTATTAAAATGTAGTGTTAAAACAGTTATCAGGTTTTTTAGAGAAACAATAGAACATGCCAGCGTTTGTTTTAATCCAATGATCAACGAAATCGAAACATTAACATACTCGCAAAATATATAAGTTGTGTTTATTAGAAATTCTGTAATATTTGGTTAGTCTTTCTTTACTGGATATTTTTTATGCAAGTAAAATCCTAAAAATCGTTTTTTAGGATTTTACTTGCATAGTTTATCATTTGAGTTTGACGACGCTAACTTAGCGTCCGTAGAACCAACGAGAAACTTCCCGTTGGTTCTACGTAGCATATGGAAAGGTCATACCCACATTTTTACTGCCAAAGAGACACAACTCGGTGCAAACTTAGCGTGTTTGATGTCTACCCAGGATTTTGGCTGGAACGGAATCACAAACCTTATGCTCACAGTCACTTTTATCATCATAACTTTTGTCAAGAAAATCACCGTCTTAATTAACAATTACATATATATTAGAATTGCCTACGGAACCATGAATTGACGGGTTTTCCTTGCCCGCTTTTCCATTAATATCATCTTTATTATTTATTAGAGCGCTATATCGATGCATAGCTTTGTATCGATTGCAGAACGCAATGGGTGCGGAACGGGCGTCATGACAGCCGTCTGTGGCCACAAGAATCTTAATTTGAGTTGGAGAGTGACTTCTAATGCTCCATTTAACACGACATACTCGTAGATGACAGTCAATGAAAACCTTAGTGTGAAGAAAAAAAGTACTACTCCCACAATCAAGACTAGTGTAGAGAGGACTTATTTTGTTTAAATTAGCCAAATCCTACAAATCGTTTTTACAACTTTATCATTTGAGTTGAGCCAAAGAAATAGACATTAGACAAAAGGAAACTTCTGACATATCCTGACCTTTGGTCAGGCCAAAGGTGAACCTCCTGGTACCTTTGTGTGAAGTGAAATGACTTTCTAAATCAAATATTCTTCTGGAGATGAATTTCAGAATAAAAAGTACCAATCATTTTCTACTCACCTGTTTTAGTGTTTGCACAAGTTCCATCAAACTCCGTTGCTCCGTTTTTGTGCGAAGAAGGAACAGCTATTCAAAATACAGTTTTTATTGGCCTATTTAATGTCCCATGCCCATTGCTAGGCAAAGGCCTCCCCTCTTTTTTCTCAACACGAGCTTGCCGTTTGTATTTGCCCAGCATTCTGTGTAAAATACATGCAAATCGTCTGGCCTTCTCCTTTTCGGTTATGTTTCGTGTTAGTTATATGTATATACTTTTCACATTTTATAATATTACATATCTTCTACGATTTGTTCATCTGAAATAGTTCAATTCAAAGTGGCCCCATGTTATGCTGAGTTTTCTATTAGCACTTAAACCTGTTTCCCATGACTCCCATGAAGGGAAAATTGTGTGTGTTCCAAAATATGCGGTTATACTCGTAACTCACGCATAGCATTGTTTACAAACACAATGATTCATGAATGTGTACATATCGCTCAGTACATTTCAACGTTGCTAACCAAATCTTGTTTACTTTTTCTATTAGCTTTGGTAATAAGTCAATTCGATTTTCCATCGTCAATTTCTTACTTTGCTTCATGTAAATATACTTTAAGGTTATTTTCGAATTTGACCTCTTTTGAATTGTTATTAACATTTGCATTTGCTTTCTCCTGGTTATCGATACATTTTGCATTATCGTAAAATTACAATTTGCACGAATCGATGGAAAAGTCATTACGGTTATTATTTTAAGTGGAGTTGTAATTGTAAATACAAACATGGCACTAAAAGCGCTTTTACAACATGTAAACACATTAATGATAAGTAAAATAAATTAGCTATTCGTAGTAAATTTTACTCGTATCAATATAAATACTAGTTAGTAACGGATTTGTACATACGAACAAGGCGTTTGTTTATTCGTAAATTTCGAAATACATAACTATATGGAGTATGAAAAATCTTCTTCGTATGAAAAGTCCTTATTCTTCTGTTGTTATTGTTTACTGGTTTAATGATAATCTGGGTCGCGTTCTATACCTAAAACTGCAAGTAAGTTTTTGCTGTTTTTCTTTATTTCTAACTAATTGTAATTCGTAGCTTTGTAAGAATTGTAAGACGTGACCCTGAAGATCGGCCAGTTCTGGGTGGCTTCAAATCTTACTTTGGATGTAGTTTTTCCTGAAATATTTTTTCATAAAACTCATTAGAATCTTATTTCTCAATATGGGTCGATGCCTATGAAATGCTTTGGGATTATGTATCAACTTTTGTTTTACACTTCGGATTTCAAGGCACTCTAATTCCCAATTCGGTGTCATTGACAAACGTAATTCAGATTCGCGAATTCGATATGTGGTGCGCGTGCGACCCGACCCTGCGCCGTATCAACAAGGCCACAATCTGCTATTCTACAACATTGTATGGCTTTATTCACAATGCTTCCTTTCAACCACCATAAATCTGAACTCTGTTTGCGCATAATTGTCAGGAATCTGTAGATCAAGTTATAGTTGTAAAGGAAGTCTTGACAAAATATTTCGCAAATAGGTTGTTGCGATAGCAGGATGTAATTTTACTCGTTTACTAAGCCGAAAACGCAGACGATCCAGCAACAAAAGCGCTCTTTGTTTAAGCATAGTTTGCCTGAATTTGAGGTCATGTTACACTAGTTTGCTAGAGAACTCGACTCATCCTCATCCGCATATACAAAACATACGGCCTGCAATTATCCTCGTTATGACATCGCTTATCTCTAGGGTCAAAGACACTATCGAGATACGGGATGTTGCTGTGCTACGTTCAGCGTTTTGTTGGGGCCATCGGTCTTACTATGTAGTATGTTCAGACATGCTGTGGGATTTTTTGATTATAATGTAGATATTTTATCGGCTTTTTTTCTATTCTAGCATTGTCATCTTTCATCTTCATTTAGCACTTTGCTCTTGTACCTTGTCCGTTTTTCCCGCAAGCCGATTTGATTCGAGAGCAACACGATATCCAGAGAATCATCTAACAATAACAATTGGCAGGTCAATGCTATCTGAGGCATGCATTACAAAGTATGCGCGAACTTGCGTCTGTATCATTTTATCTACGTGACAATTTTATTATACCACTAGCTATGATACCCGGCTTCGCTCGGGAGTTGATATGAGATTACGTAGTAGATGAAATAAAAAAACATACTATGACGTAAAAAGTAAAAAATATATTTTGAAAACATTTTCTATATTTACATGTATTTACATTTTCTCATTATTTACACTACTTGTTTATAAACAACTTTTTTCATTTTATTGTCCGGGGTATATATATATAAATTTTTCGAACTTCGTACTCTTGAGCAAGCTACATATAGCTGACCGTGAGAGAAGCAGGATTCTTTGAGGTTGATGCCACCAGTGTTGGCCGTTAATTTCAATTAGAATTGAAAATTGATCAATAAGATTGAAGATTAATTCCGTAACTAATCAATTACACTAACATCAATTTTTACTAACGTTAGTTCGCATTGATTTTGTGACGTCGTCAATTACACTAACCGTCAATTAGAATTAACCTATTAGTTACACTAACGTCTCGAAAATTTAATAAGAATTACAGTCAATTAGATTAACGTTAGTGTAACTAAATTAATCCTGTCTTACACTAATAATTAATTTTAAAACTGCATCTCGGGTTCGGAAGTCGGGACCAATATCACAAGATGGAGCTCATGCTGGACCCTAGGGCTACCTACTGGATCTCGGGTTTGGCGCATCATAGACTCATGCTGTTTGGGCTCATTCGACTTGTACTGATGAGCAGATGGTACCGGTATCAAAATCTGGAGCTCATGCTGGACCCTGGGGATCCCTACTGGATCTCGGGTTTGGCGCATCATAGACTCATGCTGTTTGGGCTCATTCGACTTGTACTGATGAGCAGAGGGTACCAGTATCAAAATCTGGAGCCAATGCTGGACCCTGGGGATCCCTACTGGATCTCGGGTTTGGCGCATCATAGACTCATGCTGTTTGGGCTCATTCGACTTGTACTGATGAGCAGATGGTACCGGTATCAAAATCTGGAGCTCCTTTTAACTTTTACTTTCTTAGTAAAAGTCAAAGTGAAAGTGAAAGTGAAAGAGAAAGTCAAAGTGAAAGTCAACGTGAAAGTGAAAGTGAAAGTGAAAGGGAAAGTGAAAGTCAAAGTGAAAGTGACAGTCAAAGTGAAAGTGAAAGTGAAAGTGAAAGTGAAGGTCAAAGTCAAAGTCAAAGTCAAGGTCAAGGTAAAAGTAAAAGTAAAAGTAAAAAGGAGCTATACCGGTACCATCTGCTCATCAGTACAGGTCGAATGAGCCCAAATAGCATGAGTCTATGATGCGCCAAACCCGAGATCCAGTAAGGATCCCCAGGGTCCAGCATGAGCTCCAGATTTTGATACCGGTACCATCTGCTCATCAGTACATGTGGAATGAGCCCAAACAGCTGGAGTCTATGATGCGCCAAACCCGAGATCCAGTAGGGATCCCCAGGGTCCAGCATGAGCTCCAGATTTTGATCCCGGTACCATCTGCTCATCAGTACAAGTCGAATGAGCCCAAACAGCATGAGTCTATGATGCGCCAAACCCGAGATCCAGTAGGGATCCCCAGGGTCCAGCATGAGCTCCAGATTTTGATCCCGGTACCATCTGCTCATCAGTACAAGTCGAATGAGCCCAAACAGCATGAGTCTATGATGCGCCAAACCCGAGATCCAGTAGGGATCCCCAGGGTCCAGCATGAGCTCCAGATTTTGATCCCGGTACCATCTGCTCATCAGTACAAGTCGAATGAGCCCAAACAGCATGAGTCTATGATGCGCCAAACCCGAGATCCAGTAGGGATCCCCAGGGTCCAGCATGAGCTCCAGATTTTGATCCCGGTACCATCTGCTCATCAGTACAAGTCGAATGAGCCCAAACAGCATGAGTCTATGATGCGCCAAACCCGAGATCCAGTAGGGATCCCCAGGGTCCAGCATGAGCTCCAGATTTTGATCCCGGTACCATCTGCTCATCAGTACAAGTCGAATGAGCCCAAACAGCATGAGTCTATGATGCACCAAACCCGAGATCCAGTAGGGATCCCCAGGGTCCAGCATGACTTCCATCTTAGGATACCGGTCCCATTGCCTATTAATACAAGCCCCCGAGTCCAGAGTCAAAATCGAAACAAAAATCAAAACCTCGTAGCTTAACCTAAATTCGCGTTTAGTTAGGTAAATTATTAATGTCAATTACCAATTCAATCTACACTAAAAATTAAATTAATGTTTCAATTTTTGAGAAAGACTAAAAATTAAATATCTTCAATTATTAGTTATTCGCAAAGGATTAACACGTTAGTTACAATTAATTTCAATTCTAATTGAAATCAATTTGCACTAAACTATTAGTGTTCAATTTTAACTAACGTGTTTCAATCTTCAATTTTTAATTTTCAATTACACTAACGTTCGGCCAACACTGGATGCCACACCACAATATTTCAAAGTTTGCCCTTGCGCTTTGTTAATTGTAAAACTAAAGGCTAATTTAATTGGAAACTGCAATCTTTTAAATTGAAATGGCAATTCAGAAGAGATCAGTGGTATTCTAGGTATAAATACTGTGTGTCCTTTGTTCTTCCCAGAAATAAGTTCAGCTTCAATGACATTATTCGATAGCTGTTTTACGATCATCCTCGTTCCATTACATAGTTTTGGGGAATTGAGATTTCTGAGTAGTATGATTGGAGATCCAATTTTCAGACGAAGGCAGTGTAATGGCATTCCTGATACTTGTAAAGAGTTTAGAAATTCAGTAGGAAAGTTGACACTTTCTTCAATGGATACCATCGTGTCGATCGATTTATATACTTTCTCTTCACCAGGTATTTTCTTTAGAATATTAAAATTGATATCGTCAACAATATTATTTTTAGTGGCCAAAATTGCTCTTTGAAATAACCACTCTACGTTGGTATAGTTCTGAATAATATTTGGATAAATTTTGTCGATTAGTTCGTTTTCAGTAGTGGCTATGTTACAGAAATCACTATTGAGTTCAATGAGACCGGTCGTTTGGTCAGTAGGATATGTACCTTCGCCTATTTGTAAAAGTATTTTAGCAAAATGTGCTGTTGTTTCATCTTTTGATAATTCAACCCTCATGTTTTTTGTTAATTGCAGTATTTGTACTTGCGGCCAGAGATGTGACTTTTTTAAGCATGCATTGATCTCGTCTGCTGGTGTTGATTTGGGAATAACTGGAAGTGTTTGTCGAAAATCTCCTGAGAGTATAAGTAGAGCTCCTCCCATCATTTCAGAGTTTTTTCGCAATTCTTGTAATGTTCTGTCCATGGCTTCTGGTGTTATTTTATGGGCCATGGTGCATTCATCCCAGAAGATAATTTTAGCATGTTTTAGAAGTTGACCCCGTCCAGATGTTCCTGAGATTTTACATACCGGGAATTGTTGTTCGGCTATATTCAACGGTAGTTGTAAGGCAGAATGGGCAGTTCGTCCTCCTTCCATAAGTGTGGCTGCAATGCCGGATGATGCTAGTGCCAGTGCGATGTGTTTTTCAGCACGTATTTCCGCCAGTATTAGATTTATTAGAAACGTTTTACCGGTGCCTCCTGGTGCGTCCAAGTAAATAATTCCACCAGTGTTGTTATTTATTCGGTTCATTATAACGTTGTAAATTTTTTTTTGATTGTCATTGAGGAGTGGTTTGTTGTGAGCAATGTATTCAAGTAGTTCATTGACGTTGTAGCTTTTTTCCTTTGTAATTTCGTAGTTTAGCACACTGAAAGTATTTCTTTGTGGTGCTGGCATTACAATTTCTACTAAGGTCTGGTTATTTATTGCTAAACATTTATCTTCTAAGCGAATGAGTGTTTCATTGAAGATGTCGTCATTGAATTCTATAGTCAGTTCTGGATTAGCTTGTCGGATTTGGTACAATATATCATCAGCATCACTGATAAAATTTGGATAAATTAAACACACATATGTATAATATAATATATGTATAGCAGAGATTTATCAGCACAAGAAAAAACAAGAACAGAATAATCAATAATAAAGTCATACAGACAGCCGTCATTTCGTAGTCGGCCGGGATTAACCGAAGGAGGTTTATGGTTGATATTTAAACCTCCAACACGCCCTCTTAATCTTGGACGACTTCTAGCAAGTCCTGAACAAATGACTTATGCTTATAATACAGTAATGCCTTCGTCAGCACATCAGCAGTCATCTGCTCAGTTGGCAAATATGTAATTTCAACAACCTTATTATCTACAGCCTCTCGAATATAGTGATACCTAATATCGACATGCTTGGAGCGTTTGTGAAATACCGGATTAGTAGCCAGCTTAGCAGCAGACTGGTTATCACTATATAGGGTTACAGTATTATTCCAACCCGTCAACTCAGCAATAACCGCACGGAGTATATAGCTTTAAGCAGTCCGTGGAGATATTCTTCCCTACGAGTGACAACGAAGTTACCGTTGAAGTAAGTCACACAAAGGATCAGCCTGTGGTTGAGTTTGAGGCGGAGACGCCAACGTTACCAAATGTAGAGATTCAAGTTGAGTCGGAGAGACCGGTAGAATTAACTGAAGATCTATTTGAGGCGGATGAGCTGATGCCGATTTCGTCTACTGATACAGGCGGTGTCCTACGGGAGAGGCATGATGATGGACCAGCCTACAATTTACGACCAAGAATACCGAAGACAATGTCCGCGGTCGAAGTAGAGGCGTGTGAGCCGACAACTGTTAAGGAAGCTTTGCAATCGAGCGATAGCAAGCTGTGGCGACAAGCTATGCAGGATGAGATAGATTCATTTAATAAGCATGTGGCTTGGGAACTCGTTGACAGACCGGTGGACAAGAATATTGTTAAGAATCGGTGGCTATTCAAAATTAAACGAGATGCTAATGGAAAAATAGCGTGCTATAGAGCGCGATTGGTTGCGAAAGGGTTTACACAGAAGTTTGGAATTGACTACATGGATACGTACTCTCCTGTTGTACGACATAGTTCGTTGAGAATGCTGCTGTCTCTTGCGGTTGAATTAGATCTGAAGATAGATCACTTAGACGTTAAAACTGCTTTTCTGAATGGCAATTTGAGTGAAGAGATTTATATGTCACAGCCAGAAGGATTCATCAAACAAGGCAATGAGCATAAAGTCTACAAACTCAAGAAAGCTGTGTATGGGTTAAAACAGGCGTCCCGTGCCTGGTACGATAAGGTAAAGGAAGTTTTAATCGCAGAGAATTTCACGCAGAGCAAGCACGAAGGCTGTATCTTCAGTCGCCGAGTGGGTAAGCGGACCATTATTATCGCACTTTATGTAGATGATTTTTTCGTTTTTTACAATTGTAACGAGCTTGCAAATAAGCTGAAAACGTCACTGAATTCTCACTTCACTATTAAGGACTTAGGTGAAGTAAAGAATATGCTAGGTATTAAAGTAGATCGCGCCAGTAGTGAGTTGAAGCTGAGTCAGAAAAACTATATCGATAAGCACAATTTACGACCAAGAATACCGAAGACAATGTCCGCGGTCGAAGTAGAGGCGTGTGAGCCGCGTGTGAACTGTTAAGGAAGCTTTGCAATCGAGCGATAGCAAGCTGTGGTTATGTGTGCTTGGAACATTTTGGAAAGTAGTGGGTTATATGGTACTACCCATTGATTATCTATTTCCAGTTCGTCTCTGCCTTGTATTCGTATTTTTGCTGTGAAGCCACCGTTTTTCGGTGATCGTCTTCTATATTTGGGATAGCCGTCATCTTCAGTTTTTGTATCGTCCAAGTATGGTTTTGGATATTTTTTTGTACATTTTCCATCACTCATGCATGGCGCATTGAAGTTTAATGGTCCACATGGTCCGTGAATCATGTTTTTCACTACTATGTTGTATAGTTCCGGATCATTTTGTGGATTGGGAAATTCAGCTTGGATGATTTTGTCGATATCCGTGGGATAAATTTTATCGTGTAGCCTTATGAGATTGTGTGAGTGAGGTAATCCTCGTTTTTGCCACTCGATTGTATACATCCAGCATCTAACGGTTCCAAAGATGTGGTATTTTGTGATGACTTCAATAAATCTTATTTGTTTTTGTCGAAAAACTCGGGCTATCATGTCGTGTCGATCCATGGAGGTTTGTCCGTATTTTAGTTGTTCTTTGATTTCTGGCCATGATGAGTTGCATGTAAATGTTATGAAGAGATCAGGTCGTCCATATTTTCTTACGTAGGTCATGGCATCTTGAGTATATTCGTGCATATGTCTTGGACTTTCTATGTATGATGAGGGTAAGATTACCATTGTTCCAATATCGTCAATATTGCCGTCATTTATGATCGCATCTCGAAGGTGGATGTATTCTTCTGTGCGTAGTTTCTTCTGATTCAGTCTTATGTAAAGCATCCGTTCTGCTTCTATTTTTGCGTACATATCTACCAAAAATTGTTGGAATAAACGGCGAGTGTTGAGAATGTGATTGTATATTTCATTGTCTCTGATCATTAAGCGGTAAGCATAGAACTCCTTGGAAGTGACTTTTTTGTTTGTTTCTATGCCTGTTTTAGGATGAATTTGTTTTATATTGAAATGATAACCATCCTCTCCGTGCAGAAATATTAACGGATATTGAAGAGCATCATATGAACGGTGTGTCTCTGCAATGCGTTGTAGTCCTTTTCTTCTTCGTTGTACAATTATGTCACGGCTTGTATTTTCATTGTCCACAATTACGATGGCGACTTCATCTATCTGAGGTGCATTAAATCTACGTTCGTGTTCTCCACGGGGTTTTTTGTCGGCTCGAATTACAATTTTATAGTCATCAGAAATCATGCGGTCTAGTGTTGTTTTGAATATGTAAATCAGTTGATTGTATTTGTGTAAGATCCTCTGTACATCTTGGATTATTTCGCGTTTCAATCCAATAAAATTTGTACATCGTTGATCAATTTCGTTTTCTTCATTTCCGATGAAATATACTTGCAGAAATTTATAGTCATCGTTAGGCATTGGTAGTAACGATCCAAATTTGTGATAAATTTGCCCTTGAATTGAAAATACATATTCAAATTTGTCTCTAGTGTCAGTCGAAGTAACACCGAAAGAAGTCATTTGAAAGCAGGAGTTGTATGATCTTGTATTTTGAAGAAAGTGTTTTGATTCTGGTGTTTCCCCGGTCATGTAATGTAGAAATTCCTGTGGAGGTGCTTCCAGTGGTGGTAATCGAATTTTTCCATTCATGCAACAGAGACCTGGTGTTTCTTTACTGAATTTTTTCGCGTGGCAAAATTGGCAAATGTTATTCATTTTTCCGATCACAACATATTTATGATCGTAATATTTCTTCGTCGGTTCGTAGTGGAATGCTTCCTTTGTTAGATTATCTTTTAAAATGCTCGATTCTTCAATACTTTTATTTTCTTTTCTTTCTTCGCTTTTTCCGCTTCTCAGGGTGCTCATTCTGGTTCGTTGATTTTGTAAACGTTCTTCGCGCTCTTCTTCCGTTTCATTTCTTCGATTTTCTTTTTGTTTCCGCCGTTTCGCTGCAGAACTGGCAAGATCTCCACCTCTTTTACGTCTAGGCATTGTATTCTGTAAAAATAAATTAAATGAACATTTTATAGACAAATATATTGTTACGTAAACGTGGAGCACGTTGAGACAAAGAAAAAAAAAATATTTAATCTTCAAGCGGTCGCGCGATATTTTGTTTACGGCCAAAGTATATAGAAGGCATCGATTCAACGCCGCGCGACTACTTGAAAGTTAAGGAAATTACAATTAAAAGAAAAAAAAAAAACTATTAGAATTAATTAAATACACTATTAAAAATACTCACATTTGATATTTCACAATAAAGGCTCACAGATAACTTTTTTCTTCTTCGCTTCGAAATCGAGAATTAATTAAACACACTATTAAAAATACTCACACGTGATACTTCAAAATAAAGGCTCACACACAGATAATTTCTTTCTTTTTCGTTTCGAAATCGCTTGTTTCGCTGTTCAAATCAAACTACCTCTGGCGGGTGACACCGGGCTCTTATATATTCAGAAAGCTAGGCTCTAGGATATTCGAGAAAGTTGGCGCTAGGATATTCGAGAAAGTTTGGGAATAATCGTTCGTTTAAGTCCATATTGTGTACAATGAATGAAATTCAACTATTCGACAACAGATGGCGCCACTTTGGACAATGAATGAAGTTCAACTACTCGACAACAGATGGCGCCACTACACTTACTTTCCGAGTTGAAGGGTTGGAAAAGCCCTTATATCTTTAAAGACACACCCTTTAGGTTAAAACGGGAACTTTCTTGTTCGAGGGGGAATAAAGGGCTATCACACTATATAAGTCCCTTTATCGTGCTGGGACTCCTTTTTAAGTTTTATCGGCACGCACATTTTCTCAAGTTAGTTTTATTATATATAATGATTTCTATGCATTGTAGTATAAGAGTTATTTGTTAAATCTGTCTCATCATTGCCATGCGTTGTCTACAATTACAGCATCCAAATGTCTAAAAAAGCTAAGTACGATTGTTAAAGTTATGTATTTTTGCATTCTGCCTAGTGTTGCTATTTAAGCTTTTAAACAGTAAGTAAATTTAGATAATTTATAGCTGTTTAAACATCTCAGCTGTTGTGGCTTACGATTCAGTCACCACCCTATTGTGGAAACAATTCCTCTCATTAAGTCGTAAAACAACATAATTGGCTTTTAAGGCGCGAATTAAACAAGCAAGCAGATTAGGAACTGCTGAGGGCAAAAGATAAAACAATACTTAGTTAAGTAGCTCTATGAGTTAGTTGAATATGATTAAAACTTAATCAGTTCATCATGTTGAAAAGTAGTTAAGCTATCATGGTCATTTAGAAGGAAATTGTGGAGATATATCATCTAGTAAAATTAGACAAAAAAATACGAGATTAATATAAATTTTGATTTCATTGTTAAATACATAATATGCTGATTGTTAATATAATGTCTAATTTAATTATTTTAAAGGTACTAACTACTAACATGTATTTATAAGAAAAGGGTACTAATAATGTTTATGGAATCTAAATAGTCTGAAATAAACAATTTTTATTTTTAAGGGATATACATACGATAATGGACCGAGGTAAGATAAAATATAATGATGAAATGCGTTAAAAAAAGAAGGAGAAAATAACAGAAAGATAGTTACAATAAAAATATCTTTAGTATACATATAAAAGATAAGATAAAGTGCTGTGTTAAAAAAAAACTAGTTAGAAGAGAAACGTTCTCTATCGAGAGATTCGTGAATTTTAAGTATGTTATGATCTATGATTACATATGATGACCCTTAAACGGAAAAATGTAAAATTGATGGCATCCCCATTCGTCTCCTGAATTAGATTTTAGATTCGAAACTTGGATATGTCACACACAGTCGCATAATTAAATGTTGTCTTTGACCTCAGATGTGCCTTACGGAATGGATCCACCTCCGCGACACCAAGAGTGGACGCCCTCGGGAGCTCACGGGCAGGGAGATCCCCACCTGGGTCTGGGAGGCCTACAGAGTGATCGGCGTGTTCCTCTTCGGCTGCGCCTGCCAGCAACTCACCACTGACATCGCCAAGTACACCATCGGGAGGCTGCGGCCGCACTTCTTCGATGTGAGTACATATTACTTGAACAGTCGACGTCAAAAATATGTTTACACTTTGGTATTCACTTTGGTATCCACACTCCTTAATACTGCACTCTGTAATAAGGTTGAAAAGTGTAAACATTACTTCGACGTCGACTGTACCAGGTATTGGTACCAGGAGCCATTGATATCTTGATGCCCACCGCGAACCGCTTTGTTCATCGTTCGTTTATTAAGCCTCTCTATCGCTCATATTAGCAGGAGTGATAGAGACACGTAGTAAATTTCCGAATTTCGATGTCCGCGGTAGGTCCACTTACGTTTGAATGTGTCAACTTCCCTCTCGATTGATTAATTCCAGATTTTTTGCAATGTACAATATTATTTCATGATATCGTTATTGATCCCGTGGTGGTAAAAAATATAGTTAACTCTGGTTGGCCTAGTGATTCAATTCACAGAGTAAGTTATTTGAAAAAGAAACTCCGTGTAACTAACTGTACCAATGGCAGGGTGTACTGTGGCCAATGGGCAACGAATCATCTAAATAATATAAAGTGATAATGTTGCTGCGGGAACAATTATTCTCTCTGCGGGATAGATTTTAATTAAACTGAATTATAAACACTATCCTATGGTTACTCGTAAGTCAAGTAAGTATTCATTACGCAGTTGAAACTGTTAAACTGCCATAAAAACTTAAATATAACTTTTATGTAATCTACATTAATAAGACGATAAAAGAGCTATCTAGTTAAAGAAACATGTAATTCTTAGGTAACTAACATAACTAATTATAATAATATGTGTTTAGAGATCAGAGCATCAACGCAATTAAATATAAAGGCATCGTAAAAAGTAAATCTGATAACTCCATCAACAAGTATGATAGGAACAATAGAATAGATTATCATTAATATTAATAAACCAGGCAAAATCTACAATACCAATTACACAATATGATACTAAATGAATGACGTGAAAACATTTGCATAGGTGAAACGTGGCCTGTCTCTGATAACACTTAACGTGAAATGACATGATATACGTGAAAATTTCCACGTACACCATCTGATGGCAATTGTTTGTAAAGCATAATAATAATTATCATTTTTTAGACATAGCGAAGATGATATAACGAATCTTTCCATCGAATGTTGTACAAAATGTTCTAAAAGATCATATTGGTCTTCACTCTTCATTGCTGATGTGACAATCTGACAAAATAGCAAATCGCTAAGTAATTATAATTAATTTTAACGTTCCTTAATCGTAAAATAATATTTCCTGCTACCTCATTTTAGTAAAACAGAAGATAGTTAAAAATGTTTAATAGTTATTTTATGAGTACGTTCGCGGTTTGTGACCACACGCATCGTGTAACAAAAAAGATACAAGCGTAACAAACATCTCTTAAGTTATTTTTAGTTGTTTGCACCTTGATTACTATTCTAACATGTTATAATTATATTATTTATTCAAACGTTTCATCAATAGCTAATTAAAATTCATGCGTTCAGAATTGTACAATTAAACTCTCAGTTAAAATGACTTACGTAATCAAATGTTTGGTGAATATTCGGGTTTTGATTTATGCTTATTCGGAAATGTACTACAACCGCTAGTACGAGCCTACCTAAAAATCTTAATTCTGAGAATCCGGCGTAAGAAACTTAGCGGGGTTTACCTTATATAACCAGTTCAGACTACTTGATTGACCTCCACATCTAGTAATTGAATCCACTTGACCTATCTAGCTTGCTGCGTCATACCCATTAGAATAGGTACCTTTAGTATTTTTGCATATTTTTTGAAAACTTGAAAATGATATATCGGGCAGAGAGTTGTTACGAGTAGGTGGACCCAAATGTCAACGGATTGAGGGTCGCTTTCAGATGAATGAAGCGCCTGGCGTCCATTAGTTCTATAGATAGACGACATTCATAAGTTTACGGGTCACTTCGATGTAAAGGGGATCAATGTTACTCTGCGTCCGTAGGAAACACCTTAGACAACTCTAACGTGATCCCTGGGCGGTGAAAGAGTAACAAACTTGGCAGCTGCACTGTCCCATCTGGACCTCGCAGCACTCGCTGGATTTTCTTCATCATCTGCTTTCCCACTACTACTACCCCAGATAAGAAATGCCTATCTATATCCAGTGACATATAGCCATACAATAAATAATAATAACGTCCATGTAATCAACTTATGACTGAAACAAGAGGTCGAAAATAGGTCTATGATCAGCAGTGGGCGATATAAGGCTGAAATAATGAGGACAAACAAAGGCCAAACTTGCTTTTATCTTGCTAATTAACAGGTTTCTTGGTTCATATTCTGTGAATCTTAGATAAAACATTGTTTTTAGAAAATTAATGTGTATAGTTTTTTCAGAAGTCTGTTGTTTCTTTACTCGTTTTAATTCGTTCTACGTTCCTAGAATTGTACGCACGAGTTTGATTATAAACCACGAGATTGATTCTTCAAGGGGTTTAACTAATAATAAAAAAATATTGAGGTTTTTGCGCTAAAATTATTTTATGCCTTTTCCTTTGAGGCTTACTCTCTTGTATTCTTCTTCTTTTCATATCATATCTACTAAACTAACCCCTACTTAATAATTAAAGCCTAACCAGAAATATATCATCATGCGCCATGTTGCGGAATTTCATTGGAACTAATTTCTTACACTGTCAATAATTTTAATGACAGAATGATATGCACGTGTGAGTGCATGTGATAGGCTGCCACTGTCATTGAGGCGGTTTACTTGAATAATAATAAAGTGTTGAATATTAAATAATAAACGACAGAAAATCCCCAAAATTATCCATAGTCAACAGTGAAACATTGTAGATAGTTTATATAATAAACTTGTTTAAGTAATACGCTCGGGAAATGAAACTTTTTCGCTGTGAAACATTTTCAAATTAACATGAGCTGACAGGTAAACAAATCAAGATGTCACCATACCATAGAGAACTGAACTGTTGCCATATAAATGAGAATAATAGCGCCCTCTTGACAATAATCATATATTTCTGGTCAGGCTTTTATATAAGTACGAAAGTAACTCTGTATCTGTCTGTTACCTTTTCATGCTTAAACCGCAGAATCGGTTTCGGTAAAATTATATATGGATAGTGTAGGTCACGAAAATCTTCCCTTAGGTCTCATCCATTAATTTCGTCACACGAATTTCATGACTTTTTGACCCCTCCCTCCTCCTTTGTCACACATGGTCACATTTGGCTACTCCTGGTGTGACGTCAGATATTTTGCAATTTTCAATTTAAATAGAACAGAAAAATAACTAAAACAGCACTTCTAAAATAACTTTGTATTACAATATAAAATCACTAAAGAGAAAGTAACACATTCCTAAATTAATTAACACTCGAGTCATCTTGAGTCCATGGAGTAAAAAAATCGGGCAAGTGCTAGTCTGACTAGACCCCTTCCCTCCCCCTATATGTGCGACGTAGGTAATGAATGGATGAGCCCTTATGAGGGTGAAAAGGGAGGTCCAATTTGCTATAAAAGTGCGATGATCGAATCGCACGCAGACAAACTTTACGTAGAACTATATGAGTTTAAAATTTGCAAGTCCATTTCAGGCATTCGAATTCCTACTGTCAGTCAAGATGCGAGTCCGTTAATCCTGCAAAGCGCTATATTTACGCGGTCTATGTTCAGGTCTTAAGTGACGTTTTAGCGTCTGGGTGGCTCGTCTCGGCATCTCTGTTTGATGGTGACACACGTAGTAATATTTCGGATGGCATCACTTTGAAAAGCGTTCTTCTTCTTTATTATATCCATATTTATCAGACACGAGTTGTCCCGTGCTTGTAGATCCGTAACTTTTTGCCTTTATTGACGACATTTTAAAGATTGAAGATGTAAACAGTCGAGTCAAGGTAGGTTACTTTGAATAGATAAATACACTTCATTAATATCTTCCAGTAGTATTGGTTATCTAACCTCCTAGCTCACTCATCTATAACTATTCAGCCTTGGCCCCCAGTTTGTAGATTTTTCACATTACAAACAAAAATATAGTAAATTTACAGATAGTTTCGAATGCGTCAGGCACTCCTCGTCAGACCTGTTTCGAGTATACTGTCTCGTCTTCTCCGCGTCGCAACGAACACTTCTGGCAAATCTGTCCAATCCTCAGACACATCCACAATCCGTGCGTACACGCATAAAGAGATGCAGCCGGTATAAATAATGCACGGCGATGCGCTTCGCCGCCCCGCGTCTTGTAATTTGACTTATTGGTCCAACGGCGATAAAACATATGGTTTAACGTTTTTATTTTCATACTAACTGGCCGTAGGTGTATTACTGTCGTTTAATTTTTATTTTAATGGAGTTAGAGCCGGGTAGATGATTTTGAACGGTTCTTCCGCTTATCCAATCTTGCTGCTGGATGTTGACGTTAAACAATATAGTTAGTTTAACGTTCTAATTGCTATAAAAGTGTACGGTTTACTCACGTATGATCACTGTTACTTTTATTGTTACGGGCAAAATCTTGTGCAGAACATTTTGAACACTTCGTTTGCATAGTAACCTTTGCTTACTTATTTGTGTTCAATGTAGGGAACCATATGGCTTGCCTTAACGTTTTTATTTCCATTCTAGCTAGCCGTAGGTGTTTTATTATCGTTTTATCCGTCCTGGTGACGCAAATGTTCGCGTGGGTTATTTTTTGCTACAATTAGAGAACATTTTTAGCGAGATCTCAGAAATATAATGTGTCTAAAACAGAGTTGGGCAAAAATGAACGTGATTGAAACTAAAGTTAAAAATGAGAACGTTACTCATAATCACTTGAACATGATTACGAATGCAATCATGTGCTTTTCAACTTGATTGAGCAACGACATGAGTAAATCATGTCGATTTTTAGTTTCACTCATGATTAGCTGAAGTGATTACATTAGTAAGACAGAATGCTTAGTTAAACTAACGATTTAGTTGATTAGATGATTAGATTTTGATTAGATTTTGCGTAGCTACTAGCTCCTAGAGGTGTGCGCCGATGGTAAAATCATCGGCGGCGGCGTCCGATCGTTTTTTGACCGGCGGCGGCGGCGTGATCGACGTGAAATCGGCGTGGTACATATTTTTAATATGCCTGGGGAATTTGACTAATTACCTTCTAAATTGAAGCCTACTGAGTATGTATAAGGATTAAACATCGGTATCAACGTTCAAATTTCGTGGCACTTGGTAAGGGTCGCAAAAAAAGAAATACATAGGTATCATTGTTTTATTTATTAGTAATAAATAACATTTAATTTATTTTTATTCTTAATCGTACTTTGGTAAACTGTACATATATTTAAAGAGGTTTATATTCTTAATACGTCATAGAACCTCAATACTCATTTCATTATCCATTTGTAAAAAAAATTCTAAATGCCAAATAGGCAACAAATGTCAATTTAATTGTCATGCAAAATAATATGTGGTAAAATCTTCAACGATAATAGTTCTTAAAAACACTTACAACTACAATTTAGCATTGATAAATCTTTACCCAACTCCCTATCAGACTTGGGAAAATGGATTTGACGCAGTATACTGATTTTATATTCACTAACGAAGGTGCTTGCTGTACTATTTGCGAAATGAATATAAAAAAGAAAAGGTACAATATAGAGAAACATTTGAAATCAAAATCTCATCAAGATAAATTAACTGATTCACGCTGCCATTTACAGGATATAATACGAGATAATGCTGATTTCGAAATTAAAGACGATATCGTATATTGCAAATTGTGTAATTCGAAATTATTTCCCTCTAAATCTAGTATCGACCGCCATTTAAAAACAGATTTACACAACAAAATTCATAAAAATAATGCACAAGAAAAATTTAATAAAGATTTAACAGAGTTTATGATTTGTTCGAATATACCGTGGTCAAAATTAGACAATCCTAAATTTAGAAATTTTGTAGAAAACCTTTTAAATCATAAATATGGAAACGATATTACTGTGCCGAGTGAAACAAAAATACGAGTAAAATGCTTACCTGAATTGTATGAAAAGAAAAAAAATGAATTGAAAGAGAAATTACAAAATAAAATGATTTACCTCAGTGTTGATGAAACATCAGATTCCGTGGGAAAAAAAGTGGCAAATATTTTGATCGGAGCTCTAGATGGAACTAGTACCCAGCCACATTTATTTGCTTCTAAGGTATTGGAGGCGACTAACCATTCGACAATAACCAAACTCGTTGAGGAAACCCTTGAAGATCTTTGGGGCGATGAATACAAAAAAAACATGGATAAATTATTATTTTTTATAACGGATGCCGGTTCCTACATGGTAAAAGCAGCTAAAAACCTTGTTCAGAAATATAAAAATATGACTCATGTAACATGCATAGCACATGGATGTAATCGAGTCGCAGAGATAATTAGAAGTCTTTACCCGACCATAAACAGTTTGATTGACTGTATCAAAAAAATATTTCGTAACGCTCCTTCAAGGACAAATTTATTTCATCAAATGTGTGTAAATATTCCTCTACCACCCCGACCCGTGATAACAAGATGGGGAACATGGTTAAATGCTGCCTCATATTATCACATGCATTATGATAAAATCAAATCTGTCATCGATGCCTTAAATCCGCGTGAAGCGAGTGCAATTTCTAAAGCAAAAAAAATTTTCCGTAACCGGAATTTAAAAACTGAGTTACTATTCGTCGATACACACTTTAGTATAATTGCTAAGTCAATAAAATTATTGGAGGATCCAAAACTGAGTCTAGCAGAATCATTAAACATTGTTCATGGTTTGCAAAAAAAAATATCAACGTTAAGGTTACATCAAAATGCCAGAAAAGTTTATTTTAAATTAAAAAGTGTATTAAAGAAAAATCCTGGTTATAAGACTGTACAAATAATTAACCAACTATCTAAAAACAACGAGGCTGAAATACCAGAAAGTGTAAATAAAAACTGTGTGCAAAATTTTCAATGCTTGACATACCTTCCTATTACCTCAGTCAGCGTGGAAAGATCTTTTAGTCATTTAAAATGGATATATTCTTACAGACGTCAAAGATTGACAGCAAAATCTATGGAACAAATTTTAGTGATCTATTCTAACTCGTAAAATATTGTATGCCACACCTGGACATAAAGTGGCTTTTTCCGCACGCTACGCGTACGGATAGAGCCGCTTTCTGGCCAAATGTGCACATATTTTTCCAACACGGGAGGTAATAAAGAAAGCCCTCGATCGCATAATTACGTCCCTCGCTTGCAGCTTGGGCCGCAACAATTGCGATTGCGCGGCCTTTCTTTGTTTTACCACCCTAATTAGGAAATGTACTATTTAGGGGTTTTTTTATTTACATATACAAAATAAAGGTTAAAAATACTAAGTGATTTGTTTGTATTTATTTTTCTGCCAACCGTACATTGCCACGAAATTTGAACGTTGATACCGATGTTTAATAAGGATAAACTGCTTTAATAAAACACCACAAATCTTTTAAAACGTATGGTTGTCCCACAAACATTGCACATTTTAAATCAAAGACATGATTTTAAAGAATTTTCCAAAAGTTGGACTAGTTATGTTCCACATTTGTACGAGGGCTGTTTGATAAGTATCCGTTTTCTAAATGTATTAATATCACTGGCAGAAAATATGTATACCACCGTTTTAAGCCATTTTTAGAGGCGGGAAAATTAAAAACAAAACAGCATTCTTTTGTTTTTTTTCTCATTGGACAGCAATTCAGTGAAAGCGAGAACTTAAAATTGTTAAAATGGGGAAAGAACAGTATCGGCCAGTAATTAGATTTGTATTTTTGGAAGGAAAAACATGTGATGAAATAAAAGTAAGGATGCAAGCGTTTTACCATGAATATGCTCCTTCTATGACAACCATCAGATACTGGTTTAACGAGTTTAAGCGGGGAAGAACAACCGTCTTTGATGAGGATCGCCCAGGCCGCCCAAATGAGGTGACTACAGACGCCGAATTAAACTTCGAGAAATCGTTGATGCTGTAAACGTTTCAATCGAGCGGGTACAAAATATATTAGAAGAAAAATTGGGTATGAAGAAAGTTCGCAAAAACCATCCCATGGGCTGGAAAGGACTTATTGACTACTTAGAAAAGGGGAAAACGATAACAGGGCAGTAGTATGCCAATTTATTGGATGAATTTGACGCTGTGTTGAAGGATAAACGACCCCATTTAAAAAAGAAAAAATACTGTTTCATCACGACAACGCCCCAGCTCATTCGTCCAGAGTTGTGATGGCTAAATTAAAACAGTTACGCTACGAACCACTGTCTCACCCCCCGTATTCTCCAGATTTGGCTCCATGCGTTTTTTTTTTGTTTCTCAACCTGAAAAAATGGTTCGG